>OZ025216.1:8815413-9130413 GCA_964019055.1 Anthopleura xanthogrammica | reverse complement strand
AGGAGCTACACATTCAATGAAAGAAATGAAAATTATTTGAGCTGACAATAGTGGGATACATCCAACAAGAAATTTGATCTGACATGCGAAATTTGATCAGACCAGGAATAGAGCCTGGACACCAAAGCGATTTTACAGCGTAAATTAAACCAATCTTGATCATTAACACACGGGTATAAGAACACAAAAACATCAAATGGGTACTCAACATACGTCTTTCGCATTGGCTACCAGTGTATCCACTACGACAGGAACAATAATATCCGCCAGAATAACCATTGTGACAAGTAGCTCCGTTACGACAAGGGTTACTGTGACACGGCATGTCTAGATTCAAAATAAATGGGATTTCTCATATAAAAACATCGACATTTAATAATTTTAGAGATCAACTGTGGCGTAAAATACAATGCTCTATTGTTTGGCTGTTACTAACAAGTCTGACATTGTTGTCCAGTGTATCCATGAGGGCAGGAACAGTTGTACCAACCATGACCACCACGACAAGTACCTCCGTTATGACATGGGTTACTGTGACACGACATGTCTAGATCTAAAATAAATGTGATTTTTATTAGCGAAAAACAACATTGAGAGTTAACCTGTTTTTATTGACTATGGTGATAAACCGTGGTATAAAATACGATATTCTATAGTATTATAATAATTTAATAATTCAATAATTTCTATTACTCTTACTTACAAGTCTGACATTGTTGTCCAGTATATCCATAAGGACAGGAACATCTGTACCAACCATGACCACCACGACAAGTACCTCCGTTAAGACAAGGGTTACTACTGTTGCACGGGTACACGTCTAGATTAAAAAATGAATGATAGGATTTCTCATATCAGAAAAACGACATTTAATAATTTTAGAGATCAACTGTGCCGTAAAATACAATACTCTATTGTATGATTTTTACTTACAAGTCTGACATTGTTGTCCAGTGTATCCATAAGGACAGGAACAGTTGTACCAACCATGACCACCCTGACAAGTACCTCCGTTATGACATGGGTTACCACTGTTACACGGGTACAGGTCTAAATTAAAAAATGAATAGGATTTCTCATATTAGAGAACCAGCATTCCTGTTAAACTTGTCTAATGACTTTTAGAGATCAACTGTGGCGTAAAATACAATATTCTGTTGTTTGACTGTTACTTACAAGACTGACATTGTCTGCCAGTGTATCCACTAGGACAGAAACAATAATATCCGTTACGACAAGGGTTACTGTGACACGGCATGTCTAGATTCAAAATGAATGGGATTTCTCATAACATGCGAATGATGTTTAGTCTAAATATCCCTCATCATTATTCATGAGGCATGGTCCGTCATATGACAATCACCGGGACCATGGCTTGGTAGCATCGACCCAATCGAAAATTTTGAGCAATGGCTCTGCACTACACACTATTCAACCCCCCAGCACTTTTTGTGACGTAATCAAGACGGTTTGAAAACACTGTCATTAATACCGCTCTAGGCCAACCAAGTACCAAAGAACCACGAATGAATGAATGCTGGTTCAATTCGCCATTGTCGCATTTAACAAAGGCAAATTACCTAAAGTATGCCGCATATCAACAGCTTTGTAAAAATGTGTAATTTATGCATCGTACGAAAGCTAACATATTTCCTAAGAGCAGTTTTCTTCCTCGGTAATCATAATATTACAAACTAATAGCATGACCCCGAAATGTCATGCTATTACTTATAATAATGACTGACTTCTTACAAAAAGATAGATTTAAGGCGAGGCTGGAGTAGACAATAAAGTACTAGATGTATGGATCGAAAACCCCAGCTTTGACTTGAATCTATTGTTCTGTGGTCATTCAGGCGAATTAGGAAAAGAACTATTCAACCTTGTTTTCAGTTTTTGATTCACGAAATTTGCAATTGATTCACCACCGTACTTACTTTAAAGGTATTTGAAAAATTTTACTCGAGGTCGTACGATTTCCTATACTAATATTGTCACTACTTAGCCGGAATAATGCCTTTAAAGGTTGTCAAGCTTGAAAGAGTTCCAGTCAAAATATAGCATATAGTCGCCAATATTAATGCCTCGAAGAATCAAAGAATTACATTGCCAGAAATATTGGACAGTGTCAGCGGTGTTACGCATGAATGAAAATGAAGTGGTTTTCTAGAGGAAAAATATAACTACATGGTTTCCAAGCACATATTTATATTCAACTATGATGTTAGTAAAACAATTCTTACCAAAAAATAGTTACTTGACAATCAAAAGAACAACTATTATTTTTCTGTTGATAAGCCTCACCACAGGAAGCCCATGAAGGACAAGAAACAAGTTTCAAACGTAAATCGTTACTTTAAGCTTCCTTATTGTATCTCAGCAGTCAATAGGAGCTTGTAAAAACAAAATGGCGATATTTAGGGGTTTTTGAAGCTGTTTGGAGCAGTTCTCTGTGGTTTCTTGTCATTTTAACTGAAAACTACGAGCTAACAACGCGTCGAATCGCTTAAAATTTAACCTAACTTCAAGCTTCTTGGGAACCTACATTCTGAAGGCATGCTGTCTATTTTGAGCGGTTTTGGATTTATTAAACACTCGTTTGGTGATATCGAGGTGGAGCTCTTTTACTTTTAAATTTTTTCGAGCTCAAATAAGACGATTTTGGGGTCAAGTGTGGCCAGATTTATAGACGATGTATGGAATCTAGAGCTTTCGAAGCCTTTCGAAGGCAAGTAGTCCGGGAACCAATATGTCGCATGATTCAATGATCATTTTGCGCTTATTTAGTAGCTTGTAGGGTGGGTTGTTTGTCGCGATGTGGAGCTTAGAGGAAATAAAACCCTATTCGCCGTAAATAGAGGAAGCTCTATATTCCCCATACATTTCCTATAAGACTCGGCGGCTATTTTGTAAGCTGAAACGCATCATTGCGCATGTATGAGCAGGCTCATGTCCCATATTTCTGGCAATGTTTTCATTCCTAGTTCCTCCTCATGTGACAATACTTTCCCTCGAAAGAACTCGAGCTCGTTATCCATAAAAATGATATCAGTCGATTCAAGGATTCAGAAAAACAAATTATAGAATATTATTTTCGAAGTGAGGGATGACACAAAAAAACTATACCCCAAGGTATCCAAGTAAGTACAGAAAAAAATACTCTTCATAGTTTTCACAAGTGTACATGTAGTACCACTGGGAGCAACTGTTCGATCAGTTACGAGACACGGGGAGGAGAATGAGACAAAAAAATTGACGTAAAATTCAGGCACTTAGAGAAAGAGAGGCTTAAAGCAATGGCCAACTATTTTGTCATCCAACATCCACATCCAACATCCACTTCCCGGTTAGTATACCAATGTTTGTCTGGGTAACACGTGCTTCATATATACATTCATGCATATATTCTAGTACAACTAACTTGTTTCACACTGTGTCCCGCTGTAACCATATGGACAATAGCACCTGTAGCCAGGGGAGGTAGCAACACACGTGCCATTATTACGACAAGGACTGCTTGTGCATGTGTTGTTCGTACCTGAACAAGAATAAAAACCCAGCAGCATTAGGATGAAAACCACTTTGCTACAAGACAATTAGGATAATTATATATGATTTACATATGAGGTATCATTTACTTTATGTTTCTATAGGTTTATGTTTACCTGTAGTATTGCAGGTTACAAAGACGTCTTCACTATGACCACAGTCGTGCCTTCCCCATCCATTATGTCTACACTGTTGAATAGTACTCTCGCTACCAGAACACCGTACTTCATCAAGCCATATCTGTCCTGTTCCTCCACCTCCGTTAGTATAAGACAAGGCACTAGCAAAGCCAAGCTGACGGCATACCACGTAGGTGTTGGTCATGGACCATCCATCATCACACACTGTACCCCATGTTCCATTGTGAAGAACTTGTAATCGACCAGATGACCCACCCCCTTGAATGCGAACCGCATCTGACAAAAGAAAAATAAAGTTCTAAATGCTAACTTTTTGAAAGATATTCAGACTAAAAGTATAAGAGACATAAGAAAAGGAATAAAATCATAGTTGTTGCATCGACTCCATCGGCCGTCAATTTTTGAGGGAATTTTGAAGTTTTACTAATTGCAAGTCTGTTGATTTGTTTAGCGAATGATCGCTGTAGTAAATTATAGGTAAATATGTTTCGCCTCAAGAAAGTGATCCGCACCTTATTTCTAATAATATTTACTACAACTGCAGATTCTGGTTTATCGCGCGCGGTGATTGGCTAAAGTACGGTGTTGTTAATCCAGCTCCGTGTCTGTGCCGTGTGCCGCTTTTTATCCATAAAAGCAGGAACATCTGTACCAGCCATAACCATCACGACAAGTACCTCCGTTACGACAAGGTTTACTGTTACACGGATACAGGTCTAGATTAAAAAATGAATGGGATTTGTTATATTAGAAAAACAGCATTCCAGATAAACTGGTCTAATGATTTTAGGGGTCAGCTGAAGTGTAAAATACAATGCTCTATTCTATTCATTTGTTTATACGGAGAGTACTGATTGGATAGTTCTTGAAAAATGTCAACAACAAAAACTCGAAGGGTTCACGGTTCGAGTGTCCGCACTGTAATAGGAACTGCGAATAACATATCATTTTGAAGGAATATTAAACATGTCTGCATTTTCATACAAACACGCAGGGATCTTTCCTGAGTTCCACAAACTAATACATGCTACAGTGCTTGGATGCGAACAGCACCATATAATGCATGATGAGCAAAAGATGTTTGTACCCAAGCTAGACCACAATGCAGCATGTTCGTGGAACTCAGAAAAGGTCTATGCAAAATGGTCAGAAATGTCTCTCCTGTGGTATGGGTGCGTTATTTCTCAGCTATTTTATGCTTAATAACATAAACCTATACCGGTTTCACAGTGTCTACCAGTGAATCCATATGGACATGAACAGTAATAGCCATAATATGTATCAATGCACGTGGCACCATTACGACAAGGACTGCTGACACAAGTATTGTTGCTGTCTGAACCAGAAAATATCGATATATGTGGAAATCCATATCCAAATACTTATTTTCAACCCCAACGCCAACCCCCTCCCTCTTGAAGCCTCTGAAATATTTTCTAACGTTATTGTTTTAGAAGCTAGACTTAGCTATAGAAGTTTAAGGTTAAACCTTGCACATACCGGTGTTGTTACCACAGTAACGCAAGTCACAATGTTTAGGCCTATCAAGCTGGTACACGTAGAATCCTCCACAGTTTTTGACGCGAATAGAATTGGAACTAGAGCAACAGTCATTATTCCAGTGAAAACAAGCCATACGAGTCACGACACCTTCTCCTTGAGTGGGATGGGAACCCCTCATCCATCCTGGAGCAGCAGTGCCACAGTGATGTACAGGGACACACGATGTTGCCATGGCAGTGCCTGCATCACCCATGAAGCGATACCATGCAGGAGTGATACGCTTGTCACATTTGTCCTTTATTCCCCGGTATCCTTGTGCCCGGTTTGATGCGCTGAGTACAGTGTAGTCGCTACATTCTAGAAAATAAATGATCTATTTAGTAGAATGCACTTAGAATCAAACTTCTTACGTAAGGTGTAACGTTTTACCATTTCAGATCACGTGTCACTCCCTTGAATCAACCTTCTTACGTTAGGGACGGACCATTTGATTTTTGATTGGGGGGGGGGGGGGGGGGGCAAAATCTCCAAAAAAAATATCGAGCAAGGCCTTTAGCCTCGAAAAAAATATCCAGCAAGATCTGTACCAGCGAAAAAAATATCGAGCAAAGTAAAAAAAAAGCATTCACTATTAAATCAATAAAGGATCCTTCTTTTGCTATTTTAAAATGGCTAGTTTGCCCCGGGTAGTCTCCACGGTCTTTTAGCTCCGAAAACTTCATGTTTTATAATATCTATCATTGCCGCGTTCGCGGAAGCCATTTTGTTTGATTTATGTCGGACGCCGATGACGTAGCAGATTTTGGTCACATGGTCTTCCGTCACGCAAATGTATCTAATAGTGCATGACACCAACATAGAATCCCGGGAACAAGACATACTGTATAAACGGATATTCGATATATTGCATTCTTGATAATATTTTTGTTTTTGAAGGAAAACAAACTATGTAAATGAATATTTTCAGTAGATTTATTTCTTCGTTTAGGGACTGGTCAGAAATTAGCAGAGGGGAGGGGGTGGAAAAAGGGGGAGAGTCATAACTTTTTGAGCCCCTGAAAAGGGAAAGTTATGAAAAAATAGGCAGTGAAAAAGGGAGGGTCACATAAATTGCTCTGGCAGATGCCCCTCAAAACACTGGAAATCGCATTTCCGAGACTCTCTCACTGATTTTAAAATTTTCTTTGGGGGCATGCCAAACCCCCCTACCTGCTCCAGCCTCCGGTGATCATTACCCTTACCTCCCTTCCAAAAAATTCCCTGAACAATCATGTCTTAACTGTAAGACAATATTCATTTACTTGTTGACAAGAGCAAGATAAAAGCTATTAAACAAATAAATGTAAAGTTGTCTCTGGCAAGAACTCATAATGCTCAGTATCCTCAGTATCACCGTAGCTACAATACAATACGATACAATAACATTTATTTCAAGAGGTAAACGCAATAACCTTTTACAGTTTTCTAAATTTCTATTATCTGTGCAGATGTAGCTGGTAAAAAAATTCCAAGCACAATTAAGATTTGGTCCCAAATATCATTCCCCACAAATTTCAAAGTCATTTGCATATTGATTTACAAGCTATGTTTGACGGGCTTTACAGATAAACGGGGCTTTTTTTAAATTTGTCACTGGTATTTCCGGATTTGGATTTTAAAAATAATCCAAGAGTCATAGGAAGTTTGTTTTAAACTTTTCTCTAAAGAAGAACTTGCAAAAGTGACTGTATAAATGGGACGTATAATAAGTGTATGATTGCCGAAATCGAAGTCGATTTCAGTACTGAAGAAAATTATGAATACTAAGTAATAAAGTAACAATGTTAGTAACTACGCAAAACAATTGATATCAAAAATAAGAATTACTCCTTTAACACTTCTTTCGATGAGAAGTTTTGCAACAATTTATTTCCGATTGAATTTCAAAATCGGGCTGCAAAAACGAGGAATGATGGAAAATACCCCCAGATCCTAAAAAGATAGTCTGCTTTGCTGTCGTTCTTAGTGTCGGCCGACAGAGTACTAAAAAGCGAAATCCAAAAAAAAAAAAAAAATTGTGGTACCGATTTTTTGGGGTTCGTCCACTGTGGCTTTGTCGTTTTACTCGCAACCAACAACTTACTCAATATTGCAACAAATAACAATCCAAAGGAGCCAGGACGGATGGCCTTCTCCTCAATTTAAATTAAAAATGTATTATGGCCGTATAGTAGATTTCAGCACTGAAGAAAATTATGAATATTTGAGTTAGAATTGTACCTGTTCGTGGTTGCTCACAAAATATTTATAGAAATAAAACCCCAAATGTATAAGTAATCGAGATTCGCGCAGATTTGGGTCAGTAACGATGTTAGTATAACTAGGCAAAACACTTGATGTAAGAAATGACTTATAATGTCTCGTTTAACATTTCTTTTGATGAGAAGAAGTTTGGTAAACATTTATTACTGACGGCCACATTTATTAAATTGGCCTCCCTGAATGGGAGAGTAATAAAATCCTAATCCATTAGGTCTTCGCGAGACCTTTGACAGTTGCATAGCTAGCCAGGATTTTTTATATGGGGCGGATCTAGGTTTTTCTTAGTTTGCCGAACAGCCGAATCAAAAAAACGCCCCCCTGACTACGCCCTTGTTCGAGACCTAAATAACAAGGAGGAAGCAAGTTGTGTGTAGCGAGCAAGGGACTGTACGTTTTTACGAGGGGGGCTGAAGTTTATCGTTTTCGAAAAAATAAATTGTGGTGGCCCTCCCATTCAGTTTCTAGAAAAAATCGATGGCCCCTCATTTGCCACGAGCAAAAAAATGACGACATTCCACCAACCCAAATCGACTGTTTCTACGAACAGTATAGTAAAGAACCCATATGCATTCATCGCATTTCCGCAAGAGATTAATTTGTAATTTTATAACAAAAAAAACTCTGTATTAATGATAACGATAATAAAAGCACTGAAGATAAGAAAGGATCGGAAATTGCTTTTCACACTCGAGAACTAACGTCAATCAACTCACGAGTGGCGTAGCGGTGAGAGCGTTCGCCTCTTACCAATGCGACGGGCTCGGTGTCGTATGTGAGTCGAGTTTTTTGTTGGTCTCTCCAGTGCTTCGAGGGTTTTTCTTTGGGTTCTCCGGTTTTTCTACCTCCACAAAAATCAACTTTCAAATTCCAATTCGATCTTTGGGTTTTCACCTAGCATGGACCTTATGGCTCCGTTGATGATTGTCACACGCTGTGACACAACAGCCAAAATTTAATAGATTTTTTATAATAGATTTTTTTCGATAACCCCTCCCTCCCCCCCCCCCCCCCCCCCCAAATGCTCCAGCCAATCCCCTCTCATTAAAAAAGTACAGTCCCTAAAACCCCCAAAATATCTACAATATGTTTTTTCCTTATGTTAAACGAGTAATTATTATTCATAATTTTATACTGTACTGAAATCTATATCATACATTTATCATACGTCTCATTTATACAGTCACTTTTGCAAGTTCTTCTTTAGAAAAAAGTAATTAAAAAAAGCTCCTTTGACTATTGGTTTTGTTTTAAAATCCAAATCCAGAAAACCAGGGCCATTTTTACAAAAAGCCCCGTTCAAAAATCACAAAGATCTGTAAAGCCCGTCGAACATAGCTTGTAAATCAGTATGCAGACCACATTAAAGCTTGTGGGGGAGGGGTGGGGAAAAATGATATTTGTTTGAAGTTTTGCTATTATTTAGGGTTCAAAACTTTTGCAATATAAATATATTTGTTCCTGACCTACAAATTCCTTTTTTTACGATGTCTTTTCTTGTTCCATGGTTTTTCAAAGGCGATTTACTCACCTTATATGCCTTATGCGATATCAACGAATTCACCATTCTCCGGTATTTTAACGAGCTCGTTTTAGATCAAAACTTGAAATGCCCACAAATATTTTTCATGTTCTCAGTATTACCACCTTTGTTCTTTATTTACGTGAAAAATTAAGTTTATCCTGTAAATCCTACTAGGTTTTTTTTTTTTTTAATATGTAAATTTCAAGATTATGCGAGTCCGTGAAACCACCCTCTCTTTAAAAAATTATTTCTCTTTTGCAAAGTACATTTTAAAGGTAAAAACTACCGATTTTAAATAGCAAAGAATGACTAATGATAGGAACAAAAATGTTTTAAAATATCTCTTAAATTGAGTCCTGGAATAGCAATATCCAAGTTACAATGCTTAATTCACTATTTACCAGAAGCGTTCTTGATGTGTACTACAAACTGCAGATCCACTGAGCCCAAACGGTTAGACGAATCAAACTGCGTCGTCCCTAAAGGAAAATCTTCAAGCTTCAAGATGATTGGGAAGAGTTGACCTACAGAACCAGTGCCATTATAACTGAGAGTACAAGTTCCCTGAAAATGATCAAAAGGAGAGTAATAGCACGACTTGAGGGTGATTAGTGATTAAATGTCCCCGAAAGCCGAGGGGACATTTAATCACTAATCACCCGAAATGTCATGCTATTAGTTTGTAGTATTATGATTACCGAGGAAGAAAACTGCTCTTAGGAAATATGTTAGCTTTCGTACGATGCATAAATTAAAAAGTTTTACAAAGCTGTTGATATGCGCATTTGTTAAATGCGACAATGGAGAATTGAACCAGCATTCATTCATTCTTGGTGCTTTATCCTAATTCACTTTGGTTGGCCTAGAGCGGTATTAATGGCAGTGTTTTCAAACCGTCTTAATTACGTCACAAATAGTAAGAACAAATTCCCGATCTAGTCAACGCATGCGCAAACATTATTCAATTGGTCCCACAAGTGCAGTGGTGTTGAATAGTGCAGAGTCCTTGCTCAATATCTTCGATTGGGTCAATGCGACCCAGCCATGGTCCCGGTGATTGTCATATGAGGGACCATACCTCAGGAATAGTGATGAGGGATATTCAGACTAAATATCCCTCATCGCTATTCATCCAGGGGGATGTTACCCCTTTTAAGGTTTAAAAACATCCCTCTGGAAACAATGGATCCCGAGGTAATCATGATATTACGCGATAGATAAAACATGAGCAGGAGACCTTTATGGGGATTTAAAATGGCGAGCCGCAGGCGAGCGTTTTTAGCCCCATAAAGGTCGGACGCGAATGTTTTATCTCACTTATCAAAGGTTTAGGATAGTTAGGTCATGTGTTACTTAAATTTTACTTAAATTTTCAAGATAAAAGCACTTTTCGCCGAGAAAATCTTAGTTAAAGTTGTATGCAAATCAGGACGAATCTCTTGCCGATTTAAAAACTCGGTCATGGTTGTGATTTTCTATTGTGTTTGGCCTTATGAATATTAATGAATTTGATAATTATAATAAGTACACATTCCTTTGTGACATTCCTGCAGGTAGCTTAACTCGTCTAGTACTCCATGAGCAAAGTAAATACACATTGCTCTGTAACATTCCTGCCTGTAGCTTAACTCGTCTGGTACTCCATGAGCAAAGTAAGTACACATTCCTCTGTAACATTCCTGCTGGCAGCTTCCTCGTCTATTACTCCGCGAGGAAAGTAAGTACACATTCCTCTGTAACATTCCTGCCGGTAGCTTACCTCGTCTAGTACTCTATAAGCAAAGTAAGTACACATTTCTCTGTAACATTCCTGCCGGTAGCTTACCTCGTCTAGTACTCCATGAGGGAAGTAAGTACACATTCCTCTGTAACACTCCTGGTAGGTTGCATAACGACAACGCACTATGTCACCATCAGGATCTTCAACAGGAATCCTAATGACTGATGGGATACCTTGATCTACGTAGACCGTCAGTGGGAGAGAAGAAACTGGCGAAGAGTTGTTAAAGACACCCTGGATAGATGCGTTTACTGTCGCGCTCAGTAGCATGCTTCCGTAACCATCAACTCTAGAGACATTACGTATCCAGTATCCATAGTTATAGGTCCTGTCGATTGACGATGTAATATGTCTCAAATTAACCCACCTAATCTACTGGTTGGTTGCTATCAACAATTGCGCATAACCTTTTTTCAGTACCTTCAGCATTGATTCTACATGAAGTAAATAGTTAAATGGTAAAATATTTCTTGATTTCAGTGATGCGTTTTTAAGTTATGAAGGTTTATACTTCCAATATGATAATGACTGTGACGTCAGGCAAGGTGTTTGAGTGTATTTGTTGAACTAGTAATACTAAACACTGGCCGTTTTGAGAAAACAAATTTAAGATATCCTTTATGTAAACCATGAGTAAAATATTGATGCTTTTTGAATACTGTTCGTGTGAACCAGTTCTGTTTTGTATATTTTTAAATCGATATTGTATGCAATATTTACAATAGGCATATTTCATATTTGACTTACTTAGCTATCATCTTAATGTCGTAGTATCTGGTTTGAACAGTAAACGAGTTGTTTCCCTCGCTCCAGCCTTCTTCGCTGCTGAAATTGCTGCATAACAACTGATTGCCGTAAATGCTGTAATAAGAAGAACCGCCATAATAGGGAAATCTTGTCACACCCCAAGGTGAAGTGGATGTCGTGGTCCATGTAACATGATGTCCGGTATTCCGAGCGTCACAGTATACATGACGTAAGTCAAACGCCAACCGGTAGCTGAACTCGACCTAAAATATAAGAATTTGATCTATAAGTAAGGAAATTTTGTAAGAGTTTTGTCATTCGATTTTTCAAAGGCTTTTGATTCAGTGTCTCAATATTTAGTAAGTGCATGAAAAGCTAGTACCTAGCATCAGGTCAACTCTTATGTATTAAACTGGGTGATTGATTTCTTGTATGATCGCAGACAGAGAGTTTGTGTGGATAATCTAACAAATCCTTTTTTTCCATATCAATGAAGGCGTGCCACAGAGCACAGTGTTAGGACCTGTGCTCTTTAACATTATGGTCAACGATATTAGACCTGTCTCTGACATGCTCTTGATGATGAAATATGCTGATGATATAACTTGTAGTTTACCAGAGGGGTCTACTGATTTAAATACACCATCTGCTTTAGCTGAGGTTGATAACATTAAACGATGGGCTGAAGATTATTTGATGACTTTTAATATAGAAAAGACTAAGGAACTCGTAATTAGGACTAGAACCAGTAAAGCACCACCTGTAGCTGTATATCAAAAGTGCATCAGAAATTATGGGATATCATTCCTGATATTTTTTCAAGTTGTCTATCACTAGGGCTTTCTGAAAAAAATATCTGGAATGATATCCCATAATTTTTAATATACTTTTGATATACTTGTATATATATTGGCTCAGTTGATTGAGCACCGGACTTGCGGGAGGTCGTGGTTCGAGTCCCGGCCGGTCCAACACTCAGAGTCTTAAAATAACTGAGGAGAAAGTGCTGCCTTTGTAATTACATCTGCCAACGGTTAGACTTTCAAGTGGCTCGGTGACCACTTTAAATGACGGTCCCTTTTCAAAGAGTTCAAATTCCACGAGACCGTTGGTCGAGCTCTTTGAAAAACACACGAGTGCGAATTATCCCAAATTGAACGAGAAACCATATGATTACTTGTTAGTAATATACATGAAAAACCTTACAAACTTTACCGTCCGACATTGAAAATCTCAAGAAAAACTCAATGACGTAAGCGCGCGCTCTTCAACTAAAACCGACAAAAAAATTTATTCAAAAACAAACAAAATCACCAACTTTTTAGCCGTTTTCACGGCTTAAACTTGTTCTTTCGCGATCGGAAAATGCATAGTCTTGATGCTTAATAATGTTATCAACAGCAGAATAAAAAAAAATTGGTTTCAAGACCTTTTTCGAAAAATGTAATTTGCACTGTGTTACACTTTTTTGCGCTGTGTTACAGATTTTTGCACTGTTACACTTGAACTTCACTGCTCTAAGCCAATCAAATTCGAGTAATTTTTTCATGTATGTTATTATTAAATTACGGTCTCGTGCAATTTGAACTCTTTGAAAAACACACTCGTGCAAATTAATCCCAAATTGAACTCGAAACCATATTATTACCTATACTAATAACTGAATTTCATGATATCTTTGAGAATTCGTTATTAAGACAAATGATAAACATAGTATTTTAGAAACTCAAGTGTCAGTTCTTTGTGAGAAAGTCAGTTTACGAAAGAGTTTGCGAAAACAGCAAAATAATAATTGAGAGTTTTGAAATTAAAAACCTATGAGGAAAATAGTATTAGAAGTCGCAAGACAAGTTCCAAGATAGACAGCAAGGCATAACATAGTCTTCTAAATTATTTTTGCCGTCTCAGTTCGTTTCGAGACTGTTCGTTCCTCCGCTTTAATCGCGTGATACCGGCTCACTTCCAAAGGAAGTTGAAAACATTTTCAGTTCCACTATTAAATAAAATATCAACGCTCGAGAATCCAGCCTAATGCTATACTAAATCTAACTAGTGATAAATATTACCGTGGTTCCGTATCCATACGAACGTGGCTTGTAAGAGATGGTTCCTCCTCTGTAACTATAATCAGCCAAGGAGTGAACCACACCAGAGAACAAGACGAGTATCAACCCACAAAGCTGTACCCGCTCCATGCCTTAGCTTGTCCTGTGACGAGGCTAAGAAATATTGGGATCGCGTGATTTGACTTTGAAAAATCTCTAAGACGCTTTGCCCCACACATCGAAGACACGCGTTCTGGAACAGGAACTTGATTCCAAAAACTTTGAATTACGAGATGATAGATAATGAAATCAGGGGGGTACCCTCTATAATGACGTATTATAATTATTGACGATTCTTATAAAAAACATTTTTCGATTTCGGACATATTATTCCCCCTTACCCTCAAGGTTCATCGACCCAGCCAAATGAAAGTAAAAAGCGTCACAAATAGATATACTCAGGTAAATCAACGAAGATTAGTACAAGCACATCGTATGTTGATAAACAGAGAAACCTCCTTAAAGGAAATATTTATTGACAATCCAAAGAAAATACGCATTTTTTATTGATTTTCATAAACATTTGATATCAAAGAAATTTGTGCTGTGACATTTGTGTTGGTTTGTAAGAAGATCTAAGGTATCAGGATCGAAGTGCGGTATAGAGTGTCACTTTGAACCCAATAACTTATTTATTTTTTGGTGTTCCAAAACAGGAAATTCTAAATGGATTTTTAAAAACTACGTTTATTTAGCTTTTTAGAAAATGTATACTTTCATGGCAAAATATTGTAAAGTCCGTGCACAATTTGAGGTAGCGCGTATAGGGGTCCAAATCCGCTCCTGATACATTTTTAGCAGTTTCTACGCAGCACTGAAATTAAGGAATAAAAAGTACGCGTCGTGGTTTTCTACGCTTCCCTCGTGTTCTCTCCACATCCCGCGTGTCTTTATCAGAGTAATATACACGGAAAACTGTTTTTTATTGCTTTTATAAAATAACTAACTTTTCAAGAGAGAAAAAAATGACGTGAGCATGTATTATGCTCTCATAAAACATGGCTTTTTGACCAATCAGAGCGCGCGTAATATCAAAGTTATTTTATAATTTTCGTTAAAACCATTTGTGGAAAATAAAAACTAACAATTTCAAAATGTAACTTGGTTTGATAAGATATTTATGAAAAATACTTATATTTAAGTTTCGAAAACACAAATAGAACTTATTTATAATCTTTTTCTTGGAAGTCTGACTGATGTCAACGGGCAATTGTTCATTTTGTATATCAGATTTGATTTTCCTAGAAATCTGACTTGTAATCTAATCTCCGTACATTTTATTGGGGTTAGGAAAATGCGAAAAACCTAGTGGCGCTTCCAAAAAAACAGTTTATATATGGAAATACATTTTAGAGTAAAACTATGTAGTTTGTTTTCACAGTTTCAGGTATTGGTTATTTCAATACTACGAAGAGTATAAGAAACAAATTCAATTGACATTTCTTGCTCGCAATAAATTTGCAAATATTCATAGCGGAGCACCATGGCCATGCTTACGAAAAAATGGTAACCCATCGAGTTGATTTGTCATGGCTTGATTGCGCCATCGCCTTGTCCATACGTACGACGACGACGACGTCCGGGCGTGTACCACCACAGGGTTCCCGCTTGATTTCAAAGCGAACTTTGCCTCGCAAATAGATAAAAAAAAACATTGCTTTTCGACATATGATAAACATTTTTATGGATCAAGAATTAGTCTTCAAGAATACAGGTGTTTTTTTTAGCGAACAATCGTATATTTTTACTTATTTTGTTCGCCTCCGATCGGCAAATCAAAGATGACTTTCTCTCAATGGTTTTAATATTTCTGTACATAATTTAATTTCATGTTGAATTAAATATAAAAAGGAATACATATTCCACCACATATTTGCCATTTATTTAACTTTTCCAGCTAGTAATTGCACATGAATGAGCGATAGGTCTATTTTATGTTGTTGAACAACATGTTCTCGTAAGCTTATAAGACCATGTCATAATTTGGTCTTTTACTGAGTCGATAAAATAAAAAGATATACAAGAACATTTCCAAAGGCTGACAAAGAAAATTATCATTTTGGATTAATAATTCTGTCTCTTGTTCTTGTGAAGTTCAACTGAATACTAATGAAGAAGACTATATTGAGTATAAAGGTTCATGCACGTGACGTATATGATCGCTCCAATTGGATCAAAGGTTTAATATGGATTATTCATGAGTTTTTGAACAGTTTATTCTGTACTTCAAACATCTCAACCTTACAAAAGGTTGTCTAATCTTAAGATGATTTGAAATTATGGTTTTGATTATTATAAAAAAGCTTTTTTTGAGACTTAAACATGGATTCGTTTTTTCTTATTCGTATATATTTGAATCACAAATTAAAACGACGAGCAAGCAAGCCTATTTAATCAAGATGTGTTTATAGAGAAAGGAACTACGCGAACAGTCTAAAGTTCAATGTCATTCTTCTCGTCACTGTCCACGTTGTCCTGTTCATACGAGTTGACAGTAACATCCAGAGCGATGCTGGTTGGTTTATTGTCTTGACCACGCCTACGGTTACGATAGACAATGACCGAGAGGAGTATGGTGATGACAAAGAACACACCACCAACGGCTCCTAGTCCACCAATGAGCTGCTTGGACGTTAACGATCCTGTCGAAAACAAGCGTTCAAATATCGTGACTTTCTGCAAAAGTACTAACGGACTTTGATTAACGTGCACTTAGATCCATACTACTAGAGGTCTAAAACTATAGACCTCCATAGACCTGGACCAAAAGACCTAAAGGGCTGGACAAACAAACATTGATAGACCTGGAATAACGGACTAGCTTAGAGGGATAGAACTACAGACTCCAATAGACCCGGACCAACAGACCTAGGGGGCTTGACCTACAGGCGTCGATAGACCTGGACCAATAGACCTCGAGGGCTGGGCTTAGAGCCATTGACTTAGATCTTACCTTCTTGATTGTTACTCTTAGCGTTGATCTTGTCTCCTTTCAGTGGTCCAGCAGACAAGTCATACGCCCTGGAGCCGTCCATGTCAGCAGTTTCTCGACGTCTTCTGGAGCCGCTGATACAACCTTGTGCGCACCTTGAATTGTTAGTGTTACGGTGACAGACAAGCAGCTCACAGTGCAGATACACCAGAAAGGTGTTGGAATACACGAATCGGAACGATCTGATGGAGAACCGCTGGACTTTACTGGATGCGTCGTACCAGTAGACCATGGTTCGGTCGCGTACACATCTGTCAAAAGGGTAATAGTTTTTAATTTAACATTTTACGCCAAAGATGTTGAGGATTAGTCCACACTAAGCAAAGATGAGACCCTTACCCTCTTTGTAGAAACACGTGCTGTGGAGTCGCATTGGGATCACTAGAAGGCGTAGCACGACAATTCTCAGCAAACACGACCAGATCAGCGTTGGTATTCTTGACTTCATACTGAACCCACAGAGGCTGGTTTGGGTAGACAGCCACTGGGTAAGCAAAAGGGGAGTAGGGTGTTGAATAGTTAGAATACTGGTAGAGATCCATGGTGAAAGTGAAGTTGCCATACGATCCTTGAGAAAGAGATTAATAACTCAGTATACTGCATCGTAACAAAGCTTCAGTCGGTTTTCATGATCATTAATCATTACAAATCGATAAACGCATAATTTAAGTATTATTCTCCTGAACCTCTTCATTTCTTTTCCAGCCAGGTATTAAACGTATATTAAGCGGCCACTTTGTGTTCTACGATCTCCATGTAATGTTCCAATAATTTTTCACGCATCTTATGAGGAATCTAAATTTAACAGTCACTTAACACTTATTGGCTGGGACGGAGGGAAACAGTGTGTTTCATCGCAATCGAGGGACCACAAAACACACTGCTTTCCCGAGGTAGGTTTCAGTGCTTTGTCAAAGAACCCAACAAAATTGTTTTTGTTTTAATTATGTGACTTTAAGAACGGCTTAGAAAAGATCTTACGTTTCCGGTGAAATCACTTCCAGTTTTTTTTTTTTTTTCGGTAGATAACATATTATTGCCCGCAGAGAGCCGTTGCCGGGGAAACATCGAAACTTGTTCTCGTTCACGTGATGCCCTCTCGCCCAATAAGAGTACGAGAAAAATGGACTTTGACAGTTGGTATATAACAATTCTACTTATTGACGACCGGGACATTCTTCGCGGGCTGCCGCTTAATACGGTTGAGGGACGGGGGGTTAATGCGCCACCTCTAACTGCTATGGTCGTGGGATCAATTGCTCATTCCTTTTTCATAATATTCCTCACGGTGGATTTTCTCTGGGTTCTCCGGGTTCTACCCCTCCCCCTTGGAAATTTAATACTTCCAATCCGAACTTAAAACGAGGTCCAAGGGTTTGCTAAACTCAGAGCTATTAAGAGCTATCATCGACACGAAACAGGGACAATTGTTTTGCGCAAAACAAGAATTTACACCCAATTTATATACCTTCAGATGCAACCACTTTCTTCTTTGATGGTGAGAAGGACGTGCTGACAAAACGGCTTCGTTCATACGCACAAAAGAACCGCAGAAGAAGGTGTCTGTCACGTGAGATTGCCGGGCCATTCCCTATTGGTTTGTAGCGGTTGTCGGTTTTCACCTGTCATTGGAACATACAATGTACTTACAGTATAAGGGTGTTCATTCTCTAACAATAATTCATACTGTTAGTGGTAAGAATACGTTTATTTCGCATAACTGTAAAAAGTTACACCGGGCACGGTCACGGCACGGAATTGCGCAATTGTAGTTGACTAGGATTCTTTAACTCAGTTTAATTTTTTTTGCTGAAGATACCTCGTTCCAGAATGTGATCGTTTTCTTGTTTTCTGTGTACGTCGTACCACATCGGTTTAGAGGTGCTCGTAGTCTCCTTGTATCGGCTGTTTTTGTTGCCCTACATGATGGGTCCTTCAGGTGCATATTACGCCAATCAATGTCAGAGAAGTACGAGTCCTCCAAGTCAATCTGCATGTAACTCTCACCACAAGTTACATTTGTGTTAAGATCTGAAATGGAAATAGGTGGTGTTCGATTAAGGCGCAGACACACGGTGTAACATTGCGCGCAATATTGCAGGCAATGTTGTTGAAGTAGGATCGTTTTCTACTTCAGCAGCATTGCGTGCAGCAAATTGCGTTGTGTGACATGGCTCGCAACATCGATTGCCTGCAACATTGCACACAATGTTACACCGTGTGTCCGTAAGTTTATTTGTTGTGGCTAGTTTTCAGGTCGGTTGTTGTTGTTAGTGGTGATACGGATGATAGTGGCGGTGGTGGTGGTTTGAGTTATGGAGGTCTTGTGGTAGTATGGGTGGGTGTGAAAGTCAGTTAGTGTTGTCATAATGGTAGCGATGGTGGGAGTGTTGCTACTGGGAGTGAGAAGTGATGGTGTACTTGATGGTGATCATAGAACTGAACAGATTGGTATGTTGTGTTTTTGTTGCCTAACTTTGTTTATCAATAATTAGCTCTTCTTACTTAGTATACTTGTTTCGCATGCTCTACCAGTGTAGCCGTTAGGACAGTCACAACGATATCCAGAATACCAAGTGTATCTGCACGTTCCTCCATTAAGACAAGAGCACGAGGCATTTGCAGCTGTAAATTAACATCATATAAAAATAAATTGATAAACATAGCCAAAAAACAATGTATGTTTTCAGAGTAATGTGTACATGATAAATACCGCGGAAATACAAGGTACAAGCAAAAGTTTTCGGAGTGTAAATAGGCGAGTAAATATCTAGATTCAAAATGAATTGGGTTTGTCGCATTAGAAAAAAACGACATTTAATGATTTTAGAGACCAACTGTGGCATAAAATACAATACTCTGATTGTATGACTGTTACTTACAAGACTGACATTGTTGTCCAGTGTATCCACTAGGACAGTCACATCTGTACCAACCATGACCACCCTGACAAGTACCTCCGTTACGACAAGGGTTACCAATGTTACACGGGTACACGTCTAGATTAAAAATAAATTGGATTTCTCATATCAGAATATTGGAATTCCCGTTAAACTGGTCTAATGTTTTGGAGCTCCGGGAAAAAATAAAATGCTCTGGAGCCGGTTGTACGTAGGCTGAGTAGCGCTATCCACCGGATAAATCCTTATCCAGCGGATAACACCTATACACATTCTTTACACTGGATAACTCTTACCCGGTGGATAACTTTATCCAGACTTCGTACAACCGGACACTGATTGTTGGCTTCTACTTACAAGTCTGACATTGTTGTCCAGTGTATCCACTACGACAGTCACATCTGTACCAACCATGACCACCCTGACAAGTACCTCCGTTACGACAAGGGTTACCAATGTTACACGGGTACACGTCTAGATTAAAAATAAATTGGATTTCTCATATCAGAATATTGGAATTCCCGTTAAACTGGTCTAATGTTTTGGAGCTTCGGGAAACAATATAATGCTCTGGAGCCGGTTGTATGTAGGCTGAGTAGCGCTATTCACCGGATAAATTATTATCCAGCGGATAACGCCTATACACATTCTTTACACTGGATAACTCTTACCCGGTGGATAACTTTATCCAGGCTTCGTACAACCGGACCCTGATTGTTGGCTTCTACTTACAAGTCTGACATTGTTTTCCAGTGTATCCACTTAGACAGGAACAGTTGTACCAGCCAGGACCACCGAGACAAGTACCTCCGTTACGACAAGGGCTACTGTTACACGGGTAAACGTCTACATTAAAAAAAGAACGGGATTTCTCATGTTAGAGAAACAGTATTCCTGTTAAACTGGTTTAATGACTTTTAGAGATCAACCGTGGCGTAAAATACAATATTCTGTTGTTTGACTGTTACTTACAAGACTGACACTGACTGCCAGTGTATCCACTACGACAGGAACAGTAATATCTGCCCGAATAACCATTGTTACAAGTAGCTCCGTTACGACAAGGGTTACTGTGACACGGCATGTCTAGATTCAAAATAAATGGGATTTCTCATTTTAGAAAAACGACATTTAATAAGTTTAGAGATCAACTATGCCGTAAAATACGATATTCTATTGTAATATAACAATTTAATAATATGTACTTATTGACTGAGTGGGAGGTCCGAACGGGAAAATATTTGGCTCGAGGTCCTGAAGTACGGAACGAGCGCAGCGAGTTCCGTGCCAAGGACCGAGAGCCAAATATTTTCCCGTTCGGACCGACCCTAACTCAGTCAATAAGCATTTTATCATATGACCACATATAAAAAATCGATTTCAAAGCGTTTTTAATAAATGCGAATCAAAATGCGTAGTTTTTACATGATTGACGGCAGCGAGTCCGAACGGCGAGTCCGAACGGGAAGTTATTACACTTTTCGGAAAAGCGTACTTTTTTTGCTGACGACATTTTCCCCAAAGGTTTTTTTTAGAATCACGCGTACAGTGAAATACGGTCATATGATAATTTCTATTACTGTGTTACTTACAAGTCTGGCATTGTTGTCCAGTGTATCCATAAGGGCAGGAACATCTGTACCAACCATGGCCACCACGACAAGTACCTCCGTTACGACAAGGGTTACCACTGTTACACGGGTACACGTCTAGATTAAGGAATGAATAGGATTTGTCACACCATTTTAGAAAAATCGACATTTAATGATTTTAGAGACCAACTGTGGCATAAAATACGATACTTTAATTGTATGACTGTTACTTACAAGTCTGACATTGTTGTCCAGTGTATCCACTACGACAGGAACATCTGTACCAGTTATAACCTCCGTAACAACTACCTCCATTACGACAAGGGTTACCACTGTTACACGGGTACATATCTAGATTCAAAATAATTTTCTCTTAAAAAAAAACACCATTCCAGTTGACCTAGGCCTATTTGTTTCTAGCTTTTGGGATTAATATATATTTTCGCCGGATTCCTAACTTTACGACACCAATGACTGACTATCTTCTCACTCATATGGAGTTTAGGGAGAAGTGTATGTGTGAAAGTTTCCCGTGTCAAAATTGCGCAGACAAATTCAGCCTTGTTTTCAATTTTTGATTCATCAAGTTTCCAATAGCTGTCATTACGGATGCATGCAAATGATATATTCTTTTGTTTTAAGAATCATACAAGTGAGGCTATCGGGTCGATACAATGCTTATTGTCTCATTTGCATCTCATTCGCTTGCTAATAACGTTCTTACTTTTTTAAGCGATTTAGAATACAATGTTGTCACTTTTTAGCAGTAATAATTTCATTAAAGGTTCTAAGTTTTAAAATTTTCAGCCAAGATATAGCATATAGCCACCCAATTTAATGCCTCGAATTGTGTGACAATCCTTTCCATCGAAAGAAGCCGAGCTCGTGATCCATAAAAATGATAAAAAATCAATTTAAGGAATTAGAAAAAGAAATTATAGAATATTTAAGATCAATTTGGATCGTTTTCGTCCAACTACTCAGTAAGTTTCTCTCAGCCAATCTAAACATGACTTAGGAAAAACAATAGAAATTGACTTTCAACCAATCAGCGCGCAGCTTATGCTTGTCGGCTTCGTTTACTTTGCCCTGGATTCCAAATGGCGGATCGAGGAAGAAGAAAATTTGGCTTTGTTTATAATCAGGTCTGTTAGGCCCGGTCTAGATGTTGAAGTTCACATGTGCTGAATCTAATGCAAATGAACAAAATCTTTTGATTGACTTCATTTGTATTAGATTCGGCACATGTGAAATTCGACGTTAAAACCGGGCCTAAGCGAGAAAAATAGCGAAGTTCGTGCGCTTTCGATTACAAGCACCAAACTCAAACCCAACGAACATCTGTGCCAAGTTTGGTGATTGCTCTCAAAAGTGAACAATCTTTTCGCTAACAGACCTGACTATTAACGATGTTAAGATTTCTGTCATTTCTGTCAAATATTAATATATTTATATTCCCATTTTATAACGAATTTTTCGCTAATTACGCTGCTTAGGGATTTTTTCTTTTTCAATGTATTTCTTGTCTTGTTTTGCCGTTTTTTGGGGGGAGTTTTTACATAGGGTTAACCTCATAACTTCCTTTCAAGTCGCCTATTATTTAGCTTTATTGTCCGATTTGTATCGCCTTTTGCTTGTATTTGCTCTTAATTTTATTAGTTGTCAACAATTTATTTGCGATTTGAATAAACTATGTATGTATGTATGTATTGTCAAACATCGTTTTCCTGAGACCCGAAAACTTTGATGTAAAATTATTTCTAAAGATAAATTTGTTGACGAAATCGTATTCAAACCCTAAGATTACAATAATTTCCTAAGCAAAGAACAGCATTAAGCGTTTATTCGATTCCAAAAAATATATCCAGAAAAGTCACATACGAGAAGGAAACGTGAACAAAACTACACAAAAGGTACCGCCGCGATATGGATAAAATTACTTGTCAGTGAAACTCGTTTAACTACCGTAAAACCTCGCAAAATATTGTACTTCACCAGAGAAAAATACTGAAGTGTTTGACTTAACTCTTGGCGGATGGCAAGACAAGAATCAATGCAACTATTGTTATATTTCGGCTAATTTCTAGTTCATTATACGTGTTTTCTTTTTATAATTGTAAGTAAAAAATACCTCTTGACTGCCAAATTACTGATGAAATTAGACTTGGCATATTGGCCTCGTCCCATTTTATCAGTCCTCGGAATATTTTCATCCAATTATTTCCAAATTGGACAGCATGTAGTCCTAACCTATACGTATTATGTCATCCAACATCCAATTTTGAGTGAAAAAACATCGCCAGAAAACCGCGCCGCTACCCATGTCACGCATGGTTAACCCGGCTCAGAAGAAAATACGGCCGGCGAAAAGTTATGAGAAATGTATGGGTTTAAAACAAAAAGTGTCTAAAATATAGCCTGTGTGTTGGCGGATCAAAAATGTCTGCATCACAATTTGTAATTCATTTATAGGACATTATAACCTGCAAGAAAAATATTACTTTAATCTAAATTTGAGGTTTCCTTTTTAAATTTCAAAATGACTCCTAGAGAAATCGCACTGAAAGCAGAGGTTTGTATGAGAACGGAAAAATAAACGAAAGTTAAATTAGTTTGTAATTCGCCGAAACAGAGAATAGACGACAAAAGAAACAAATGTCTGCATTCAGAAATATTGTTTAATTATTTGAGCACCAGCTCGAAACTAAGTCTCGGCTCTAGGATAAAATCCGAGGTTTCCTTTCGATTGCTGAACAATAACAGCAGTTAAACAGCTTAAAAATACCTCCATGTTTCCCCGTTAAAGTTCGCAAAATGCCCTGACTTCGGGGCTTGATATCTTCGCAAAGAATAAGCCAAATCTCATAGTTGAAACGCCATTTTGAAGAACAACTCTCGATCGGGGCACACAATAGCATATTTGGTCCGAATATCCAGTGGGACCCCCAGAAAATAGCGCCCAAATGTATGTACCATCGCAGGAAGGTCCGTAAGCCCGCGAATGAATCAGAAATGTGAGCGGTCTTTAATAAACTTGCGGGAACTTTTGAAAAACGCGCGAGTTTCCACTAAAAAAATTCTAAGATAAAGTCGAGATGGGCCTTAATCTTGATTCCCTTGTTTAAATATCTTCGATAGAGTAAGTTTTTTTCTGTTTCCACTTATTAAACGCATGCGCAATGCGCCCATTGAATACCGCTGACCGCACTTGCATGTCGCAGTTTTCTGGCGATGAGCGACATACACAAGCAAAACTGGTGGGCCAGTAGGAGATAGGGACTGCAAACAATGGACTACTTCGACGATACGGCGGCCATCTTGTTAGGGGGCAACTATACAAATCGTTTTTACAGTAATGGCGTCAATTAACATTAACATTTCACCACAAGACAACTTGACAAGAGATGAATTAAGAAGATGGACGCGAAAGAAAGACAAATAAACGAAACTCCTTATTTTATCCGACATTTCTGTTTTGTTTTGCCCCCTGGACGCCCCATAATGCCTTGCCATTCAAGATGTAAAAGGAATGACTGATACTACGTAGAAACTTAAAAAGCTTGTCACTTAACTAGCATGATATGGCCAGAGAAACCCAGAATTTGTTTTTTCTTCATCAGAATCTACGTATACCTCCGGCATTTCTTACACGGTTCTTTTCATTAATCAGATTCAAGATGGCCGCCGCATCGTCGAAGTAGTCCATTAAGGGTGAGCGAGAGTCGTAAATGTAGTTTCCCTCTTGTATAGGAGTGAGGTCATTGAAAGGTCTCACCTTGAATCTCCTTGCCCTCCCGGTTAGTATTCCACTATTCACAATGTTTGTCTTGCTAACACATACTTCATACAATTCAATACATTCTAGTACAACTAACTTGTTTCACATTGTGTCCCGCTGTAACCATATGGACAACAGCACCTGTAGCCATGGTAGGTAGCAACACACGTGCCATTATTACGACAAGACCCAGGTCTACGTACATTGTATGATTTCTAAATCTAGTACTGTCTTAGTAGAACTTACTTGTTTCACATTGTCTTCCACTGTAACCATATGGACAATAGCACCTGTAGCCAGGGTAGGTAGCAAGACATGTGCCATTATTACAAGGACTGCTTGCGCATGCGTTGTTCCTACCTGAATAAGAAATATCAAACAACATTAGAAATAATTCTTTTTTGTACACATATATAATATGTCATAAAGGCTCCGGCACACGGTGCAACATTGCATGCAACATCACACTAAAATATAAAAGTTTGAACGTCTGTTTTATTCTGTTTATGTTATTTGTATTATCCTCGTAAATTAAACGAAAAAATCGAGACCTTTTCGGATTTGGCTGCTAAAATAGTACTGTAATCATGAAGTTGGAAGGAATTTTGCACCGTGCATCTGAGCTTTCGTTTCGCATTCTATGCATACCGCTGTTTTTGAAGACAACAGACCCACTGGGTCTGTACATGTTGCACAGAATTAGCCTCGTTTAAGAGCAAATCATTTGCAAAAACGAACTGCAATAAATAAAGAATGTGCAAGTTGAATACTAATGTTTTAAAATCTCACGGACTTTTATTGGATAATCTGTGAATAGTTGACTGATAAATTAAGCTAAGCTTGTGCAAATGAGTGGTCTTCAAAAACAGCGGTACGCATAAAATACGAAACTGGTGTATTTTTAAAAAATTAACCTGCATTAGAGTAGTTTTACCTAACTTACGAAACTTGTTTGTGTGCAACAGTCAAATAAACACAAAAGAAAACAATGGAAATAATATCTACTCATCTCTACTAGTCTACTATATCATATTTTCATCATTATCAATAGGTTTAGACTTGAATTAGGTTTAGACTTGTAGCTGAAGAATGAAAAGCATCGAAAAAAATGCACTTACTTGTCCCGTTGCCACAGTAACGAAACATACAGTGTTCTGGTTTGGCAAGCTCGTACACGTAGAATCCTCCACAGTTTCTGACACGAATATTGTTATAGTAGTAACTGCACGGTCCCGTACTATAGCACACCGTACGATTTACGATACCCTCTGCTTGAGTGGGATGGGAACCTTCCATCCATCCTGGGTAAGAAGTTCCGCAGTGGAACATATCAATATTCGATGTCGCTATGGTAGTCCCAGCATCTCCCATGAATCGGTGCCATCCCTTGGTGATGTCAATCTTATCGCACTTGTACGCGCTTCCATTATAGCTTGCTGCTCGGTCTGATGAGCTCAGCACGGTGTAGTTACTACATTCCAAGAAAGTATCTAGAAAGAAATCAGTGCAAACCAGAATTGGAAAGGATGACGTGTAACTCGACTCATTCAATTGGAATGGTGTGGCTAATCACTTGTTTACTACTCTTTGCTAGATTTATTCTATGTTCAGTAAAGATTAAAACATTTTGATAGTTTTCGGTAATGATTGATATTTATAGTCAAGTGAACGCTGGACGACATTTGTAGAATGGAAAGGTTTGGTGTTGACACGCTGAGTAAACGTCGAAACTTGGGATTTCCCGGAAATCTTACATAGCTGTCGCACTCACTATCGTAACCTACCTGTAATCAGATATTATTATGGTTAGAAAACCAAAGTGTTTAGGAGTTTTGTTTGGGTCAGCGTGTCACTTAAAAATAGTTAAAAAGAATTAGAATTATATTGTAGGTCAGTTGAAAAGATAAATGTGTTGACGAAACCGTATTCAAACCCTAAGATTACAATAATTTCGTAAGCAAAGAACAGCATGAAGTGTTTAGAGCGGTTTTCTTATGAGTGGGAAACATACGGTACTGACTTACAGCACATACACGGTACCACATACCGTAACATTGAAATGGCTCCCCATTGTTTTCCAGCAGTTCATCGAATCACAACTCGTAGTTACGGTTACGTTAAGATACGGTACGGCTAAAGTACGGCTACGAATCTACCGCATCGTTTCCCACTCATACGAAAACCAAAAAATTCGCAGGGGTGGATCCAGAATTGTTCCACTAGTGCCACGGAACTAGTCAAACGTTTTGAAACGTAATAAATTATCAAGTATAAGAAGGTACTTTCCTTGAAAATAACGATCTCTTTCGTCATTCTTTATACCACAGGTAACCCATTAATAATAAATTAAGTCGTTGGGATGATTAACATATTCGGGTCGTTTCCGGTCGTTTTCCGGGAAAATGTCATCGATGAGCGAAAATTTGTTTTATTGAGGGTAGGGACCCACACGATATTCTGGAACTTGTCATTGTCGTTTGCTATTGGCTAGAGACTGAGTTGGAACTACTTGGAACTAGTGAGTTACACGAAGTAATTTTCATCTAGGCCCTTCTAGATCGAATTAGAATTTAGAAGTTGATTTTTGCGGTGGGAGGAAAACTGGAGAACCCAGAGGAAAACCCTCGAAGCACAGGAGAAAACCAACAAACTCTACTCCCATACAACACAGAGCCCGGCGGGACTCGAACCCGGGACGCCTTGGTGAGAGGCGAGCGCTCTTACCGCTACACCACCCGTGCTTCCCATAAAACAAAGCTCGTCTTCCATTTGTAAACTCGCTCTCAGTGCTCCTCCGTTTTCTTCTATTTCGGACATGCGCACTACTAACATTTTTCTTTGCAGTCGATATCGACAGAACATTGTATGATTTTATCTACTTGCCTGTCAGGGAACCATAAGCCTCGACTCGAAGTATTTTGTAATAGCTGTATCTTGTTGGTATAAACCTGATAAACTTTGCTCGCACTGAAGGATTCAAGATATTTATAACCACTGTATTTCTATCTGTATTGCCAGTAAATAACTGTTGGAGAAGAAAAAAGCTTTTAAGGTGACTGACTACTTTAGCAAGGAATAATTACAAAATGTTCTTAGAAAGATATTTTACACAAAATTTAACGCTGATTCCAAAAATGAAAAAAAAATGGGTGTCCCGAGCTCGTTTTCAAGATAATGAATTTTGAATATGACCATCTCGACAAGTTTTCGAAAGAAAAATGGCGGAAATCAAGCTTTGCACACAAAAAATCATAACTCAAAAATTAAAAAAGCTCTGGAAGCAATTTTCTCAGGAAATCTATCTTAAACCATATTTTCGAAGATGACTAACTAAAAATATTTAAAGTGCTAGTCTTACGAGAATGACACTGTAAAATCATCACTTTTCTGTGATTATTATCCACAAATAGGTCGTATAGTTTACGAATTAACAAAAGTCGGATCGAAAAAAAATAATTAAGGGAATGAATTTTGTTCTTAAAATCGCTAAAAAGTTAGTCCTCCATTGTTCGGTCACAGCGATTAGTTTGGTCAGCGGATCTGTATTTAATTTATTCGTGACGTCATATGCGCACTTCTGACTTTGCTCTCCATGCTCTCCATGCTTTAATTGTAATTGTGTTTAAAACTTCAGGTTTTTAGTGGAAACTGGTAAAACATGCGCTTAGTGTTGTTGTTATAGCAAGACCAGAGTATCTAGTATGTGCCGCGAAATTTTAATCGTTGCGCGTATGACGTCACTTCTGTTGAATTGTTACCAACCTCACCGGAACGCATTCGTTTAATGGCGGACCGAAAATGCCGAACTTTAAAGGCTAAATACAACATCTTCCCGGTCTCGTATCAAAATAAAATTTTGACAATGAACTATATAACATGTCTACTTTTATAAGATTTATTCTTCAGGGATAGTGTCATTCTCGTAAGACTAGCACTTTAAAGAAAGTTTTATAAATAAGAACTTGTTCTATCTGTATTTTAATGATTATAAATATTCTCTTCAGCATGTTCAAGGATTTTTTGATTCGTTCTTTGTATGCTATGCAATTTTCTAGACTTGGTAGACTAGAGCAAGCGTAGCGCGAAAACAAACATAGCTTTCGGATGAAAAGCTTGATTACCTTTGGTGAAGCATCGTTTGGGTAAGCAGTCCAGACGTTGTTATCAACAGATATTGATATATTGTATTCTGTCACCCATGAATCAGATGTTGAAGAACCTTGTGTAGCCACAGCACAGAGAACAAACACTTGATCCAAATCTATCTGTAGATAGTCATTAGGGTCAATGGTTGTGTTGGGAGCCCATCCTCCGTTACCACTATTCAAACGCGCTTTCTTTGGAGCATATGTGTTGTCATAATGTGAGCTTGCTGTAAATCTGTAATCTGGTATTTTGTTAGGATCTGCTATACCAACAGCTTCATACTGGCATTCTATGGAAAATAATCAAAAGATTTCAAAAAAATTACAAATTACAGAGCTATATGTAACGCTCAAAAACTTACAATAAAAAATGGTAATTTTTCATGAGGCTGATGTCGTTATGGCAAGCCATGGCCAGCTGAGCGACATCAAATTTTCTAACCAATCACAGTCCGTTATGATTTTTTATGGCCGGCCCTGTGTTCAAGCAGTTTTTTCTACCTGAAAACTATTGGCAATTGAATCTAACAACAGAAAAATCCAAAACTCTTAATGAGAGTGATATTTCATCTGTGATATATCTAAAAACCACTCGAGAAATGTTTTTTATTCCCAAACAATGAAGGGCCGCAGTTTTTGATCAACAATGCTTTGCGCGATGAGTTAGTGTTCGCTAAGCTGGAGTTGTAAAGAGTATTCAAAGTGACAAGACATGGAGGTTAGGTGGTTTTTTTTTTAAATCACCTTATTACATAAAATTTACATCTTAATTTCGCGATTTTCGCAATTTTGAAAAAATCGCGAAAATAAAGTGTCCCGAAAATATAATGACGCGAAAATTAAGCAATCCTCAATTTTTGAGAAAATAAAACGGATTTAATAAACATGAAAAAGCAGATATACAAGATATACCGTAATAATGCAGGAATATGGTGTACGAATTGTACTGAATTGTTCACTTTTTGAGTACAAGCATAAAAATTGGCGCAACTATAGAAGACCACATGCTGACTATTATGTGATGTAGCGCCACGCCGTAAAATGATAAATTCCAGTTTTACATCAGTGGAATTAATATATCTTTTAAGTTGACCTAATGCTTACAGGATGCTTTGGGATTTGAAAGCTCTTATTAAATAAACTAGACGCTATTGAAGCGTTAACTCGGGCTTCCTTAAGGGAGGACGGCGCAAGAACGCGTGACCACGTCATTTGCGTGGTGGCGATGCGCTGTGATATTTAATTTTTGGTAACGCCGCATGAAAAATGTTTTTTTTATTCGTAGTAAAATCTCTTGTTCAAATTTTAAAACACCCAATGGAGATAAAATAATTGTTCGGTTTTTTCCCTCTACTGTATATTATAATTACATCATTTTTATCAGCTTACCGGAGAGGAAGGGAAGTGGGGAGGGAGAAGGGAAAGGATCTCGGTGTTTGGTAACTGACTCAAGAGGGTATACTCTCCTGCTCTAACATCTCATCTCAGTCTCTCGTTAAGACAAGTAAACCTATTTTCTAGCATGTTTAAACGGTAATAAATCAAAGCAGGGGCAGCTTACTGTTAGTGTCAGATATGAGTAGTGTTCATATTTCTACTATTATCTAAGTTGGGCTCCCTGTGGTCAAAAGACCTCAAAGCACAGAGAATCCAGTTCAGTGCATGCAGGCGTGAAGTTGTCGATCATACATAATTTCGTACAAAAAAAAATACTCACAATCGCTTGTACGATAATACAAATGATTATTTGTGCAAAATCAAATCGTATTTAACGACTATTGAATAAAAATATAAAAAAACAAATGAGTCAAGATATTTAACAAGAAAGTTAAACTTAGATATTTACTTTTCAAATTGCTTCGCTGAGTATACTCATTATCCAATATGGCGATTTGCTTGTTTGCTTCATCTTCGAAGTTCTGAACAAGGAGATTTTCGTTTTTTTCAACATCCGAGAAGTTCATTTCAGCGTCATAGTTTTTTGTTGAGCTACTAGTCATAGTTTTGTCAGTCTTTTCGAGGTTTGTGCTCAAATATAGCAAATTTCTTTTCAAAGATTTCAACGCTTTCAAGCTATAAGATTCGTGGACCGACCCGTTTCGAAAAGGATCTACATCTTTTAGTGTGGGCCTACCACGAATGGCGATTGCGTTTGTATGTGGGATGATCGTATTATAAGGCATAGCACTTTCCAAATATTTCTTCATGCGACACAGAATTCCGTAAAGTTTATAGTCCGACGAACCGAAGCAGACGGAGATTAGCATGCGCTTATGATTCTCGCCCCCAGTTCCCAGCGATTCAGCTAGGAACGCCTGGGACTATGACCCCCCATTTGGCGACCAAATACAACGACGAACGGCCTGCATTTTTAGACTCGGGCGTTCCTACGGAAGCCCGAGTAATAAGAATGGCGTTTACTATTCTTTGATATCTCTTTTTGTTACCGAGATATTCAATATAGAAATTACAAAATGATGACGTCATCAAGACAAAACCAGTCGAGATAAAACAAGAATTCTCAAAACAGTTTTCTTATTTCAAGTTTGGGCTCTCTTGTCTGACTTGACATAAAACAAGTATCCAAAAAATTAAGGTTACTGACTACTTTAGCAAAATGTTCTTAGAATTTATACAGAATTCGACGCTGGTTCCAAAAATGACGGGAAAAATGGGGGTCCCGAGCTAGTTATCCCGATAATAAATTTCGAATATTACCATCTTGACAAGATTTCGAAAGAAAAGTGCCGGAAATAATTCTTTGTACAAAAAAATCCATAACTCAAAAACTAAAAAAGCTATTGCAGTAATTTTCTCAGGACATCTACTTCAAACATTATTTTCGAAGACTAATTAAAAATATTTGAAGAACGTTTTAAAGATAAGATAATCTCCAAATTCAGCATTTTATTAGCTTAATAAATCGAAAATCGTTCTCAAAAGATTCTGGTTCCTCAATAAAATTTTGATGGTTATTATGCATTTATCGCAGTTTTTGTGCGCGAGCACATCGTGGGCTCAAATTCAACGTTTAGAAGTAGTCAGTCACCTTAAGCCAAAAATTACAATTTCGTAAAAGCTTTCATTATTCGCGTTCTCAGTTCTACTCCGTTTCCTTCAACTTCGGACATGTGCACTACTAACATTTTTCTTCGCAGTAGATCGACAGAACGTTGTATGATTTTATATACTTGCCTGTCGGAGATCCATACGCCTCGATTCGTAGCATTTTCCAGGAATTGTATCTTGTTGGTATAAACCTGATAAACTTTGCTCGCACTGAAGGATTCAAGATATTTTTAACCACTGTATTTCTATCTGTATTGCCAGTAAATAACTGTTGGAGAGGAAAAAAGTTTTTAAAAGCTTGTTCCATCTGTATTTTAATGATTATAACTTATTGCGATTTTGAGCCGCAAATACGGGTGTATATTGGCGGCTTTCTCCCGATCAAACTTATAGGAGAATCGCGATACTTATAAATATTCCAGTCAGCTCGTTCAAGGATTTTTTGATTCGTTCTTTGTATACTATGCAATTTTCTAGACTTGGTATACTAGAGCAAGGGTAGCGCGAAAACAAACATAGCTTTCGGATGAAAAGCTTGATTACCTTTGGTGAAGCATCGTTTGGGAAAGCAGTCCAGACGTTATTATCAACAGATATTGATATATTGTATTCTGTCACCCATTCATCAGCTGTTGAAGAACCTTGTGTAGCTACTGCACAGAGAACAAACACTTGATCCAAATCTATCTGTAGATAGTCATTAGGGTCAGTGGTTGTTTTAGGAGCCCATCCTCTGTTACCACCATTCAAACGCGCTTTCGTTGGTGCAAAAGTTGAGCTAAAATGTGAGCTTGCTGTAAATCTGTAATCTGGTATTTTGTTAGGATCTGCTATTCCGACAGCTCGATTCTGGCATCCTATGGAAAATAATCAAAATATTTCAAGAAAATAACAAATTACAAAGTCATATGTAAAGCTCTAAAACTTTCATGAGGCTGATGTCGTTATGGCAAGCCATGGCCAGCTGAGCGACATTAAATTTTCTAACCAATCGCAGTCCGTTATGAATTTTTATGACCGGCCCTGTGTTCAAGCACTTTTGTCTACCTGAAAACTATTGACAATTGAATCTAATTAAATTTAAGTCTCAGATAAATCCAAAACTTTTAATGAGAGTGATATTTCATCTGTGATATATCTAAAAACCACTCGAGAAATGTTTTTTATTCCCAAAGAGTGAAGGGCCGTAGGTTTTGATCAACAATGCTTTGCGGGATGACTTAGCTAGTGTTCTCTCAGCTGGAGTTGTAAAGAGTATTCAAATTGGCAAGACATGCAGGTTAGGTCGTTTCTTTTAAATCACCTTATTACATAAAATTTACGTGACGTAAATCTTAATTTCGCGATTTTCGCGATTTCGAAAAAATCGCGAAATTAAAATGTCGCGAAAATATAATGACGCGAAAAAAAATACAATCCCCCTTTTTTGAAAAAAAAAACAAAAAAAACGAATTTAATGAACATGAAAAAGCAAGGATAAAAGACGTCGTAAATAAGAACAAAGCCCTATCACCTATTGACCTTGTTCAACACTGAATGACGGATAAGTACCAATATTCATTACTCAAGTCTAAACCAAGGAACTAATGCATTGTTTTTAATGTTAAGTAGTAAAGTGGTTTTTTAAAGAATTTGTGCGCATTTGGAAACCATTATTAATGATTTATTCAATAAAATCGCGAAATTATAGCCGTTAAAGTTGAAGTGCGACCCGTGATCAAAATACCGGGAACGAGTTTATTGGTTTAGAAAAACATGCCTCGTATTTATGACCAAAGTTTGCGATGAGGGGTAATACAATTTAATATTAAGGGCTCAAAATTAAAAGAAATCAGCCAAAAATTAGACTGGCGTAAGTGCCATGTTTGTTAAAAAAAGTATCCTGATTGACGGCCGTCGAAATACTAGTTTACAAACGATTTTATCTCAGAATCGCGAATATAAAGTGTCGCAAAACTTTCATGTTATAAGGTATTAGCAAAAGACTCCTACGGTTTCTATTTCCATGAAATGCACATAATTTTTTCTTCCCGCCCTTCCCTAGATTTGCACCTAGTAAAGGTATTTCGTTTTCTGGTGGAAAGGAATCCGATGACAACAAATTTCTTGCGCTCGCTCGCAAGGTATACTGTAAGGGGGTGGCGCATATTTCATAGCTATATTAGAATATATTTATTTATTATTTATAATGTAAAAAAAGTCCTAACCCTCACTTAGGCGCTTTAGTTAAGTCGTGGTAACAAGTTAAAGTTTGAACTATATACACCTCATTTCAACCAAGGTTGTCGCAGCCGAAAGCAACAAGCGAATTAGCTAAAGATTCGAGACAATACTTCATGATCAAGAATCAAAACAGTTGCAGCCTACCGTTACAAAACGACTTAAATAATCGCGTCTAAATGATGAATGAGGAGTAAAATACAGATGTTCTTTTTCGTCCTTGACTTTTGCTCGTTGCTTTCAGCTTCGACAACCTTTAAATTTTTTGAAATAGGTGTATAAGAACGGTGTTAAAATCCCCTTGGGACACACAATAAATATGATGGTAAAAACAAAGATTGGGAGCAAAACAAAGATATGTCCATCAGTGACACTTTCCATTTTCAATAGCCCAAAAAAACAACTAAATACTGTGTTAAGAAGCCAATAGTTCTCAAAGCAACCGACAGTTGTATAGTTCATTTTTGATCATTTTGCTTAAAGAAAAGAAGACTTAGCTACAAGGAGTGCAAAATAGAAACAAAATCAAGTCTAGTGTTGATAGATAAACTAACAAAACTGGTACTTACCAACAGCTTGGCATCCTGGGAGAAGAAGTGAGATGACCAACACGAAGGAGAAGAAACTCGATACTCCGTGTGGAAGAACTGTAGCCTTCATTTTGCTGGTCTGCATGTGCCGATAGCAAGCCGATTTAGTCCTATTGGTAAACTAAGGACCTTTTATTAAAAGCAAGGAAGGCGAAACTGAAATTTAAAAAATATCAGGGCAGTGCATAGACAAAGACTGGGGCGCTCTGATATTTTCAAAATCCTTTATGCACGAAAGTTTAAGGACACTGATAGAAAAAATAATCTGCCTATTGTGCATGGAATTTACTTCCTGTTGACTTATCAAGTCTGCAGTAAATGCTAAGCACGATTCCTATAGAATCCAGTGTTTGTCCTATTTTCTAGTGGCTGGTCTTAGACCTTGATTAAACAAAAGCCAGACTTTCTTTAACTTAATCCAATTAAGATCATAAGTTTGAAAAACAAATGTGAGATTCCCTAAGACAATGAAATTATGAGGTAGCTAGCTATGTTGAGCAGTCTACTGATGATCTTGGATATAATGTACTTCAAAAAAGTTTCAAAAGTTAATAAGCTTTTTATTTGAAGGTATCAAAATAATTTGTAAGGAAATGTCAAAATAAAAATACTTGCTTCCTTAATTCATAATCCTATCGGTTCTCCTTTTAATTGGACATGGTGTGAAAGCAAGAGGCTAAACGAGGATCAATTGTCTTCGTAGCAAGTAAATATTTAGAAACCTCAGCAGATATTTAATTAGAATTGGTTTGTAATTGTTCTAAGAGTCCATGACGTAGGATATCCATGTATACGACTGCACGTATCGTGATAGGAAAGTCAAGCTTATATACATTTATTTGTTTGCTAAAAAAATTTTGTTATATATTCCAACCAAAAAAAATTAAGAATCAATTTTACAGGTACCCTTTGCTTAAATATACACCTGTTTCAAAACACGTTGCCGATTGGAGATATGAAATGGGCAATCTAACACTAAACGGACTTTTGTGCATTTATGTTTTCTGGCTAAAATACGAAAAATTATATTCCTTACTCAAAGGTCATGCTTCATATTCCAATCTAAAAGCCGGCTACGTTGTTTGGCTGTGAATATATTACATTTTGCAGCTTGTTACTCGGTCTCAGATTTCAGATTTCAGATCTCCCACCGACAACGTTTTTTGAAATCCATGTACAAATACTACTGTGAGTTCAAGTAGTATGGGCCTTACTTACGCGGCAGCCATATTTAATTTATACTCATGAGAATAAAAAGCTTTGTTTAATTTAACCTGTATAAATGCGAGTCTACTCTTGGAGGAATCTATTGTTCCAGTCAACTGCCTCCTAGTGTTGAATGGTCAGTAATTCAAATAGAGGTTCCTGAAGGGGAGCCCTAATTTCCCAGCCCAAAATATACTTTGTAAAATCGCAGCTCCCCCCCCCCCCCCCCCCCCCCCCCCCCATGAAAAAAATCCCAGATTAAAATCCCAGTCCCAGTGCACGAAATCCCATTTTCCCAGCCCCAAAAAAGACAAATCCCAGCTCCTATTTCAGGAGCCTCCAAATGTATCAGAATATCGCAATGAAAATGCCGGCCTTCCTTTTAAAATAAATACGCAAAAATTCCTATCCAAAGGTTTATTAGTAACTATTAAAAGAAATGCGAAATCATACATGTTGTTAAAAATCACCAACATCATCAAAGGATCACTAATTCACTTCGTTACTAGTGTGGCAGAGTATAGTATTGCATCAATGAACGAAGAGTACAGGAATGATTGCACAAAAATACCTCAAGTTCTATAAAAGATTATATGAAAATGTCCTTAGAAACTTAGAATACTAACTAGAAATCACTTCCTTCGTAAAAAAAAAATTAAAACTTGTACTGATTACTAACATGTTTTGTTATTACACACACACACACATCAAACTAAATCACTTGATGAAACATCCCAGCCCTACAAAAGGTTGTCTAATCTTGTGATAATTCTCAAATGGTTACTATTATTATAAAAAAGCTTTTTTTTTAGAATTAAAGATTAATTCTTTTTTTCTTATTCTTATACAGCTATTTCTAAAAAGGTTGGTGAAAGTTTTCTTGCTTGTTGCATGTTGCATATGTTAAATACCAAGCCCAAATGAAGTAAGGGTGATTTGAATTCAAGTTGCGAAAGGTAACAATAATATGGGACTTTACCAAACTTTGTCTGCAGGTTTTTCCAGCATTTTTTTTTTTTTTTGTAATGACATTATTTACATATGAATAGAAAACATTTCAAGCTTCGTAGACGATATACAGCATGCAACAATATTAATCAACGTGCAAAATGCAACAAAACCTTTAGCAACCTTTTTGAAATAGCTGTACATTTAAAGCAAAAATCAGAGCGACAAGAAAGCAAGCCTATTTAATCAAGATGTGTTTATAAAGAAAGGAACTACGCGATCAGTTTAAAGTTCAATGTCATCCTTCTCGTCACTGTCCACGTTGTCCTGTTCATACGAGTTGACAGTAACATCCAGAGCGATGCTGGTTGGTTTGTTGTCTTGACCACGCCTACGGTTGCGATAGACAATGACCGAGAGGAGTATGGTGATGACAAAGAACACACCACCAACGGCTCCTAGTCCACCAATGAGCTGCTTTGACATCAACGATGCTGTCGAAACAAGCGTTTAAATACCATGACTTTCTGCACGAAGTCCTAACGGACTTTGATCAATGTACACTTTAGTTAGTTCCATACTACTAGAGGCCTAGACCTATAGACTCCAATAGACCTGGACCAACTGACCTAGGGGCTAGACCTATAGACCTCCATAGACCCGGACCAACAGACCTAGAGGGCTGGAACTACAGCCATTAAGTATCATCTTACCTTCTTGATTGTTACTCTTAGCGTTGATCTTGTCTCCTTTCAATGGTCCAGCAGACAAGTCATATGCCTTGGAGCCGTCCATGTCTGCAGTTTCTCGACGTCTTCGGGAGCCGCTGATACAACCTTGTGCGCACCTTGAGTTGTTAGTGTTACGGTGACAGACAAGCAGCTCACAGTGCAGATACACCAGAAAGGTGTTGGAATACACGAATCGGAACGATTTGATGGAGAACCGCTGGACTTTACTGGATGCGTTGTACCAGTAGACCATGGTTCGGTCGCGTACACATCTGTCAAAAGAGTAATATGTCTTATCGTGGTGTTTAAATGTGTTTTATTTAAACATTTTACGTCAAAGATGTTGAGGATTTGTCCACACTAAGCAAAGGTGAGACCCTTACCCTCTTTGTAGAAACACGTGCTGTGGAGTCGCATTGGGATCATTAGAAGGCGTAGCACGACAATTCTCAGCAAACACGACCAGATCAGCGTTGGTATTTTTGACTTCATACTGAACCCACAGAGGCTGGTTTGGGTAGACAACCACTGGGTAAGCAAAAGGGGAGTAGGGTGTTCGGTATCGTGATGTCTGATAAAGGTTCATTGTAAATGTGAAGTTCCCATAAGATCCTGAAGAAAGAGATTAATACCTCAGTAACAAAGCTTCAGTCGTGTTTTATTAATCCTTACAAATTGATTACGCTTGATTACGTTTTCATCCTTACCTCTTTAATCATATCTTTTCATCCAAATAATAAACCTAGCTATATTAATTATTGTAGTCTACGATCTCCTGTTCCCCCCCCCCCCCCCCCCCCCCGGGGCTCCTGTTAGTGTTAGTGTTCGGATATTCTCCGCGGGCTGCCGCGGTTAATAGGGAACGTTGAGGGAAAGGAGTTTTAATGTCCTTCTCTCACTGCCATGGTGCACTGCTTTGGATCAATTATTTTATGCAGTACTCTATTTATCATATGAGAATTGCTACTTGGTTTATTAATAATGTTCCTGATATTGGATTTTCTCTGGGGTTTTTCCTCCGCAAAAGTCAATACTTCTAAATTCCAATCCGATCATGAAACGATGGGCAAAGGTTTTGTTACTCTCAAAACTATTAATAGTTATAACCCAACGATGAATTTTCGCGCGCTGTCATTGGTTCAAATGGGTCACGTGCAGGACGGGTATCAGGCGATATCCCCCGTCCGAAGTGATATTCGTCCAGCAGAAGGTAAAAACGTTAAGATAGAAAAGAAAAAACACGGAAAACAAAGAAACTCGCTTTTTACAAACAAGTGAGAGTAAAATACAAAGACTGGTTGAGAAAACTACGCCAGGAAACACGAAAAAATCAACAAAATATACTGTAAATGTCTTCAATGGTAAGCATCCATGTTTCGTGAATGAAGTTTTTGGTTTCTTTTCGAAATTGTTTTTATAAACTACTTAAAAAACCAACAAACAATTCGACAACAAATGTCAAACCATAGAATGATTCAATGTCAAACAGCTTTCATTTACCAAAATAATTGTTTTTATATCCAGCTTGGAGACGAGAGAGAATTATTTTTTGAAAACTCTGGAGATGACGAGTCGATGCAGTTTGCTGAATTCATTTCAGTGAAGTCGTTGGGTTATAAAATAAATAAACCCCCTCTGGCTCACTGGAATGTCGGCTGATAATGTCCTTGGATGAGAAATGGTCCTCAAAATATCACATTTGCCCTCGAAGCTTCGCTTCTCGGCCAAATGTTCTTTTTTCGGACCATTTCTCATCCTCGGACATTATCAGCCAATATCCCAGCCGCCAGGAGGTAGCCTCCTGCGCATCCGCTGTGAGGCGCTTCCGGTTCCCGTCATTCCCCCACTAGCGTCTGCTCCAACTGGAACAATCAAATCGCTAGGTGATATGCAAATTTTCTATTTTGAGTTGCCGTTGCTGTTTATAGTGCTAGTGAAGTCGCTAAACCTGTGAGATAATAATTGCTAGATTGTCAAATATACGATGAAATTAGGGTCTACTAAAGTGTATTAGTCTAATATCTAATTCACTGGTTTAGTGGTTTAACTGTAACCGAAGGAATTAGTGATTTAAACTCTGTAAACGAGAGTAGACCTCTCGTGATGCGGTGTGTTTAGTATTCATAAAAGTACTCTTGAAAAGTTCAAATATATTGTCATTTAGTCCTACATCATATTGTGAGGGACCGAGGAATAGTAGAAGAGAGACAGCCAGTAGGGTTTATTTACTTGTACATTGTAGCTCAGTAATTTTAATACTTTTAAACGAGCGTGATTCCTATACTAGATTAGTATTTCAATGACGAGGATAATCAATATCATCAAGTAGGAAAGATTCACAAAAACGTCTTTATTTTCTAAAATTACGGCATCTATGGCTTTTTTCTGATGAATTTTGAACTTACTTATACAAAAATCCTGGCTTACTTTGCTATAATAGTCATCCATACGCTCATTCTCTAGGGAAAGACGGCCAAGGTCAAGGTCGTACCCACAAGCTTTTGTGGGGCTCTCTCTGATTGGTCAAATTTATAGAAAGGAATGTTGTTCCAGTTGGAGCAGACGCTAGTGGGGGAATGACGGGAACCGGAAGCGCCTCACAGCGGCTGCGCAGGAGGCTACCAGGAGGGGTTTATTTACTAAATATCATCCCCACAAAACGTCAAGAACAATTGTTTTGCGCAAGAAAAAAAGTTATATCCAATTTATATACCTTCAGATGCAACCACCGACTTCTTTGATGGTGAGAAGGACGTGCTGACAAAACGGCTTCGTTCATACGCACAAAAGAACCGCAGAAGAAGGTGTCTGTCACGTGAGATTACCGGGCCATTCCCTATTGGCTGGTAGCGGTTGTCGGTTTTCACCTATCATTAAACCATGCAATATAGGTACAGTATTAAGCTTTTAATCATCTTATAGTGTTTTGAAACTAGCTGTGGTAATAATAAGTTCATTTCGCATAACTGTAAAAAGTTACACAGCAAGGTCACGGTACGGGATTAAAGGCATCTGTTGACCAATCACAGCAGTCACAAGTCACTGTCTATTCAATTAAAATTATTGGAATCTCCACTATCGTGGTCATGACATAGTAAGGACGACACCCGATTAGACCTGATGACTTAGACATATTTGAAACCTGCTCGGTGATCACGTGGTACGCGGGAAGTTTCGCGGTTTTATTTTTGGAAGTTTTGGGAAATTTGCCGCTTAAAGCCGTATTTCCATAGCAACTTAATTGGGACTCTACTCTATCAGAATCGAGAAATTTTGTCGAGTGTTCTATACAATTGGTCAGTTGAGACGAAAGCATCTAAGAGCTCAAAGTCAGGTGTAGTATTCCTAAGAAATCTTTCTTGAAGATTGATTTATTTGGTTAAGCAATACCATGCTCCTTTCCGAGTTTCTCCGCCCGTTTTAAAATGTAAATTTATTTTTGAATGGCGCTGGACACCAATTTTTCTTTTCATATTCGGAATCAGCATTAAATTTCACTCTAAGATATCGTATTTAAAAAAAGTTTACAATTTTTTCCAAAAGTAGCCAGTCACCTTAAATGATTTACCTCGTTCCAGAATGTGATTGTTTTCTGGGTTTCTGTGTACGTCGTACCACACTGGTTTAGAGGTGCTCGTAGTCTCCTTGTATCGGCTGTTTTTGTTGCCCTACATGATGGGTCCATCAGGTGCAGATTACGCCAATCAATGTCAGAGAAGTACGAGTCCTCCAAGTCAATCTGCATGTAATTCTCACCACAAGTTACATTTGTGTTAAGGTCTGAAATGGAAATATATATGTAGTGTTCGATTATTTGTTACTGTTAGGATTGATTTTTTGAGGCGTGAAAGGCGTGGTGGTGTGGGTGGGTGTGAAAGTTTGTGGTGTTCTAATAGAGCAGTTTTCGTATGACTTTGAAAAACGTACAGCACGAACCGCACCGTACCGTACTGACCGTGTTAGTGCCTTGCCGTGTATGAAAACATTCGAAATTCCGTGCCGTGTCCGCGCCGCGCCGTAACCGTGCCGAGTGCCATGACTTTTCACGCTCATACAAAATCTGCTCTAGTAGTGACGGTGATAGTACTACTGTTATATTACTGAAATATTATATCTAAACAAAGCACCACATGGGTACTCAACATACTTGATTCGCATTGTTGACCAGTCAATCCACTTGGACAGTCACATCTGTACCAGCCATAACCACCACGGCAAGTACCTCCGTTACGACAAGGATTACTGTGACACGGCATGTCTAGATTCAAAATAAATGGGATTTCTCATATTAGAACAACGACATTTAATAATTTTAGAGATCAACTGTGGCGTAAAATACAATGCTCTGATTTTTGGCTTAGACCTACTTACAAGTCTGGCATTGTTGTCCAAAGTATCCACTAAGACAGTCACATCTGTACCAGCCAGGACCACCACGACAAGTACCTCCGTTACGACAAGGGTTACTGCTACACGGCTGGTTCAGGCCTAGATTCAAAATAAATTTGTTTTCAAAAAACGGTATTCCAGTTGACCCATTTGTTTGTAACTTTGTACAAAAATGATTTTAATCGATTTTAATCATTAAAATGTCTCCCATTTTAATGACCAGTCCAGTGTATGTGTAAAATTTTACGTGTCGGTTCAGTTTTTGATTCACGAAGTTTCCAATTGATGCACCACCGTTACTTTTTTAAGTGATTTGAAATATAATATTGTCCCTCTTTAGGAGGCATGATTGCAAGGTTGCCAAGTTTGATACTTGCAAGATGTAGCAGTTCTTCATGTGACAATATTTTCCCTCGAAAGAACTCGAGCCATAAAATTGATAACAATCAATTCAAGGACTCAGAAAAAGGAATTATAATATTATTTTCTAATGATAATGATAATGATTTTTTATTTATATAGCGCCCTTTCTATGTATATATAATCAAAGGCGCTTTACAATCATGAGAGGTGGTTAGTATAAGGTGTAGACACCGAGGATGGTCACTGCCAGGGTTTCTTTACGTCCTCAGTGGTTCTTTTACGTCCCTCCGATATTGGTTAGTGATGAAGTGTGGAGAGACGAGACCGCCATTTAAAGTGGTCATCCGAGCCACTTGAAAGTCTAACCGTTTGCAGATGTAATTACAAAGGCAGCACATTCTCCTCAGTTATTTTAAGACCCTGAGTGTTGGTCCGGCCGGGACTCGAACCACGACCTCCTGCACGAAAGTCCGGTGCTCAACCAACTGAGCCACTGAGCCAACCGGGCGGCGGTTAACGAGGGAAAACATTTCCTACTGTATGAAAAAACTATATCCCCAAGTTATCCAAGTAAGTACAGAAAAAAAACACTACATAGTTCTCACAAGTGTAGTACCACTGGGAGCAACTGTTCGATTCAGTTACCACTGACGCGGGGAGGATAATAAGGATAATAATAGAGAAAGAAAAGGCGTAATAGTGCAGCAATATTGTGCTCGAATTGTACATTTTTGGTTAGAAGCACCAAACTTGGCACGATATGATAGCATAAGGCAAGCCAATTGATTTTAACTATCGATTTCAATTCAGGGGGAGGCAAAATATGTACTCAGGGGGAGGGGAGGGCAAAAATTGTTGCAATTTCTTAAATTTTCTTATATATCATCAAATTAGCACTAAACTTACGAGAAATAAATTTTTTAAAAAACGCTCATATAGTTTAAGGAGGCTGCCAACTATTAAAAAAAATCATGAAAAAGTTTTTTAAACATAAATTTAATGCTGATTTCAAATCTGGAAAGAAGAAAGGGGTGTCCCGAGGCCGTTTTCGAGATATTCACGATTAAACATAAGCATATCAACAACTTTATGAAGAAAAGGAAGCGAAAACCAACTCTCTACGAAAAAAATTCATAACTTCACCGGTAATCAAGCTTTTGACGTTATTTTTTCAGGAAAACTAAATTATACATCGTGTTACAAATATCAGTCAAAAAAATTGGAAAATATTGAGAAATATAGTCAACTTTTTATTTTTTTATTCGTCTTGCCCTTGACAATTTTGTCTAAAACGAGTGCAAAAAAAAGGGTTTTGCCCTATGGAAGTTCAAAACGTATATGGTTCTTCGATAAAAGTTTGAAGGTTATTCGTGCGCGCGCACATAGTGGCGTCAGATTGCCTGCTTTATAGCGTCATTGTGATTTCGTAGTAGCGTGCGCAGTAGCTTCACGTTTCTTTAGTAGGCAGCCACCTTAAACACTGAATATCTGGTAAGTTTAGTGCTTTGATAAGATATAATAAAGTTTAAAAATTTGTAAAAAATGTTGCCCTTCCCCTCCCCCCTAAGTACCAACTTTGCCTCCCCCTGAATGAAATCGAGGTGGGCCCATAGCCGAAATCAATCAGGTTGTCCTATGCTATCATCGTGCCAAGTTTTGTGCCTTTACCCAAAAGTGCATAATTCGAGCATTCTTTTGCATCAAATTGCTGGACTATAAAGTATTAGAAAAAACCTACTAATGGTCTATCACCAATCGAGCCCTGTGATTGGCTGAGCTACTAGGGGTCTATTAGTGATAGACCTCTAGTAGCGAAAAGCGCCGGTTTTGAAAACCAAAAAAATATATATTTAAAGCAAAATCCAAAACTTTTTGCATCCTTTTATTGGACCGATTAGTAGGTTTTTACTAAAACAATTAGACCTCTCGCCCTCATGGCCTAGGGGTCAATAGCCCATTCGGCCTTCGGCCTTCGGCCTCATGGGCTATTGACTCGTAGACCATTCGGACTCGAGGACTAATTGTTAAATAGCCAACTATTATGTCATCCAACATCCAATGTTTAATGAATGAGAAAGGCGACATATATAAGCGAAACTGGTTGGCTAGTAGGAGATAGGGGACTGTAAACATTGGAGAAAGAGAGTCTTAAATATATTTTTCTTGTTTAGGGGATGCGAAGGGTCTCAAATGGAGCTCATTTCCAATCCCTTTCCCCTACCGGTTAGTATACCAATGTTTGTCTGGGTAACACATACTTTATATATACATTCATGCATATATTCTAGTACAACTAACTTGTTTCACATTGTGTCCCGTTGTAACCATATGGACAATAGCACCTGTAGCCAGAGTAAGTATTAGCACACGTGCCATTATTACGACAAGGACTGCTTGCGCATGTGTTGTTCGTACCTGAACAAGAAAAGCCCAACAGCATTAGAATAAAGAGTACTTTGCGTTAGCGCACATATACAATTTGAATATATATATTGGTAACAAATATTTGCATCGAATATCACATTTATCAGTAGATAGGTTTCAGTAGTCTTAAATTTCTTATAACTAGAGACATTAAGCACAAAATAAAACCACACTTACCTGTCCCGTTGCCACAGTAACGGAGGTGACAGTATGATGGTTTGACAAGCTCGTACACGTAGAATCCTCCACAGTTTTTGACACGAATATTGTTGTTCCAGTTACAGCAGTTACTACTCCAGTGATAGCACACCCTACGAGTCACGATACCCTCTGCTTGGGTGGGATGTGAACCTTGCATCCATCCAGAAGCATGAGTACCACAATGATTCATAGGTACACAAGACGTTGGCATAGCAGTACCAGCATCACCCATGAAGCGGTACCATCCTGGTGTGAGGGTGTACTGATCGCACATTAATAAGTTACCTCTGTGTACTTCTTGAGAACGGTCACGTGCGTTCAACACGGTGTAGTTACTGCACTCTAATAAAATAAGTATGGAATCTACTCTTAATTCTTATCCATTCGTTCATTCATTCATTCATTCATTCATTCACTCGTTTGTTCGTTCGTTCGTTTGTTTGTTTGTTTGTTTGTTTGTTCGTTTGTTTATATTTTCCAATTATCAAAAAGGGCAATGGTTTTTGCTCGTGATAGATTTACGCTATTTGTAACACCATGATAGCTTTCGTACCGCTAGTCCATGCAAAAGGAATCGGTCCGTCATTGATCGATATCTTGATATGCTAGTGACTGGTTGCTAAACTAGATATAAATTAATTACGATTCATGGTCTTGATCTGCCCTTACCTGTCATATTAGCAATGTGTACTACAAACTGCAGATCCACTGAGCCCAAACTGTTAGACGAATCGAACTGCGTCGTCCCTGAAGGAAAATCTTCAAGCTTCAAGATGATTGGGAAGAGTTGCCCTACCGAACCAGCGCCATTATAACTGAGACTACAAGTTCCCTGAAAATGATCACAAAGAAAGTAACTTATAAGTCATTTCTCTGTAGCATTCCTGCAGGTAGCTTACCTCGTCTAGTACTCCATGAAGAAAGTTAGTACTCATTCCTCTGTAAAATTCCTGCGGTTAGCTTACCTCGTCTAGTACTCCATGAGGAAAGTAAGTATACATTCCTCTGTAACATTTCTGCAGGTAACTTACCTCGTCTATTACCCCATGAGAAAAGTAAGTACACATTCCTCTGTAACATTCCTGCCGGTAACTTACCTCATCTAGTACTCCATGAAGAAAGTAAGTACACATTCCTCTGTAACATTTCTGCAGGTAGCTTACCTCATCTAGTACTCCATGAAGAAAGTAAGTACACATTCCTCTGTAACATTTCTGCCGGTAGCTTACCTCATCTAGTACTCCATGAAGATGTAAGTACACATTCCTCTGTAGCATTTCTGCAGGTAGCTTACCTCTTCTAGTACTCCATGAAGATGTAAGTACACATTCCTCTGTAACATTTCTGCCGGTAGCTTACCTCATCTAGTACTCCATGAAGAAAGTAAGTACACATTCCTCTGTAAGATTCCTGCCGGTAGCTTACCTCATCTAGTACTCCATGAAGATGTAAGTACACATTCCTCTGTAGCATTTCTGCAGGTAGCTTACCTCGTCTAGTACTCCATGAGGAAAGTAAGTACACATTCCTCTGTAACATTCCTACCGGTAGCTTACCTCGTCTAGTACTCCATGAGAAAAGTAAGTACACATTCCTCTGTAACATTCCTGCCGGTAGCTTACCTCGTCTATTACTCCATGAGGAAAGTAAGTACACATTCCTCTGTAACACTCCTGGTAGCTTGCATTACGACAACGCACTATGTCACCATCAGGATCTTCGACAGGAATTTTAATGACTGATGGGATACCTTGAACTACGTAGACCGTTAGTGGAAGATTGGTAACTGGTGAAGAGTTATTGAAGGCACCGCCGACGGTTCTGTTGACTCTTGCGTCCAGATGCATGTTATTCGAAGGATTGGAATATGTGATTCCATGAATCCAATTTCCATTGTCAGTTATTCTTAATAAAAGAGGCAAACAAATGAAGAAATAACGTTTTAGAGAACAACAACAAGTATTTCTAACTTTCCATGGAATGTTTTTATCACTTCCAATATTTAAGGTGACTGAATACTAAAGCCGAAAGTAATTAGAAAACTTTTTTTAGAAAGTAATGTTATATAAAATTCAACGCTGATCCCAAAAATGACAAATATAAACACGAGGGAAGTTTGGGAGAAGTCGAGAGCTGTTGTGTAAAACCGAGCCGCAGACGAGGTTTACACAGAGCTGAAGACTTCTCCCAAACTTTCCCGAGTGTTTATATCAGGCTATGTAAACACGGGAAAACGTTTTCTATATGTTTTATAACATATTGAAACTTGCCGTGTTTACATAGCCTCATGTAAACACGGCTATCAGCCAATCAAAGTTTTGTATATTTAATGAAGCCTTGCCTGACGTCACAGTCATTAACATATTGCAAATATAAACCTTTATAACTTAAAGACGCATCACTCAAATCAAGAAATATTTTGCTATTCAACTATCTACTTCATGTAGAATCAGTACTGAACGTATTGTATCAGGGGTGATATGCACTTTAACTGGTTCAGTGGTCTCTGCTGTAGGCGGCAGTTATACAGAAAGTGCAGACAATGAAACTAAAACAGGCAAAGCATAACAACCAAACGAACCTCTCGCTTAATTCTTGTATTAGTTTTCTAGCTGTTTTCTCCGTCTGACCTTGTAAAATGGTGCTTTTAATTAAAATTCATTTTTAAACAAATTTTTACTATTTGACATACCTTACATTCCACCAGTTATCGCTATAGCTCCCCACATATGTAAATGTATTGTTTCCTTCGCTCCAGTCTTCTTCGACGTTAAAGTCACTGCAATAAATGTTTGCACTTCCACTAGAAGAACTGGAATAATATGACCCGTAATATCTTGTTACTTGCCATCTATTGGAAAACGACGTGGATGCAAGGCTTCTGCTCGCGACACTACTACTGTCACAAAAGACAGCACCTCGACGGAATGAGAGCCTGAATGTGAAGTCAACCTGGCAAAAAAATCAACATAGAATTTTTTAGTAACTGTCATGTTTCGTGAGCCGTCACTTGCTTAAAACCAAGCAGTAACTTTGTTAATCTAGTAGACAGAATTTTGACATTACCGAGTACGGCGAGCTTGGGTTTGGGCTGTAGGAAATTGTACCTCCTCTGTAATGCGATGACTGAACTTCACCAACAAAGAACAAAAGCACAGCAATGAAAAGATGCAAAATTACCATGACTTGGTTATGTTCGGAATCACTGACACGGCGCACGATTGCAAAGATTTACTCTAAAGACTGAACCTGAAATTAAACAAAAATCAGGACAGCGTATATACAGCAAGGACAGCAAGGACTGGGGCGCTTTTCAATAGTCAAAATCCTTTATCGTAAAGCCACACCTTAAACGTGACTCATCTGATTGGCTAATGATAACGAGGTTGAAAGAGAAAATGACACTGATTGGCATCTGTTCAAAAGATTTACAAAAGAAGTTATTGGGAAAAAATATCTCGCAGAAGCAATATTTAATTTATGAGAGTTGAGTAAGAGACACATAGAGTACCGCGAATAATAATTAATAGTTCATGCACAGAAGTTTAAGGACACTGACAACAAAAAATAAAGCCTATTGTGTATGGAATTTACTTCCTGTTGACTTATCAAGTTTGCAGTAAACGCTAAGCACGATTTCTATAGAATCCAGTGTTTGTCCTATATTCTAGTGGCTGGCCTTAGACCTTTATTATAAAGGAGCCAGATTTTTTTAAATTAAACTATGTGGGTTAAGTAATCAAAGGTTTTTCCTAATTAAAGTGAGTGACAGACTTGTTTATCACAATTCAATACCATAGGCGATGCATATAATTTCTGGGGGCCTGGCCCCATAGCAGTTATAAGCAAGTGATTAGCATGGCCACCTCATTAGTATCAGTGAGCGAACAAACAGCAACAGTGTAAAAACAATTCTTTTACCCCCCAATCAGGGGGGGATTATTTTCTTCGGTCACGCAATAAAGACCCATTTGCCCTCCCAATGAGTTGTTGTGTCTAAATCAGATCACAGCTAAGACAATGAAGTAGTTAGCTAGCGATGAGTTCTACTGATGTTAATGGTCTTGGTACTTAAAAAGTTTCAAAATTAAAGTCGATCATGATAAGCCTTTCATTTAAAGGTATCAAAATGATTTGTCAAGAAAATATTTGCTTCCTCGATTAAGATAATGAATTGTATTTGCAGCGAGTAAATACGTATGAAGCATTTAGTAGATATCAATCAGAATCAATGCCGGTTTTTAATGGTTCTAAGATTCCAAGACGTAGGATATATCATCTACGACTGCACGTATCGTGATGAAAAACTCAAACTTATTTGTTTGCTAAAGTGTTTCTGTCATTTCCAAGAAAAATCAAATTCGAATTACAAATACAGTTTGCTACAATAAACTCCTGTATAAAACGTACCAGCAACAGCAATTCTTAAAAAAAGAGAGTGTTTTCAGTGGGTTTTAGTGTTTGATTAGCAACCCTAGTCACGTAAGTGGAACTTTGCCCGTACTGAAGGACCTGAAGGATCCCGATATTTTTGAACACTGTGTTTTCATCTGTATTACCAACAACGATATGTTAAGGCAATGGGCTCGCGCACTCGTGCGCATCTTTCTGCGCATTTTTTTATTTATTTAGAATTGTATAATATATTGACCAAAATGTGAAACAATACACTGTATTTATATAACTTGACAATTAGTCGCATGGCAGTCATTTTGTGTATGTTCGATGACTCGAGGCATGCGCGACAAAACCCATGGATTGGGCTACCTGTGTGCTTTCCGTTTGTCGCTCTTCATTTTGCGTTGCTTTACGACTTATATCTTGTAAATGAATACGGTGACCTATACAATTTTTTCCTGAATTCGATGTCTTTTAACTAAAGCTAGTACATATCGAAAAAAATAAAAAATCTATCGGTTTGTTTTCGAGAAAATCGTGAAACATCATCTAAAAAAGACTTGACATTCGCACGTAATTTCGACTGTTTTTCAAGTTGGAAATGTCAAAACTTAGCATTTTTCCTGAACTTTGTGACATTAAACTGTTTTTCAAAGAAGTTTATTTACTTTAGTACCTCTGAAAGCCTCTGTTTTTCATATTGCAGCCACCAGAATTAAACTAGACGTAATACTTTGAGAAGCGTTGTTTTCGTTCTAGACTCGCTGGGGAGTGCCGTGTTCAAGCTAACATAGCGCAAAATCTATGTCGATGACCCCCGATTTTTGTTGTTGTTCTGTTTTGTCCATCTCAAAAACTATCTATATGCAAAATTATAGGAAAATCTATCGGTTAAATTTGCGCGAGCCCATTGCCTTAAGCCAGGCGTGACGAATGGTCAGTATTGGTCAAACAGATCAGAGTATTGTAATAAAAACTGTTTCAGCCTTCAGACAAGGTTTGAAAGTACCAATACCCTTAATACTGAAAATATGCTACAGCAACAATAATAAGACGGATTGGCTTATAACTAAAGAAACGTTAACGCGTGAAGATTGGTCAGTAATGGTCATTTATTGAAAATCAGAGTAACGCAATAAAAAACTTCCGCCCTTCAATTTAAAGAATCTCGTTCTCGTGTATTTTCGCCAGTGTGTCTCAGGTCTCGATTTTTTCAATACTACAAAGAATATAAGAAACTTTCTGGCTCAAAAAAAAAAAAAGTACGAAAATATCACTATCCAAAGGTTTATTTAAATAACTATTAGAGCGAAATGATAAATGTTCTAAAAAAATTACAAACACCGACCGGATTCGTTACAAGCGTAGCGGAATCTAGTTATTTTTCTTAAGTGACTCTAAGAGTACAGGAATGACCGGATAATATACCTCCAGTTATATAAAAGATTATGTGAAAATATACTTAATGAAACGTAGAATACCAACTAGAAATCACTTCCTTCGTAAAAAAAAACTAAAACTTGTACTGATTACTAACATGTTTTGTTATTACACACACATCAGACTAAATCCCTTGATAAAAACATCTCAACCTCTACAAACGGTTGTCTAATCTTGTGATGATTTTCAAATGGTTACTCTTTTTATCAAAAAGCTTTTTCTAAGAATTAAAGATGAATAGTCCCCTTCACAGTCGGTTCTCTACGCCATCTTGAAAGATAACAGTGCCTTTGCATCGAAGTGAGACGAACGGTGAGCCCATCATAAAAAAATACACATAAAAATTACTGAGTAAGAACTGAAAATTCGATCAAGTTTGAGGAAATAAACTTTTTTTACCGATACGGCAGCCATCTTAAATTATGAGATGACAAGGGGGCAAACGTGGAAATATTTATAAAGCATATAGAATGGTGGGGTTACTTTCTCAAATAATTTTACGAACAAAAGATAATTCGTTTTTAGATATGTTTCTCATTGGATAATGTTAAATTATATTAAAAAAGACACCCACCCTGACAGCTATAATTTTTCCAATAATTACCCCTCGACATCCCATAATGCTTACTTAAAACAATAGAATTCAAGATGGCCGCAGTATCGGTAACTGAAAAAGGTCTATTGAAACGAAATCACGGTATTTTTAAAATTTCCAAAATATAGAGAATATAATTTCTCCGTCTGTACTTTTGGCAGTGTTTGAATGATCATAACATTGTTTCTATAAGGTCAAACTTCCTAAAACTTAGTCAGTAAGCTTGTTGCATGTTGCTCTTTCATGTGATGGGGTCATTTTTTCATGAACCTTAGTTAAATAATTGTTTTAAACTTGGACCCAGTCCCTTGTTTGCTTTGTTGCCCACTAATGATAGAGACAAGTGAATTATTGTCCGACGTGTTAAAAAAGGTCTCTATCATTGCAAGGTCACCGTTAAGTTCGTCTCGATTCGATGCAAAGGCACGGCTACCTTTCAAGACGGCGCAGGGAACTGTGAAGGGAACTATTCTCTTTTTCTTATTCGTATATATTTGAAGCAAGAATTAGAGCGACGAGCAAGTAAACCTATTTAATCAAGATGTGTTTATAGAGAAAAGGGAACTACGCGAACAGTCTAAAGTTCAATGTCATCCCTCTCGTCGCTGTCCACGTTGTCCTGTTCATACGAGTTGACAGTAACATCCAGAGCGATGCTGGTTGGTTTGTTGTTTTGACCACGCCTACGGTTACGATAGACAATGACCGAGAGAAGTATGGTGATGACAAAGAACACACCACCAACGGCTCCTAGTCCACCAATGAGCTGCTTGGACGTTAACGATCCTGTCAAAACAAGCGTTTAAATATCATGACTTTCTACACGAAGTCCTAACAGACATTGATCAATGTGCACTTTGATCCATACTACTAGAGGGCTTTACAGACCTCGATAATCCTGGACTTACATACCTAAATAGCTAGACTTAGAGCCGTTGACTAAGATCTTACCTTCTTGATTGTCACCCTTAGCGTTGATCTTGCCCCCTTTCAGTGGTCCAGCAGACAAGTCATACGCCTTGGAGCCGTCCATGTCTGCAGTTTCTCGACGTCTTCGGGAGTCACTGATACAACCTTGTGTACACCTTGAGTTGGTTGAGTTACGATGACAGACAAGCAGCTCACAGTGCAGATATACCAGAAAGGTGTTGGAATACACGAATCGAAACGATCTGATGGAGAACCGCTGGACCTTACTGGATGCGTCGTACCAGTAGACCATGGTTTGGTCGAATACACATCTGTCAAAAGAGTAATATGTTTTTATTTTTATTTTTATTTTAACATTTTACGTCAAAGATGTTGAGGATTTATTCACTTATCCTTCGAGATTACTTTACGCTCGAGCCAAATTTCGTTCTGACTTTTCAATATTATCATATAAAAGTATACATTTTCTGAAAGCTAAATAAACGTAGTTTTCAAAAATCAATTTTCTGTTTCGCGACACAAAAAAAGTGACTTATGTTACAAAATAGACAACTTTAAATATATATTCGAAAACTACATTTATTGTATACTTGTATGGCAAAATATTGTAAAACCCGTGCGAAATTTGAGGTAACGCGTATAGGGGTCCTAATCATATCCTGATACCTTAAGCAAAGATGAGTCCCTTACCCGCTCCGTAGAAACACGTGCTGTGGAGTCGCATTGGGATCATTAGAAGGCGTAGCATGACAATTCTCAGCAAACACGACCAGATCAGCGTTGGTATTCTTGACTTCATACTGAACCCACAGAGGCTGGTTTGGGTAGACAACCACTGGGTAAGCAAAAGGTGAGTAGGGTGTTGAATAGTTAGAATACTGGTAGAGATCCATGGTGAAAGTGAAGTTACCATAAGATCCTATAAAAAAAGATTAATAACTCAGTACCGCATTGTAACAAAGCTTCAGTCGTTTCTATTAATGTTATCGTTTCAAATTGATAAGCGCATGACGTAGTAATAATAATGAGAGTTCTTATACATCGTCTTCACATCGTCTCAATGCGCTTTACAATTGTGACCAGTGGAGGACTTTACGGGCTGCATATTAAGGCGCTATTAGCAGCCGTGCAGCTTACAATCATGAGTGAATTAATTGTTATAAGTAAACTGATGATTCGCTGGGGTATTTTTAATTAAAAGTTCTTGCGCATTTCGCAAGCCTCAATGCGCTATATCTTTTGTGTTTTTTTAACGGACATTTCATTAGCCGGCCGCCATCTTGAAATCGTAGTAATAGCGAAAATCGTGCGCAGTAGAGCGTGCGCAATGCAAAACCACGGAATTACCTTAAGAGCTTTCACCCCAACAAAACAAGGACGGTGTTTGCAAGACAAAAGTTTACATCAAATTTATATTTATATTTATACCTTCCGATGCAACCACTGTCTTCTTTGATGGTGAGAAGGACGTGCTGACAAAACGGCTTCGTTCATACGCACAAAAGAACCGCAGAAGAAGGTGTCTGTCACGTGAGATTACCGGGCCATTCCCTACTGGCTGGTAGCGGTTGTCGGTTTTCACCTGTCATTGGAACATACAATATACGTACAGTATTAGGCTGTTCATTCTCTGGCAATAATTCATACTGTTAGTGGTAAGAATACGTTTATTTTTCATAACTGCAAAAAGCTACACCGGGCATGGTCACGGCACTCAATAAGCCAATTCACGGTTTCGTCCGCCATCTTGAATCAGGGTAAACCCGGCAAAATATATAGAAATGTGGATCACATTGACCTATTCCATCGGTCTTGTTATTCAAGCTACAAGTTTTAAAACCATCAAGATATAATGATGAGTAGTTATTTTATGCTCTTGCCGGGATTTTATAAATTTTGGCACAGAATCTAAGGTCAATTTTGTATGTTCACAATAATATAGCCGCGCAGTGCATCGTAGTTTATTTTTTCTCAGTTTAATTTTTCTGCTCAAGATACCTCGTTCCAGAATGTGATTGTTTTCTGGGTTTCTGTGTACGTCGTACCACATCGGTTTAGAGGTGCTCGTAGTCTACTTGTATCGGCTGTTTTTGTTGCCCTACATGATGGGTCCTTCAGGTGCATATTACGCCAATCAATGTCAGAGAAGTACGAGTCCTCCAAGTCAATCTGCATGTAATTCTCACCACAAGTTACATTTGTGTTAAGGTCTGAAATGGCAATATGTTTAGTGTTCGATCATATTTTGTGGTTGGTTTATATAGGTTGTTGTAATAAGAGGTGGTGAAATCTGCCAGTTTTGTCATATCACAGTGTGGGACAATCACAAACGGACCCCTAAGTTCAATGCAAGTTGAAAACCGGAGAACCCGGTGAAAAACCCTCAAAGCACAGGTGAGAACCAACAAACAACTCTAGTCACATACGACACCGAGCCCGGTGGGACTCAAACCCGGGTTGCCTTGGTGAGAGGCGACACATTAGCAACGCACGCCACAAGTGCTTCCCAAAGGATAGGATAGTGACGGTGGTAGGATTGGGAGTGGTGATATTGGTTGTGAAGGTCTTGTGGTGGTGTGGGCAGGTGTGACTGTAGGTGGGTGTGGAAGTGAGTTGGTAGTGTCATTAATCAGGACGATATGGTAATTGTGGTAGTAACGATGATAGTACTACTTTTATATTACTGAATAATCATATTTTTTTTAAAACACCACATAGGTACTCTACATACTTGATTCGCATTGTTGACCAGTCAATCCACTTGGACAGTCACATCTGTACCAGCCATAACCACCACGGCAAGTACCTCCGTTACGACAAGGGTTACTGCTACACGCGTTCAGGTCTAGAATAAAAATACATTTCTTTTAGAAAAAAAGGCATTCCAGTTGACCTATTTGTTTGTAACTATGTTCAACAACAATTAATGTCTCCCAACTTTTTAGTTCTATTTTTCATCTGACGATACTTTCCCCCGAAAGAACTCGAACCATAAAAATGATAACAATCAATTCAAGGACTTAGAAAAAGAAATTATATAGAGGATATTACATGTGCGCGCGGAGATACGAATTTTATCTTCGAGCGTTGAAAAGATCTCTCACGAGTGAGCGCAGCCTCCGTGATCTTTCTCTTTAGCCAATGATTTTGCTAACAGTCTAGGACATGATGTATCATGGCAAGATACAGCAATTTTGGCCACCCAAAGTCATTGGTTAAAGAGAAAGATCACAGAGGCTTGGCCGATTTCAAAAAAGGAACACGTGTTAACGAACAGAGTTTTCAAGTTTTCAATTGGCAGAAGTGGATTCCAAGCACGACGCTATATTGGATTTGCTTCAAAAAAAATAAATAAAAATAAAAAAAATATTGGATTTGCTTATTATGATACATGATTCTACGAGGTCCTCATTTATGACCCATTTGACCCCTATCACAAGGGGCCGGGACTACCTATTCACATTGTCTCGGTTACGCTAAAACACATTTTCATTTACACTTTAAAAATTGAGGGTGCCGTACCTTAAATTCTAGGCACGGGTGGAGTAGGTAAAATGCTGAGAGACGAAAAATATCTTGGAATAGAACCGTAATTCTCAAAGCAAAAGATCTAAAGTGACTGCCTTGATCACACGTACCGCATGTTTCATTGAACGAGGCCAACCCATCTCTACAGCAAGTACTGTCCTGGTAGTTTGTTAACGAGGCACGATCTGCCCAATATGAGCCTCTTAATGGACTGGTATAATAGTCAGGTCTGAGGACTATATCGTTAAAAATCGCAGCATTCCCAAGACACGACCTAGCTGTATGTTTTTGAATTGAATTCATTTCATCGTACATGACCCCAAAGCTTCCTGTAATGACGTAACGGTTGCCTGGGGTTGCTATGGTAACCTTGAGTAGCTTGAGTGTTAGTCCTGAGCACGAGAGTTGGCCTGTACCATGGTTCAGTACCTATTACAGAAAGCATAGAGATGTTTGGATTTGATGGCTACTTTAATCAGAAGCTGCAATTCCAGAAAAATTCCTGGCCCAATCTCATCCTATCTTATATTTCCAAGAATTACTCGGATGGATTGGATGACTACGTAAAATGCCGGCTCAATCTCATCTAGAGTTGTTTTAACAACTTAAAAACAGAGAGAACCTGACACGCCTTTGCCAGTCCTTAGTATCGACTGTCACGTGTCACTCTCTAAATAAAGTCGATTTTTAGCACAAGACTATAAAGTGGGCAAGTAGTAGATAGTATTTAAATCTCGAGCTCGCGACAATAGTTTTCGTTAGAGTTAGTTACTAAATGTACCTCGGCCATGACACTGTTAGCCGTACTTTGTGTAACTGTGACGGTAGATGGTCCAACTGTATAATGAATGCTAACAGCTGTGTGCCAGCAGTTGGTTGCCTTGGCAACTGCAATTAACAAACATGTTGTCATGGTAACATCAGACAAGTATATGACTTGACCTTGCTAAGAATTATGGGTCAGATAATGACTTTCTAAGGTTCAAGAAGAGGGTTTGACAACAAACAAACAACGACCAAATTAAAGATCTTGAGTATCCTTACCATATAGCAAGGTCACGTGATAAGCATACAAGAAAATGGTCACGCATATGCATATGCGCGCGCTCATCCCAAATGGTTGGAGCTCTTTTTGCTCTGTAAGTTTTTGCGTTTTTTACCTTTTCTTCTGTAGGTTTTGTATCGTAACTGTCTCGTTTTTATTCGTAAAGTTTTTCTTCACGCTTCTATATCTTTATTTTTGTTGATTGTACGAAGTTTACGCTATCTCCCTTTGAGATCGTTTAGCTGTTACTCAAGGTCTTGTCGGATCTGTCTTGATTTTAGCGCTTTTTCTTTCTTTTTTTCTCGTATCTGTCACTGCCATTATTATTTTTCTTGTCTATCGTAATTCGTTTATAATCATTACGCTAAATATTTAATTCTTAAACTTCCAAAGTTAGGAAATTTTTTTTTTTTTTGGCTTTTTAACTTTTTACCGTTAATATTTAACAATTAGTCCTCGAGTCCGAATGGTCTACGAGTCAATAGCCCATGAGGCCGAAGTGATAGTGATAGACCTCTAGTAGCGAAAAGCGCCGGTTTTGAAAACCAAAAAAAATATATTTAAAGCAAAATCCAAAAGTTTTTGCATCCTTTTATTGGACCGATTAGTAGGTTTTTACTAAAACAATTAGACCTCTCGCCCTCACGGCCTACGAGTCAATAGCCCATTCGGCCTTCGGCCTCATGGGCTATTGACTCGTAGACCATTCGGACTCGAGGACTAATTGTTAAATAGTCGTTATCTTTTGTTTGTTTGTTTCATTACGTTTTTTTTCCATTCTCAGTTAGCTCGAGCAAAAACCGTTTTTCGGGAGAAAGCGCGCGCGCCAGACTGCACGAGTGCACGAGCTATCCACACGTCATGGTAATCGCGCAGTCTGAACTGAGAATAGTCAACATCTTATCGCACTTTTTCTCAATATATCTGCTTCTTAAATCGTGTCAAGGATTTACCATAACCTCAAATCGCAGCATCATGAACATTGCCTACTTCAATGCAAGAAGTTTAAAGTCTTTTTCAACGCTGGACGGTGACTACTCACATAAAGTTTGTAAGATCACTTTACTACAACACCTTGTGTATGGTAATGACTACGACGTTGTATGTGTCTGCGAAACTTGGTTAAATAGCTCGATCTCGAACAGTGAACTTTTGCCGGGATACGACATCTATCGCCGGGATAGGACTGGAAGATCTGGTGGAGGCGTTCTTATCGCGGTAAAGGCAAATATACAATCCACTCGTCGACAAGATCTTGAAAGAGACGGCACTGAACTTGTCGTAGTTGAACTCGTCAAGTCAAACAGCAAATCTGTCGTACTCTATACCTTTTACCGTCCTCCCAATTCTACGCCTGATGTCCTACATGAACTAAATTCTGCACTTCAAGATACAACTGAATCATGCCAAATCATCCTTGTTGGGGACTTTAACTTTCCTGCTATCGACTGGACTATTGATCCTAATGCACCCATAAACTCTGGAGGGCGTGTGGATGATGACATCTTCTGCCATCTAGTGGGTGACAACTTTCTACATCAGTTTATACCAGGACCTACCCACATCGCTGGAAACAAACTTGACCTGCTGCTCTGTAACTGTCCAGAAATTATCCAGGACGTTTCTACTTCATCTCCGGAACTGCTTGATTTTCCCACCGATCATTACTTGGTAGAATTTATGGTCAAACTGAAGTTCTCAAGAGCAAAGCAAGTTAAACGCAGAGTTTACGACTACAAACATGGCAACTTCAAAGATCTACGCAGTTGTTTGTTAAGTGCTCCTTTTAACATCACTCCTACTAACAACATTGACAACTACTGGGTTAGCTGGAAGAACTGGTTTATGTCCGCTGTGGATAAACATATCCCTGTCAAAACTATCAAAGACACTAACTCTCCTCCCTGGATCGACGGAGAAGTTCGTCATCTTATCAGGAAGAAATACCAAGCACTGAAGAAATATCGTCTAAACAAAACTGCATCCCGTAAGTTGATACTACGCACTCTAAGTCAAAACATCAAATACCTAATCAGAGTAAAACACCGGGAGTATTTAGCTAAAATCGAAGCTTCATTCATCACCAACCCTAAAGTATTCTGGAGCTATCACAAAGCCATTCTTCATAGCCGGACTAATCAGAGTAGTGTTATAACGTACAACGGCGAAACAGCCAAAACTCCATATGGGAAAGAAAGCAGAACTCTTCAACTCTTACTTCTCCTCCGTGTTTCTTCCTACAAGCTCCACCACAGAAACAGGAAATCAGTCATTTTCCCTTAAGTCTGACTTGATAGTGAGTGATGTTGCATTCACAATGGCAGAAGAAGTTTTCAAGTGCCTGAATGCTCTGGATACTACGAAGTCATGTGGCCCTGATGGTATTCCTCCTCTCCTTTTAAAAGAGTGCAGCCGAGAGATCGCTCCTAGTATCTGTGCTCTCTTTAATCAATCACTTAACACCGGCCGCATCCCCTCTCAGTGGAAATGTGCTAACGTTACGCCCATACACAAGAAAGAATCAAAGGAACTTGCTGAAAACTATAGACCAATCTCGCTACTACCCATTCTCAGCAAAGTCATGGAACGCTGCGTTTATAACAGAATCTATGATGACGTGATACATCTGATTACCACTACACAACATGGGTTTCTAAGATCTCGCTCGTGTATCACACAGCTGCTTTCTGTCCTTCATTCCATTGGACAATGCCTCGACAAAAATATTCAAGTTGATGTTCTTTACCTAGATCTGGCGAAAGCTTTTGACAAAGTTGACCACCAAATTCTCCTTGGAAAGCTGAAAAATCGCATGGCATAGCGGGACTGCTCTTGAATTGGTTTGAAGACTATCTGAATGGCCGTTCGCAAAGGGTTGTGATCGAAGGTGCAGCATCGTCTTGGGCTCCAGTCACTTCCGGTGTACCTCAAGGCAGCATCCTGGGTCCTTTGCTTTTCGTCATTTTTATCAATGACCTCCCAGACGTCATCCCAGAGGGACCGGCGGCTGCTTTGTATGCAGATGACACAAAGTTGTTCTGTAAAATTACATCGGAAAACGACTGCGAGGACCTCCAAAACGCACTGGGAAACCTTGATGTCTGGAGCCGCAACAACAACATCCAATTCAACGTGTCTAAATGTAAGATATTGACGGTGACACGCAAGAAAAGTCCAACAACCTATGGGTACCATCTGGGGACAGAAAAAATTCTTAGAACACAAGAGGAAAAGGATCTCGGAGTCATCTTCACAAGCAATCTTTTCTGGGACACTCACATTCATACCATCACAGCTAAAGCCAACAAGCTTCTTGGTTTACTCAAGAGAACATGTCCAAAGCTAACAGACGTCAGATCCAGAAGGACACTGTACTTGGCGCTCGTGAAATCACAATTGAATTATGCTACTGAAGTGTGGTCTCCAAGACATGTTAAGCTGAAGGCAGAGATCGAAAGAATCCAAAGAAGAGCCACAAGATGGATTCTCAGGACCAAGATTGGTGAAATGTCTTACAAGGAAAGATTAATTGCGCTGAACTTACTTCCTCTTTGCTATGACAGAGAGATAAAGGACTTGGTCCTTTTTTATAAGGCCTTATTTGGTCAGATAGATCTTAATGTTCAGAAATTCGTTAAGTTTGTTAATCATGGACGTACTCGTCTAAATCAAAATCCTAGCCTTGTTCTCGAAGTCCCTTTGTGCAAGTCCAGCACATTTAAAGCATCATATTTTAATCGTATAGTCTGTCTCTGGAATTCCATCTGTAAAGTAGCTCCTCCTAGTTTTTTGTCCAGCCTTTCGACATTCAAATCGTTTCTAAGGCTGAAATACTGCACTCTCCTAGATAGTCTATTTAATATCGACTTGCCTTGCACATGGTCACTAGTTCGCGAGTGTCCCTGTCACAGATAAGAACACATTTACTCATTTAATATATATATATTATCTAACTTACATTTATTTATATGTCTGTCCTCAAGGGAAGTGCCTAGCATGGGACTTCGAGTCCCGTTTGCGCTTTTCCTATTGGGTATTTTTACTTATCTACTTTTCTTTAAACTATTTTCATAGTGTACTATATTAACAGCTATTGCCCAATAAAAATTGTAAAAAAAAAAAAAAAAAAAAAAATCTCATTATTGACTATGACGTCATCATAACCATTAAATCTTCGAATCATAACTTTTTTATGTAATTCATTATGGGTTGACGACCATGGCTATCTCGGTCATCTATTGAAATGCCTAAAGAAAGAATTACCTTGACGTTAAAAGAAGCTGAAAATAGGAAAGACCTGAAAAACCCTCAGCGAAAACGTACAGACAGAATTTGAAGTCGCAAAAACCTTTCTTAGATATTTTGGTGTTTGTCTTTTGCCTTCAAACCTTGATCATACTTCGATCGTCGATTCACGCCGAAATTTGGGTTTCAAAACTATTCAGGGGCGGATCCAGGGGAGTGATGCAGGGAGTGCTCGTGTTCATGGCTCGACGGTGCCCGCACTGTAATAGCAACTGCGAACATATCATTTCAAAGGAATATCAAACATGTCTACATGTCATACAAACACGCTGGGACTTTTCCTGAGTTCCACAAACATGATACATGCAAAAATGCTTGGATACAAACAGCACCATATAACGCATGATGAACAAAAGATGTTTGTACCCAAGCTAGACCACAATGCATCATGTTCGTGCAACTCAGAAAAGGTCTATGCAAGATGGTCAAAAATATTTTTATAACAGCAACATATAACAGCTGCTTGTGTCTCTGTGCTGTGGCATCAACACTCTGTAGAAAAGGCCTATGAGCGCGTTTGATATAGATAAGGCAACCAGTCAATCAACGCTTGCGTTGATATCTCAGATCTTGCGTTATATCTCAGATATTACAATCAGGGGCGTAGCGAGGACCCAGAATCTGGGGGGCACCTAGAATATAAACTAATTACCAAATATAAGGGGCGCACGTGCCCGCCCCCCTTCCTACGTCAGTGGCATTGACATCATCCATCAAACTAAAAAAGGCTACATGCCTCCCACCCCTCGCTACGCTACTGATTATAATAACACAAAACCTACCGGTTTCACAGTGTCTACCAGTGTATCCATATGGACAGGAACAGTTGTAGCTATATTCTGTATCGATACAAGTGGCTCCATTACGACAAGGACTGCTGACACAAGTATTGTTACTTTCTGAAACAGAAAATACCGATATGTGGGAATCCAAATATCGACTTGTAAGCTAGTAAAATGTTATTAGTCTACCATTGTGTTTTCAACCCCATCACAACCCTCTCCCCCCTCCTTCTCCCTCTTTGGAAGCATCTGAAATATTTTCTAACGTTATTGTCTTAGAAGCTAGACTTAGCTATAGACGTTTAAGGTTAAACCTTGCACATACCGGTGTTGTTACCACAGTAACGTAGGTCACAATCTTTAGGCCCAACAAGCTGGTACACGTAGAATCCTCCACAGTTTTTGACGCGAATGGAATTGGAACTAGAGCAACAGTCATTAAACCAGTGAAAACAAGCCATACGAGTCACGACACCTTCTCCTTGAGTGGGATGGGAACCCCTCATCCATCCTGGAGCAGCAGTGCCACAGTGACGTACAGGGACACACGATGTTGCCACGGCAGTGCCTGCATCACCCATGAAGCGATACCATGCAGGAGTGATACGCCTGTCACATTTGTCCTTTATTCCCCGGTATCCTTGTGCCCGGTTTGATGCGCTGAGTACAGTGTAGTTGCTGCATTCTAGAAAATAAAGGATCTATTTAGTAGAATGCACTTAGAATCAACCATATTACGTAAGGTGTAATGTTTTCCAATCTCAGATCACGTGTTACTCCCTTCTACATATGGGGGGCCTTGCAAAGGGGGTTACCTATCACTGCAAGACTAGCATTTCTTTGTTTTTCTTTAACTATTGACAAAAATGACATAGGAGATAGGATGCAATTCAAACAAAGAACCATATTTCCAATAAAGGTTGAAATGAGAAAACATTTCGTCCAAAATAAAACAGTCATTTAAACAGTGACGTCGAGATTTCTTTTTTAATCCATCCCATATATCCTCTCAATCATTGTGTACACATCCAACGGGAACATTATTTATATTCTTGCAATAAATAGAATAGTCCCCTTCACAGTTCCCTGCGCCATCTTGAAAGTTAGCCATGCCTTTGCATCAAAGCGAAACGAACGGTGACCTTGCAATAATAGAGACCCTTTTTAACATCTTGGACAATTATTCACATGTCTTTATCATTGCAAGGTCACCGTTCGTCTCGCTTCAATACAAAGGCACGACTACCTTTGAAGATGGCGCAGGGAACTGTGAAGGGGACTATTACCATCACGATAGCAGTTCACAAAGACGTCTTCATCATCACTACAGTCGTGAATTCCCCATCCATTATGTCTACACTGTTGAATAGCACTCTCACTGCCAGAACACTGTACTTCATCAAGCCATATCGGTCCTGTTCCCCCTGGTCCATGGCTAGGATAAGGCAAGGCACCAGCAAAGCCAAGCTGACGGCATACCACGTGGGTGTTGGTCATGGACCACCTATCATAACACACTGTACCCCATGTTCCATTATGAAGAACTTGTAATAGACCAGAGGACCCACCGCCTTGAATGCGAACTGTTAAAAAGGAAACAACTAAATTTATAAATACCCTGAAACAACCTCTGAGCTGACCAAATTCTGAGCAGATCCAATGGACTACTTCGACGATGCGGCGGCCATCTTGAATCTGAATTAATGAAAATAACTAACAAATCCTAGCTTTTTCTGGCCCTATCATGCTGATTAAGTGACAAGCATTTCCTTTTTCTACGTAGTATAAGTCATTATTTTCACATCTTGAATCGCAATGCATTATGGGGCGTCCAGGGGGCAAAAGAAAATAAATGTCTGATAAAATAGAGAGTTTCATTTATGAGTCTTTCTTTCATGTCCATCTTCTTAATTCATCTCTTGTCAAGTTGTCTAGGGGTGAAACGTTAATTTAAATCGACGACATAAGTGTAAATAAGATTTGTATATTTGCCCCCTACCAAAATTGCCGCTGTATCGTCGAGGTAGTCCATTGGAATTAAGCTTGTTAGGTTTTGCAGACGGAGGAAAAACAGAGAATCTGGAGAATACCCCTCAAATCATGGAGAGAGTCCAAAAAGCTCTACCCACACGTCTTGCTGATTCCAAGAATCGGACACGAGACCCCAGAGGTGAGAGGCGAGTGTACTACTGCTTTCGGTTACCCTTGATTTCCTCGAATAGTACACGATAAAAAAAATAGAAAAGTGTTCAGGAGAACCATATTTTACTCAGCCATAGTTACTTGTAAATCAAACCTGAAGGTGCTGCTGTTGCTGTTGTATTTGCTAGTGTTGTTGTTGTTGTATTTTCCCCTGCTGGTGTTGTTGATGTTGATGCTATTGCTGCATGAAACAAAATAGAATAGTAAATTATGAAGGGAAAAAAAGCTCATTACAACTATACTTTTCTAAAGAATCGCTACCCGTCAACCAACAAAATAAAAGTCATTGTAAAAGCCGCTATTTTCATTTTTTTTACGTTGCTACTAATTAGTTACATTGTTTCTACCGCTAATGCTATTGTTGTTGTTGCTGTTGTTGCTATTGTTGTTGTTGTTGTTGCTGCTGCTGGTTTTGCTGATGTTGTTTCTGCTGTGTTGTTGTTGTCGTTGTTGTTGTTTTTGCAGTTGTTCTGGTTCTTTTTTATCCCAACTACACCAAGTTCATTTCACTGTCTCAAACTGAGACCAGAAATAATAATATCCAAGGTGTCATAATTCTTATTTTACTATTTACCGTTCTTGATGTGTACTACAAACTGCAGATCCACTGAGCCCAAACAGTTAGACGAATCAAACTGCGTCGCCCCTGAAGGAAAATCTTCAAGTTTCAAGATGATTGGGTAGAGTTTACCAATAGAACCAGCGCCATTATAACTGAGAGTACAATTTCCCTGAAAATGATCATAAGGAAAGTAAATACGCATTTCTCAGTAAAAATTCCTGCCGGTAGCTTACCTCGTCTAGTACTCCATGAGGAAAGTAAGTACACATTCCTCGGCAACATTCCTGCTATTAGCTTACCTCGTCTAGTACTCCAAGAGGAAAGTAAGTACACATTCCTCTGTAACATTCCTGCTATTAGCTTACCTCGTCTAGTACTCCATGAGGAAAGTAAGTACATATTCCTCTGTAACACTCCTGGCCTCTTGCATTACGACAACGCACTATGTCACCATCAGGATCTTCAACTGGAATTCTAATGACTGATGGGATACCTTGAGCTACGTAGACCGTCAGTTGTAGCGTGGATACTGGCGAAGAGTTGTTAAAGACACCTTGGGTAGTTGTGCTTACTGTTGCGCTAAGTTGCATGCTTCCCTTACTAACATCTTTAGAGACATTACCTGTCCAGTATGCATAGTTGTAGGTCCTGTCAATTGATGATATAATATAAGTCTCAAATTAACCCACTAAATCTACCAGTTGGTTTCTATCAACAATTGACGCTGTCAAACATGAAATCTACATAACGATGATAATGATGTGATGAAGATGGTGTTGTTGGTGATAAGATGAGGAGGAGTACGACAATAATGATACTTTGTGTAATATTTCAAAAACATATGAATAATTCTTTAATCATTTGGTGCATTGATCCTTATACCCAAAAAAATCTTCTTCATTAGTATATGCGATCAAGGTACCTTTCTATAATATCATGATTACCTCGGACATGTTTCCAGAGGGATGTTTAAGCTCTAACATCCCTCTGGATAAATAGTGATGAGGGATAATTTGTCTAAATATCCTTCATGATAATATTCATAGAAAAAAACAGCATATCCGTGAAATACAAATTACTAAATAGCACAAAATAGTGCTAATTAAACAATAGAAAACAATAGAATTTGCATAAGATTATACTTTTTTAGTATAACTAATGTTTAACGGAGCAGTGTTCAATACCCTTTGGAGCTTTTGTATTTCGTACCCAAGCAGTACAAATAAAAGGGAGTTATATTGGTCATGACGAGATGTGACAAAACAGTGAACCAAAGATTAAGCAGTGTTTTGGTCAAGAAATTTGCGAATCTTTCCAATGTTCCAATGTTACTCAAAGCAAATAATGCAGAACGACATATACTATTAACGTGTTCCTTCAGTGATAAGTGCTTGTCAAAAACAACACCGAGATTGCGAGTTTCAGACTTCGGGGATAAGAAGCAGTTTCCAAATGAGACAACAAGTGATGATATAGGAACTTGCCTGGAGAAACTAGAAAGAATATGGACGATTTCTGGGGTTTTTTTTATCACTCCGAAGTACAAGCTTGTTAAGAAATGACCAGGCTCTGATATCTTGGATACAAGACTCAAGTTGAATTAATGAAGCCTTATGATTTATCCGGATCGGATATATCTGTGTATCGTCTGCGTCACACGTGTGTCTTTATATAAATAATACTAATGAGGACGACTTTTGCAGAGATAAAGGTGCCTCTAATTTTAGATGAAGACCTAAAGCCTCATCAAGGTCAGTCTCACATACGATCACCGACGACCATCGAAATGTAGTCATACGTCGACTAGCAACCTTGTCTTAACTTTGGCATGCTATCTTCAACATGTAGCAGTCTCTTTTTAACTGATTGCGCATGACAGTGACGTCAAACCTTTATCGAAGTAAATATTTCCATGTTCGTGACGTGTATGGTCGCTCTTAAACGACCAAACGTTTATTATAAAATAGTGCATGAGTTTTTTAAGTAAATCAAAAAACTCGCAGATCGTGTTTCATCAGGTCTAAAGCCACACGGCTACACTTCGTGCTTTTATACCTGATAAATCACTCCTACTCGTTTTTTAAACACTACATATAACATGAGCTGCCGATCTGTATGGGCATTTGCAATAAGCATATTTCATATTTGACTTACTTAGCTATCAACTGAATGTCGTCGCGTCTGGTTTGAAAAGTAAACAAGTTGTTTCCCTCGCTCCAGCCTTCATCGCTGCTGAAACTGCTGCATAAAATCTGGTTGCCGTGAATAGGTGCATAAGTATAATTGCAATTATAGCAAGAACCCGCTGTCACACCCCAAGGTGAAGAGGATGCCGTCCATGTAACATGATGTCCGGTATTCCCAGCGTCACAGTAAACATACGCCAAGTCAAACGCCAACCGGTAGCTGAACTCGACCTAAAATATAAGAATTTGAAGGAATTTTTAGAACCTCTCTAATGCGTTACCTTGCAACTGGCCCTGGAAGACTTTGCTTAAAAAACAGTGAAACGGTCTGCCTAGAACATGTGTACAACGGCGTCCCACAGAGAACCGCATCGTGTCAGCTACAGCTTTGTGAGACATGCATGTTTTCTTGGTTTGAAAGTTTCACGAAAATTTGTACCCAAACAATAGATTAATACCTGAGTATCATGATAACTTGAGAAGTTTTGCTATTAAAACGAATGATGAACCGAAAGTCAGTTTATGAAAAATTTTGCGGAAACAGTAAAATAATAATTGATTTTTTTAATACTATACTGAAGGGAAAGAGTTCTGTAACTAAAAACTTATGAGGAACTTAGTATTTTCAACATTACTTGCAACATCACAACAAAATATAAAAAAAATAATATGAACGTCTATTTTATTTTGTTTATGTTATTTGTATTATCCTAGCTCGTAAATTACACAAAACAAATCGAGATTTTCTCTGGTTTGGCTGCTGAAATAATAATGTAATCATAATGTTGCAAGCAATGCTGCATCGCGTATCCTTAGCCTTTAGACGTGGCAAGAAAACAAGGTGTAAAGTATCTTCTAACTTATGTTTTGCGTCTCAGTTCGTTTCGTGAGTCTGTTTCTTAAAAAGTTAAGTCATCTTCCTCCGCCAAATAGCGTGCCCGTAGGGCTTGCTTCCGAAGGAAGTTGAAAACATTTTCAATTCAACCATTAAATAAAACATCCCCGCGCGGGAATCCAGCCTAATGATATACTAAATATATAACTAATGATATATTAATATTACCGTGGTTCCGTATCCGTACGAACGTGGCTTGTAAGAGATGGTTCCTCCTCTGTAACTGTAACGACCCCACGAGTGAACCACACCAGAGAACAAGACGAGTATCAACCCACAAAACTGTACCCGCTCCATCCTTAGCTTGTCCTGTAACCAGGTTAAGAAATCTAGGGATCGCGCGATTTGACTTTAAAAAAATCTCTAAGACGCTTTGCCCCGCACATCGAAGACACGCGTTCTGGAACAGGAATTTAATTCCGAGAACTTTTATTCACAAGATAGTTACGCCCTTATTCTGTTGATAGATGTCGAAATCAGTGAGGTCACCCTCTATAATGACGCACTTTATTTAATGACGATTCTTATAAAAAAAAATTCGATTCCGGACATTTTAGCAACCAAAATTATACATTTCCAAGTAAATTAACCCCCAAGGTTTATCGGACCCTGCCAAATAAAGTGAACTTCACAGAAAGACACTCTCAGCCAAATCAACGAATATTATTACAAGGAAATCGTATGTTGAAGAACAGAGAAGCCTCATAAAGTAAATATTTATTGCCAATCAATAGAAAATGTGCATCGGCTTATTTGATTGATTTCTATAAACATTTGGTAAAGTCAGCCAGGTTTAGTTCAAAGAAATTTGTACTGACATTTGCGCTGATTTGTCTGAAGATAAAAGGTATCAGAATACCGATCACTTTACGCGCGGGACACGTTTTGTGCAGCCTCCTACGCAGATGCTCTTAGGGTCGTCACGCAATACTTCTCTCCCCACGAACACGTTAGTGGGGAGAGAAACGTTGCGTGACGACGTGACGACCCTAAGAACGGCTGCAAAGGAGGCTACGTTTTGTGCTGCCTTTTCAATATTATTTATTATGTCAAAGTATACATTTTCTGAAAGCGAAATAAAAGTAGTTTTCAAAACTCAATTTAGAATTTTCTGTTTTGCAACAGTAAAACGTCATTGGGTTCTCCGAAGTTTTGGAGTTACCAATATAGGTTCTGTAAAATTCTAGCTCATTCGGTTTAGAGGATTACCGCTAGCATGGAACAGATGGAACTGAAACTTTGTATTATGTCACCACGCGATCTAAAAAAAAAACATTTCAAAAATCTGAGACATCGTTTTCAAGTTCATAGTCTGCAAAGTATGCTAATGTGTTTATGATCGACATAGCGGAAATCTTGATCCTGCTGCTGGAAGGTGTCAAATGAAATGCGGTAGAATGTCACTTTGAACCCAATAACTTATTTTTTTGTTCCAAAACAGACAATTCTTTTTTTCGAAAACTACGTTTATTTAGCTTTTAGAAAATGTATATTTTATGGGAAAATATTGTCAAATCCGTACACAATTTGAGGTACTAGCGCGTCATAGCTAGGGGTCCAAATCCGCTTAGAACTGATACTTTTTTAGCAGTTTCTACAACACTGAAGTTGTCGTTAAAACTATTTGTGGAAAATAAAAACTAATAAAATCAAAGTGAAAACAAAAACTTAAGATCTTTTGATTTGATATTAAATATTTATGAAAAATATTTATGAAAGTTCCGAAAACAGGAACAAAACTTAGTGTTTTTCTTGGAAGTCTGGCTGATGTCACCGGGGTTATCAATTGTTCACTTTGTGTTTATTCAGTGTGCTAGTTCATTATCACGTCCATATTTGATTTTCCTAGAAATCTGACTTGCAATCTAAGTTCCGTACATTTTATTGGAGTTAAGTAAACTTTAGAGATAGACCCGGCAGTTCATCTCGGCCAATGTCAAGTCAATTTCCAAGAAACACACATTTTTCCGCATTATCACATTATCATATGCGGCGCGCTTGAGAATTTCCCCGTGGGCATCTCCTTTGCGGAAGTCCTGGTGGCACTTCCAAGAAACCAGTTTATACAGCTATTTCACAGGGAGCCCACAGCCACTGGTAGAATCAGTGATTAGAATAAAATCTATCATGCGTAAATGCACGTGCTAGCTCCCGCACGAGCTTGGCGCCTGATTGGTTGCAGTTCAAGTCTGAATAAATTATCAGCTGCTAACGTTGCTAGCGTAGAATATAATGACAAGGGATGAAACTTTAATCGGACCCCTCGAAAAAAATTGCTTTAAAAAATTCGTGAAATGTTTTTTAAGCTTTAAAACTCAAAATCCCGATGCTTGGAAAGTTTGTCTAACGTTCTGTGTGGACAGAAAAAATCAGCATGGACTTATGTCTTGAAAAAATGGCAACAATATAAAAACTTGTTTTCGTTCTATCTGCGCCTCGAGTAAGGGATGACGGAAGTGAAATGGAGTCTTCTAAATTTGACAGGTAGTCATCAAAATAGATTTTTTTTTTTTTTTTTTTTTTTTTTTTTTTTTAAGATTTTTATTCAATTCGCAATTATACTAATTACAAAAGTAAACAAGTAAACTATTTATAAATTATAAGTAAATAGGTAGATAAAAGAAACGAAAAGGAGAGAAAGAAGAAAGAAAAATAAAGATAGGTTACATTACGGCATATGAAATAATCAGTTATAAGTCATATTTAATTTTTGCTCTTAATTAACAATTATTAAAAGCCTGATTGATTTTCTCCCACTTTTTTAAGTGAATAGGAAGTTTGTTACTGCTTTGGGCTAGCTGTTCTTCTATTCTTTTAGTGTTTTTAATTAACGATTTGAAGATCTCTATATTTGGCATAAGTTTTTTCATTTTGCAAAAAAATAAGCTTCTTTTTCCTAGAAGTATCAGTTGATTAACTAGGAGAAGGTCCTTGTCTATATTATACAAGCCGAAAATGATATTTGTAGATTCCGAAAGGTTTATTCTTATATCATATCTCTCTAGCCATTTTATGACTTCTAACCAAAACTGTTGCGTGTATCGGCAATTACATAATAAATGTTCGAGCGTTTCGTCTTCCCCACAACCAAATGTACACGATGCTGATTCACAGTACCCGAACTTCTTCAACTGAACATTCGTGTACATAATCCTATTAAGAATTTTGAATTGAAATTCCCTAGTTCGAGTGTCTAATGCGGCTTGGAAAGGTAAAGCATAAATTTTTTCCCATTCAAGAGAGTAGTTTGAGAATATTTCATTGTACCTCTCTTGGGCTGTGGGCACCACATAAAGTTTAGACGCTAACTCTTTATATACATCTTTGGAAGTGACCTTTGCTATATCCGTTTCTACTGAATTTACGAGAATTTTCGAATTGTTGCAGGAGTTGAAAGCTACCATGCTTACGCCATTTCCTTGTTGTGATATCCTATCTCGCCATTCACGAGGAATCGCATTTATCAAACCAAACCACACTAAATAATTGTCATTCATTAATCCTTTGGCCTTTAATTTATCCCATCGCAGAAAGCTCCCTTTGCCATTTAACATATCTCCAACTCTATGAATTCCAATACAGGTGTAATCGGAGAAATAGCACGACATGTTGTTAATCTTAATAGCCTTATTATTCCATACAATTTGATTTAAAAGTTCGTGTATGGTCTCTTCTTTCGTGTGGGCAAAAACCAAAGTTGCCCACAAGGACAGACATTCCCTGTAAAAGGGCGATACTTTTAGAGGTAGAGAATCAAGCTCATAATTACATCTTAGTAAGTAGGATCCTCCAACTGGTTCCAAGAAACTATCTAATATTGACATCCATGAAGGTCTATCTTCTGCTTCTTCCACTAACGAGTATCTTTTGAAAAAGGATATTTTCTGTGCATTAATTAAACATTCCAAATCTAGCATTTTTAAACCTCCTTCCTGATAATCTCTAATTAAGGCTCTTCTTTTGACTTTATCTTTTCCGTTCCAAATGAAATCAAAAATTATGCTATTTGCTTCTTTTATTATTTCCTTTGAATTAGGGACTAGCGATGCTCGGTACAGAAACTTGGAAAGAGCGAAAGTTTTGACAATTTGGATTTTTCCAAGTATCGTTAAATTTCTCCACTTCCAGAGATTAAGGGTTTTTTTTAAAGATCTAAGAATGGATTTCAAATTAAGTTGTAGTGCCTTATTTCTGTCGTAAGTAAAATGAATTCCTAGAATTTTTATGGGTTGATCTACTTGCTCTATATCAATGTCCATTTTTGGTCTGGACTCTCCGCCCAGATGAAGTGCTTCTAGTTTACTTTTGTTTATTTTAAGGCCGGAACACTTTCCAAAGCATAGCAATATTTCCATTAACCTGTTATATGAATCTTTATCTGCTAAAAAAGACGTTAAATCATCTGCAAATAAGTTGAGTTTGATTTGTCGATCGTCAATACAAAAACCTCGTACATTGAGGTCACCTCTAATGTTAATTGCTAATAATTCAAGGGCGATGATAAATAGATAGGGTGACAGGGGGTCACCCTGTCTAACTCCCCTCTGAATTTCGAAAAATCTTGTTGCGTATCCATTGTTTAAAACACAGCTGTGGATGTTATTATACATAGTGTTAACCCAATTAATAAACGATTCTCCAAAATTGAATGCTTTAAGCGTTTTTCTCAAAAAGCCCCAACCTAGGGTATCAAAGGCTTTTTCGAAATCAATTGCCAACATTAATCCCGATAGATTATGCTCTTTAGTATAAAACATAAGGTCGTCTATTAATCTTACACTATCATGAATGAGTCTGCCTTTTACATAAGCGTTCTGGTCTCTGTGAATAACATATGGAAGAACAGACTCTAGTCGTTTAGCTAGTGCTTTCGTTGCAATTTTCACATCAACATTCATCAATGATATTGGTCTCCAATTTTTTAAATAGGTTTTATCTTTATCTTTTTTCTCTATTAGCTTTATAATGGCTTGTTTTTGTGAGGTGGAAAGTTCTCTTTTCTCGTAGGCTTCATTCAAAACTATTTACTGCTAATTCTCCTAGTATTGGCCAGAAACATTTATAAAATTCTGCACTCAACCCGTCATTTCCAGGGGTTTTACCATTCTTAAATGTGAGTAGTGCCTTAAAGCATTCATTTTTAGAAAGCTTTCCTTCACACTCTGTCTTTTGTTCTTCAGTCAGTGTGGGTATATCTGGACTGTTGCAAAAATCGATCAGTGGGGCATTTGCGCTGAACTCGGTCGGATCCTCACTATATAAAGACGAATAAAAATCTTCCACTTCTTTCATTATAACTTCAGGGTCACAAGAGGTACTACTTGAGTTTTTTAAATGAATTTTCCTAATACACGATTTACTATGGTTGTAAGTTTCTAATCTTAAAAAATAACTGTTGTTCTTTTCCCCTTTCTCATACCATGTAGCCCTTGAACGAACCATTGCTCCTTGAGTTATGTAATCATAATACGATTCGTATTCTAATTTAGAAATTTCAAATTCACGGAAGTTAGCCTCAGTTGGTGAAGCTCCACATTTTTGTTCACATTTGTTCAAACTATTTTCGAGCTCAGATATTTTTTTCCGGCGCTCAATTGCCTTTAGTTTACTGTATCGAATAGTTTCTTGACGTATCTTATACTTGACTAGATCCCAATTCTTTTGTCTTCAATAAAATTAAATTCCTCTAGCCACTTTGGATAAAGATTTGACAAAAGATTGCAGTATTTCGGGTCCTCAGTAAGGCTTGAGTTGAACCTCCAGAAGGAAGGTCCATGTTTCTGTGTATCAATTCTGACAACCTTAAGAATGATAGCAGAATGGTCTGATTTAAGAGAGGGAATTATGTTAACAACATCAATGTCCTCTTGGAGGCTATCACTTATAAACCAGAAATCCAGTCTCCTTTGAATGGGAGGAGTCTTTTGCCTCCAAGTAAAACGGCGTGTGTTAGGATGTCGGATTCTCCAAATATCTATTAGGTCACATTTCAACATAACGTCTTTTACTTTTTCAATGGAACTGCTTTTTAATTGGGGGTTGCCTCCACAACAGTCCATGTCAACATCAAAGTACAAATTAAAATCACCTCCCATGATTACATTCCTCTCGGGTCGAAAGTCATATTCTTCCATTTTGTTTGAGAGCAGAGAAAAGAAATGGTCTTGTTGATTAAGTGTATTGGGAGCATATATATTAACAAGCAGAAGCAGGCAACCTTGTACTATGGCCTCAAGAAAGATATACCGGCCATTAGTGTCAGTGTCAATATTCATAAGCTCAAACTCTAAATCATCTCTAATTAGAATCATTGTACCTCTGCTATGTGTTGTGCCGTGGGAATAAAATACTTTACCCTTCCATTGCATTTTCCAAATGTTTTCAATTTTCGAAGTGCTATATGTTTCTTGCAGAAAAATAATGTCCACTTTCTTACTGTTCAACCATATAAATATCGATTTTCTTTTGTTAGGAGAACGAAGCCCTCGAACATTAAGTGAGAGAAAAGTACAATTATGTAAGCTCATTGTTTGAATATATTATTGTTAAGAGCATATTATTCCCATAGTGCCGTATAAGCCTTTTATACTTAAGATGAACATGATCAAAGATTAACAAAACCTTATGAAAACAATGGAGAAAAAATTTAAATATTGAAGAAATGAAACGGAATAACTTAAAATTAGGTTTAGATTTCAATTTTTTGTTGTTGAAGTAAATAATAACTTTCTGGCGACGAGAGGTAACGGGAGATATGTGTCTAAGTAATGATACATACCAAGAGGCTTCTTAGAGCAAATAAAGTTCGGGAATTACGGTGTCTCTCTAATTTTAGCGCTTGGCCGCTTGTCTCAGATGACTGGGTAAATTGTCCACTGTGTATTTCGTATAACCAACCTGGAGAGTTTGTTTTCTGATGAAGATCTTTTCTCCTGGTTCCGCCGTCTCTTTTGCTATTTTCATTGCCGCTCTTAGTTGGGCTCTTTTCTTGGCTGATACTGGCGAGAGATCTTCGTCTATGTACACATTTTCGAAACCTTCCGATTTCCTCAGTTTCCATTTGTTATTCCATAAGTGCTTCTTGTCCTGCCTGTTAACAAATCGTATGATGATAGGTCTTGGTCTTGCATTTCTTTGGGGTCCAATTCGATGGGCATCGTGTACTGGCACATCGTCCTTGTCGTTTCCCACCACTGCTACGAGGCTCTTTGCAAACTCAATGCAATCCTCATCCTCTTGTTCAGGCACATTGTAAACTCTGACATTTTCTCTACGGGAATAGTCCTCCAGATTTGTTATCCTTTCTAGTGCTGCATTTAACTCTTCTTTAAGTACTTTGTTCTGTTCCAACATGGTTTCTGTTTGGTCGCTGATGTTTTGATTTTGTTGCTTTATGATTTCAATTTCACCCCAGGCGTTTTCAATGGACTTCATCACTTCCATCATATCGTTTTTAATGCCTTTAACCGTTGAAATAAGTTCGTGTTTGACAGTATCTATCTCCTCATTGACCTTGGTGAAATACTCTTGCAACATACATTCCATGTGGTCGAAACGAGTATTAAAGGCAAAATTGGCGATGTCTTCTGGTATTTCATCAGAGCTGGATGCTCTTACCCTTTTCTTGTGTTGTCTTCCTTTCATTATAACTTTACAGTTAGATATAGAAGCCTCTGCCTACATTATATTTTGCATTTTTCCTCCCGTATAACGGAGCTCAGAAATAGGCGTCCTCCATGAACGCTGGCTCGGCCCAGTCTTTAAGGTTACTGACTACTTGAGCAAAATGTTCTTAGAATTTATACAGAATTCGACGCTGGTTCCAAAAATGACGGGAAAAATGGGGGTCTCGAGCTCGTTATCCAGATAATAAATTTCGAATATTACCATCTTGACAAGTTTTCGAAAGAAAAGTGCCGGAAATAATGCTTTGTACAAAACAGTCCATAACTCAAAAACTAAAAAAGCTATTGCAGTAATTTTCTCATGACATCTACTTCAAACATTATTTTCGAAGACTAATTAATAATATTTGAAGAACGTTTTAAAGATAAGATAATCTCCAAATTCAGCATTTTATTAGCTTAATAAATCGAAAATCGTTCTCAAACGATTCTGGTTCCTCAATAAAATTTTGAAAGTTATTATGCATTTATCGCCGTTTTTGTGCGCGAGCACATCGTGGGCTTAAATTGAACGTTTAGAAGTAGTCAGTCACCTTAAGGCAAAAAGTACAAATTAGTAAAAGCATTCATTATTCGCGTTCTCAGTTCTACTCCATTTCCTTCTATTTCGGACATGCGCACTACTAACATTTTTCTTCGCAGTCGATCGACAGAACATTGTATGATTTTATGACTTGCCTGTCGGGGATCCATACGCCTCCACTCGAAGTATTTTGTAAACGTTGTATCTTGTTGGTATAAACCTGATAAACTTTGCTCGCACTGAAGGATTCAAGATATTTTTAACCACTGTATTTCTATCTGCATTGCCAGTAAATAACTGTTGGAGAAGAAAAAAGTTTTTAAAAGCTTGTTCCATCTGTATTTTAATGATTATAACTTATTGCGATTTTGAGCCGCCAATAATACGGGTGTATATTGGCGGCTCTAGATCTCTCCAGATCAAACTTATAGGAGAATCGCGATACTTATAAATATTCCAGTCACCTCGTTCAAGGTTTTTTTGATTCGTTCTCTGTATACTATGCAATTTTCTAGACTTGGTACACTAGAGCAAGCGTAGCGCAAAAACAAACATAGCTTTCGGATGAAAAGCTTGATTACCTTTGGTGAAGCATCGTTTGGGTAAGTAGTCCAGACGTTCTTATCAACAGATATTGATATATTGTAATCTGTCACCCATTCATCAGCTACTGAAGAACCTTGTGTAGCCACAGCACAGAGAACAAACACTTGATCCAAATCTATCTGTAGATAGTCATTAGGGTCAGTGGTTGTGTTGGGAGCCCATCCTATGGTAGCACCATTCAGACGCGCTTTCTTTGGTTCAAAAGTTGAGCTATGATGTGTGCTTGCCGTAAATCTGTAATCTGGTATCTTGTTAGGATCTGCTATACCAACAGCTTCATACTGGCATTCTATGGAAAATAATCAAAAGATTTAAGAAAATTACAAATTACAGACTTATATGTAAAGCTCTATAACTTACAATAAAAAATAGCGCTTATAAAGCGCATGTCGCACTGTTAGTAATGGGATTTATAGTGTTATAGAAATTTGTACAAGATGTCCATTTCGTGAGTTTTGGATGTGGTTATAAGATGTCGTTTATATGTTTTGTATTAGGTGAAATATAGTGGAATACGAAGATAAAACCATACATAAATGGTATAAATGGAAATCGCGCTAAATTATACTTATTTTTTTAAATCAGTTCCGCTTTCAAACCTCAGTTATCTTGCGATCTTGCGATAGGAGGAGGTACACTTTGTACTGCATTTTGTGAATAATTTTAGAATAATTTTCATTTGATTCGATTATATGAATCTTTAAATTTATTGCGTCGGCCACAGCTTGTACTATGATATGATCAGCCCATGTTCCTTGCATAGACATGTTGTTTAAATATTGTAACCAAGATGTTTCTAAATCGAAGAGTTCCGAACTTTATTATAGTTTTCGAGAAGATCCGAGAAGGTATTGATTGTTTCGGTTGACATCTTTTTTGATATTTGGGGTTCCTGTGTAAAGTTTACTTACTCACGGACATCGCTCGATAGCATAGTGGTACTGCTTCGCGAAGCAGTGCCACAAAAAATGGTAATTTTTGATGACGCTGATGTCGTTGTGGCAAGTTGTAAAGAGTATTCAAAGTGGCAAGACATGCAGGTTAGGTCGTTTTTTCAAATCACCTTATTACCTAAATTTCACTTGACGTAAATCTTAATTTCGCGATTTTCGCGATTCCGAAAATATCGGTAAATTAAAGCATTCGTAATTCTAGTTCTCAAGGCTTCTCCGTTTACTGCTATTTCGGACATGCGCACTACTAACATTTTTCTTCGCAGTCGATCGACAGAACATTGTATAGTTTTATCTACTTGCCTGTCGGGGATCCATAAGCCTCGACTCGAAGTATTTTGTAATAGCTGTATCTTGTTGGTATAAACCTGATAAACTTTGCTCGCACTGAAGGATTCAAGATATTTATAACCACTGTATTTCTATCTGCATTGCCAGTAAATAACTGTTGGAGAAGAAAAAAGCTTTTAAGGTGAATGACTACTTTAGCAAGGAATAATTACAAAATGTTGTTAGAAAGATATTTTACACAAAATTTAACGCTGATTCCAAAAATGAAAAGAAAAATGGGGTGTCCCGAGCTCGTTTTCAAGATAATGAATTTTGAATATGACCATCTCGACAAGCTTTCGAAAGAAAAATGGCAGAAATCAAGCTTTGCACACAAAAAATCATAACTCAAAAATTAAAAAAGCTCTGGGAGCAATTTTCTCAGGAAAACTACCTTAAACCATATTTTCGAAGATGAACTAAAAATATTTAAAGAAAGTTTTAAAAATAAGCTAAAAAGTTAGCATCTTGTTAAGTCAATAAACTGAAAGTCGTACTCAAACGACAACAACAAAAACACACTAAAACGCATTTTTTATGAGTTCTAATAATTACGTTTTTTTCAAACTTTCTCAAGATATTGATTTTTACCTGCTGTTTTAGGAAATTCAAAGAAAATATAGAGTCCCGTGCAAAATTCGGGGTTTTTACCTTGTTGAAGTTCAAACTACGTGTATGATTCCTCAATAAAATCTTGAAGGTTGTTATGCGGTTTTGAGCCGACATGGTGCGCGCGCACATCGTGGACTCAAATTGAACGTTCAAAAGTAGTCAGTCACCTTAAGAGCTTGTTCTATCTGTATTTTAATGATTATAAATATTCCATTCAGCTCGTTCAAGGTTTTTTTGATTCGTTCTCTGTATACTATGCAATTTTCTAGACTTGGTACACTAGAGCAAGCGTAGCGCGAAAACAAACATATCTTTCGGATGAAAAGCTTGATTACCTTTGGTGAAGCATCGTTTGGGTAAGCAGTCCAGACGTTGTTATCAACAGATATTGATATATTGTATTCTGTCACCCATTGATCAGCTACTGAAGAACCTTGTGAAGCCACAGCACAGAGAACAAACACTTGATCCAAATCTATCTGTAGATAGTCATTAGGGTCAGTGGTTGTTTTGGGAGCCCATCCTATGGTAGCACCATGCAGACGCGCATTCTTTGGAGCATATGTGTAGTCATAATAAGAGCTTGCTGTAAATCTGTAATCTGGTATTTTGTTAGGATCTGCTATACCAACAGCTTTATACTGGCATTCTATGGAAAATAATCAAAAGATTTATAAAAATTACAAATTACAGACTTATATGTAAAACTCTATAACTTACAATAAAAAATAGCGCTTATAAAGTGCATGTGGCACTGCTAGTAATGGGATTTATAGTGTTATAGAAATTTGTACAAGATGTCCATTTCGTGAGTTTTGGATGTGGTGATAAGATGTCGTTTATATGTTTTGTATTAGGTGAAATATAGTGGAATACGAAGATAAAACCATACATAAATGGTATAAATGGAAATCGCGCTAAATTATACTTATTTTTTTAAATCAGTTCCGCTTTCAAACCTCAGTTATCTTGCGATCTTGCGATAGGAGGAGGTACACTTTGTACTGCTTTTTGTGCTTCAACCAAGGTCATTTCAGAATAATTTTCATTTGATTCGATTATATGAATCTTTAAATTTATTGCGTCGGCCACAGCTTGTATTATGATATGATCAGCCCAAGTTCCTTGCATAGAGATGTTGTTTAAATATTGTAACCAAGATTTTTCTAAATCGAAGAGTTCCGAACTTTATTATAGTTTTCGAGAAGATCCGAGAAGGTATTGATCGTTTCGGTTGACATCTTTTTTGATATTTGGGGTTCCTGTGTAAAGTTTACTTACTCACGGACATCGCTCGATAGCATAGTGGTACTGCTTCGCGAAGCAGTGCCACAAAAATGGTAATTTTTCATGACGCTGATGTCGTTATGGCAAGTTGTAAAGAGTATTCAAAGTGGCAAGACATGCAGGTTAGGTCGTTTTTTCAAATCACCTTATTACCTAAATTTCACTTGACGTAAATCTTAATTTCGCGATTTTCGCGATTCCGAAAATATCGGTAAATTAAAGCATTCGTAATTCTAGTTCTCAAGACTTCTCCGTTTACTGCTTTTTCGGACATGCGCACTACTAACATTTTTCTTTGGAGTCGATATCGACAGAACATTGTATAGTTTTATATACTTGCCTGTCGGGGATCCATACGCCTCGACTCCAAGTACTTTCCAATTGTTGTATCTTGTTGGTATAAACCTGATAAACTTTGCTCGTACTGAAGGATTCAAGATATTTATAACCACTGTATTTCTATCTGTATTGCCAGTAAATAACTGTTGGAGAAGAAAAAAGCTTTTAAGGTGAATGACTACTTTAGCAAGGAATAATTACAAAATGTTGTTAGAAAGATATTTTACACAAAATTTAACGCTGATTCCAAAAATGAAAAGAAAAATGGGGTGTCCCGAGCTCGTTTTCAAGATAATGAATTTTGAATATGACCATCTCGACAAGCTTTCGAAAGAAAAATGGCAGAAATCAAGCTTTGCACACAAAAAATCATAACTCAAAAATTAAAAAAGCTCTGGGAGCAATTTTCTGAGGAAATCTACCTTAAACCATATTTTCGAAGATGAACTAAAAATATTTAAAGAAAGTTTTAAAAATAAGCTAAAAAGTTAGCATCTTGTTAAGTCAATAAACTGAAAGTCGTACTCAAACGACAACAACAAAAACACACTAAAACGCATTTTTTATGAGTTCTAATAATTACGTTTTTTTCAAACTTTCTCAAGATATTGATTTTTACCTGTTGTTTTAGGAAATTCAAAGAAAATATAGAGTCCCGTGCAAAATTCGGGGTTTTTACCTTGTTGAAGTTCAAACTACGTGTATGATTCCTCAAAAAAATCTTGAAGGTTGTTATGCGGTTTTGAGCCGACTTGGTGCGCGCGTACATCGTGGACTCAAATTGAACGTTCAAAAGTAGTCAGTCACCTTAAGAGCTTGTTCTATCTGTATTTTAATGATTATAAATATTCCATTCAGCTCGTTCAAGGTTTTTTTGATTCGTTCTCTGTATACTATGCAATTTTCTAGACTTGGTACACTAGAGCAAGCGTAGCGCGAAAACAAACATAGCTTTCGGATGAAAAGCTTGATTACCTTTGGTGAAGCATCGTTTGGGTAAGCAGTCCAGACGTTGTTATCAACAGATATTGATATATCGTATTCTGTCACCCATTGATCAGCTACTGAAGAACCTTGTGAAGCCACAGCACAGAGAACAAACACTTGATCCAAATCTATCTGTAGATAGTCATTAGGGTCAGTGGTTGTTTTGGGAGCCCATCCTATGGTAGCACCATGCAGACGCGCATTCTTTGGAGCATATGTGTTGTCATAATGTGAGCTTGCTGTAAATCTGTAATCTGGTATTTTGTTAGGATCTGCTATACCAACAGCTTCATACTGGCATTCTATGAAAAATAATCAAAAGATTTCAAGAAAATTACACTTTACAGAGTTATATGTAACGCTCAAAAACTTACAATAAAAAATGGTAATTTTTCATGAGGCTGATGTCGTTATGCCAAGCCATGGCCAGCTGAGCGACATTAAATTTTCTAACCAATCACAGTCCGTTATGATTTTTTATGGCCGGCCCTGTGTTCAAGGAATTTTTTCTACCTGAAAACTATTGACAATTGATCTAACAACAGAAAAATCCAAAACTTTTAATGAAAGTGATATTTCATCTGTTATATATATCTAAAAACCACTCGATAATTTTTTCTTATTCCCAAAGACTGAAGGGCTGTAGGTTTTGATCAACAATGCTTTGCGCAATGAGTTAGTGTTCGCTCAGTTGGAGTTGTAAAGAGTATTCAAAGTGGCAAGACATGGAGGTTAGGTGGTTTTTTAAAAAAATCACCTTATTACACAAAATTTACATCTTAATTTCGCGATTTTCGCAATTTTAAAAAAATCGCAAAATTAAAGTGTCCCGAAAATATAATGACGCGAAAATTAAGCAATCCTCAATTTTTGAGAAAATAAAACGGATTTAATGAACATGAAAAAGCAGATATACAAGATATACCGTAATAATGCAGGATCTAGAATATGGTGCACGAATTGTACTGAATTGTTCACTTTTTGAGTACAAGCATAAAAATTGGCGCAACTATAGAATACCACATGCTGACTATTATGTGATGTAGCACCACGCCGTAAAATGATTAATTCCAGTTTTACAGCAGTGGAATTAATATATCTTTTAAGTTGACCTAATGCTTACAGGATGCTTTGGGATTTGAAAGCCCTTAGAAAATAAATGAGAATGGCGTTTACTATTCTTTGATGACATCATCAAGACAAAACCAGTCGAGATAAAACAAGAATTCTCAAAACAATTTCTTATTTCAAATTTAGGCTCTCTTGTCTGACTTCAAATAAAACGAGTATCCAAAAAACTAAGGTTACTGACTACTTGAGCAAAATGTTCTTAGAATTTATACAGAATTCGATGCTGGTTCCAAAAATGACAAGAAAAATGGGGGTCTCGAGCTCGTTATCCCGATAATAAATTTCGAATATTACCATCTTGACAAGTTTTCGAAAGAAAAGTGCCGGAAATAATGCTTTGTACAAAACAATCCATAACTCAAAAACTAAAAAAGCTATTGCAGTAATTTTCTCAGGACATCTACTTTAAAGATTATTTTCGAAGACTAACTAATAATATTCGAAAAACGTTCTAAAGATAATCTCAAAATTCAGCATTTTATTAGCTTAATAAATCGAAAATCGTTCTCAAACGATTCTGGTTCCTCAATAAAATTTTGATGGTTATTATGCATTTATCGCAGTTTTTGTGCGCGAGCACATCGTGGGCTCAAATTAAACGTTCAAAAGTAGTCAGTCACCTTAAGCCAAAAATTAAAATTTCGTAAAAGCATTCATTATTCACGTTCTCAGTGCTACTCCCTTTCCTTCTATTTCGGACATGCGCACTACTAACATTTTTCTTCGCAGTCGATATCGACAGAACATTGTATGATTTTATGACTTGCCTGTCGGGGATCCATACGCCTCCACTCGAAGTATTTTGTAAACGTTGTATCTTGTTGGTATAAACCTGATAAACTTTGCTCGTACTGAAGGATTCAAGATATTTTTAACCACTGTATTTCTATCTGTATTGCCAGTAAATAACTGTTGGAGAAGAAAAAAGCTGTTTAAAGCTTGTTCCATCTGTATTTTAATGGTTATAACTTATTGCGATTTTGAGCCGCCAATACGGGTGTATATTGGTGGCTCTAGATCTCTCCCGATCAAACTTATAGGAGAATCGCGATACTTATAAATATTCCAGTCAGCTCGTTCAAGGTTTTTTTGATTCGTTCTCTGTATACTATGCAATTTTCTAGACTTGGTACACTAGAGCAAGCGTAGCGCGAAAACAAACATAGCTTTCGGATGAAAAGCTTGATTACCTTTGGTGAAGCATCGTTTGGGTAAGCAGTCCAGACGTTGTTATCAACAGATATTGATATATTGTATTCTGTCACCCATGCATCAGATGTTGAAGAACCTTGTGTAGCCACAGCACAGAGAACAAACACTTGATCCAAATCTATCTGTAGATAGTCATTAGGGTCAATGGTTGTGTTGGGAGCCCATCCTATGGTAGATCCATTCAGACGCGCATTCTTTGGTGCATAAGTTGAATCATAATGTGAGCTTGCTGTAAATCTGTAATCTGGTATTTTGTTAGGATCTGCTATACCAACAGCTTCATACTGGCATTCTATGAAAAATAATCAAAAGATTTCAAGAAAATTACACTTTACAGAGTTATATGTAACGCTCAAAAACTTACAATAAAAAATGGTAATTTTTCATGAGGCTGATGTCGTTATGCCAAGCCATGGCCAGCTGAGCGACATTAAATTTTCTAACCAATCACAGTCCGTTATGATTTTTTATGGCCGGCCCTGTGTTCAAGGAATTTTTTCTACCTGAAAACTATTGACAATTGATCTAACAACAGAAAAATCCAAAACTTTTAATGAAAGTGATATTTCATCTGTTATATATATCTAAAAACCACTCGAGAAATGTTTTTTATTCCCAAAGAGTGAAGGGCCGTAGGTTTTGATCAACAATGCTTTGCGCGATGACTTAGCTAGTGTTCTCTCAGCTGGAGTTGTAAAGAGTATTCAAAGTGGCAAGACATGCAGGTTAGGTCGTTTCTTTTAAATCACCTTATTACATAAAATTACGTGACGTAAATCTTAATTTCGCGATTTTCACGATTTCGAAAAAATCGCGAAATTAAAATGTCGCGAAAATATAATGACGCGAAAAAAAATGCAATCCCCCTTTTTTGAAAAAAAAACAAAAAAAACGAATTTAATGAACATGAAAAAGCAAGGATAAAAGACGTCGTAAATAAGAACAAAGCCCTATCACCTATTGACCTTGTTCAACACTGAATGACGGATAAGTGCCAATATTCATTACTCAAGTCAAAACCAAGGAACTAATGCGAAGTTTTTAATGTTAGGTAGTAAAGTGGTTTTTTAAAGCCGTTAAAGTTGAAGTGCGACCCGTGATCAAAATACTGGGAACGAGTTTATTGGTTTAGAAAAACATGCCTCGCATTTATGACCAAAGTTTGCGATGAGGGGTAATACAATTTAATATTAAGGGCTCAAAATTAAAAGAAATCAGCCAAAAATTAGACGTAAGTGTCATGTTTGTTAAAAAAGTATTTTGATTGACGGCCGTCGAAATACTAGTTTACAAACGATTTTATCTCAGAATCGCGAATATAAAGTGTCGCAAAACTTTCATGTTATAAGGTATTAGCAAAAGACTCCTACGGTTTCTATGTCCATGAAAGGCTTATAATTTTTTCTTCCCGCCCTTCCCTAGATTGGCACCTAGTAAAGGTATTTCGTTTTCTGGTGGAAAGGAATCCGATGACAACAAATTTCTTGCGCTCGCTCGCAAGGGGGTGGCGCATATTTCATAGCTATATTAGAATTTATTTATTTATTATTCATAATGTAAAAAAAAATCCTAACCCTCACTTAGGCGCTTTAGTTAAATCGTGGTAACAAGTTAAAGTTTGAACTATATACACCTCATTTCAACCAAGGTTGTCGCAGCCGAAAGCAACAAGCGAATTAGCTAAAGATTCGAGACAATACTTCATGATCAAGAATCAAAACACTTGCAGCCTATCATTACAAAACGACTTAAATAATCGCGTCTAAATGATGAATAAGGAGTAAAATACAGATGTTCTTTGTCGTCCTTGATTTTTGCTCGTTGCTTTCAGCTTCGACAACCTTTAAATTTTTTGAAATAGGTGTACAAGAACGGTGTTAAAATCCCCTTGGGACACACAATAAATATGATGGTAAAAACAAAGATTGGGAGCAAAACAAAGATATGTCCATCAGTGAAACTTTCCATTTTCAGTAGCCCAAAAAAAACAACTAAATACTGTGTTAATAAGCCAATAGTTCTCAATGCAACCGACAGTTGTATAGTTCATTTTTGATCATTTTGCTTAAAGAAAAGAAGACTTAGCTACAAGGAGTGCAAAATAGAAACAAAATCAATTCTAGTGTTGATAGATAAACTAACAAAACTGGTACTTACCAACAGCTTGGCATCCTGGGAGAAGAAGTGAGATGACCAACACGAAGGAGAAGAAACTCGATACTCCGTGTGGAAGAACTGTAGCCTTCATTTTGCTGTTCTGCATGTGACGATAGCAAACCGATTTAGTCCTATTGGTAAACTAAGGACCTTTTATTAAAAGCAAGGAAGGCGAAACTGAAATTTAAAAAATATCAGGGCAGTGCATAGACAAAGACTGGGGCGCTCTGATATTTTCAAAATCCTTTATGCACGAAAGTTTAAGGACACTGATAGAAAAAATAATCTGCCTATTGTGCATGGATTTTACTTCCTGTTGACTTATCAAGTCTGCAGTAAACGCTAAGCACGATTCCTATAGAATCCAGTGTTTGTCCTATTTTCTAGTGGCTGGTCTTAGACCTTGATTAAACAAAAGCCAGACTTTCTTTAACTTAATCCAATAGACCTTTTCAGCTTCGTTGTTTGTTGTGCCCATTTCAGACCACTTGATGCCACTCTTGGGAGTTGATTCTTTCATGTGTAAATATTTTAACAAAAGAACATTTCTCAAGGGAATGACATGTGGTCTGAAATGGGCAATTTGCATACGAAGGTAAAAAGGTCTATTGAGGCTAAGTAATCAAACGTTTTCCCCTTTATCAAACTATCTAAATCAGATCATAAGTTTACAAACTAATGTGAGATTCCCTAAGACAATGAAATATGAGGTAGCTAGCTATGTTGAGCAGTCTACTGATGATCTTGGATATAATGTACTTCAAAAAAGTTTTAAAAGTTAATAAGCTTCTTATTTGAAGGTATCAAAATAATTTGTGAGGAAATGTCAAAATAAAAATATTTGCTTCCTTAATTCATAATCCTATCGGTTCTCCTTTTAATTGGACATGGTGTGAAAGCAAGAGGCTAAACGAGGATCAATTGTGTTCGTAGCAAGTCAATATTTAATTAAAATTGTTTTGTAATTGTTCTAAGAGTCCATGACGTAGGATATCCATGTATAAGACTGCACGTATCGTGATAGGAAAGTCGAGCTTATATATACTTATTTGTTTGCTAAAATATACACCTGTTTCAAAAAACGTGCCGATGGGACTTTTGAAATGAGCAATCAAACACTAAACAGACTTTTGCGCATTTACGTTTTCTGGCTAAAATACGAAAATCTATATTCCTAACTCAAAGGTCATGCTTCATATCTAAAAGCCGGCTACGTTGTTTGGCTGTGAATGTATAACATTTTACAGCTTGTTACTCGGTCTCAGATTTCAGATTTCAGATCTCCCACCGCCAACGTTTTTTGAAATCGATGTACAAATACTACTGTGAGCTCCAGTAGTATGGGCCTTACTTACGAGGCAGCCATATTTAATTTATACTCATGAGAATAAAAACCTTTGTTTAATTTAACCTATCTATTGTTCCAGTCAACTGCCTCCTAGTGTTGAATGGTCAGTAATTCAAATAGAGGTTCCTGAAGGGGGGCCCTAATCCCATTTCCCAGCCCAAAATATACTTTGTAAAATCGCAGCCCCCCCCCCCCACCCCATGAAAAATCCAAGTCCAAGCTATAGAGTTAAAGCTAGAGAGTTAGAGAATTCCCAATCCCAGTTCTAATCCCAGATTAAAATCCCAGTCCCAGTGCACGAAATCCCATTTTCCAAGCCCCAAAAAAGACAAACTGATCCCAGCTCCTATTTCAGGAGCCTCCAAATGTATCAGAATGTCGCAATGAAAATGCCGGCCTTCCTTTTAAAATATATACGCAAATATTCCTATCCAAAGGTTTATTAGTAACTATTAAAAGAAATGCGAAATCATACATGTTGTTAAAAATCACGAACATCATCAAAGGATCATTAATTCACTTGGTTACTAGTGTGGCAGAATATAGTATTGCATCAATGAAAGAAGAGTAGAGGAATGATTGCACAAAAATACCTCCAGTTCTATAAAAGATTATGTGAAAATATCCTTAGAAACGTAGAATACCAACTAGAAAATAACTTCCTTCGTAAAAAAAAAAAAACTTGTACTGATTACTAACATGTTTTGTTATTACACACACACACACATCAGACTAAATCACTTGATAAAACATCTCAACCCTACAAAAGGTTGTCTAATCTTGTGATAATTCTCAAATGGTTACTATTTTTATCAAAAATCTTTTTTATAGAATTAAAGATGAATTCTTTTTTTCTTATTCTTATATAGCTATTTCTAAAAAGGTTGGTGAAAGTTTTCTTGCTTGTTGCATGTTGCATGTTAAATACCAAGCCCAAATGAAGTAAGGGTGATTTGAATTCAAGTTGCGAAAGGTAACAATAATATGGGACTTTACCAAACTTTGTCTACAGGTTTTTCCAGCATATTTTTTTTTTTGTAATGACATTATTTACATATGAATAGAAAACATTTCAAGCTTGGTAGACGACATACAGCATGCAACAATATTAATCAACGTGCAAAATGCAACAAAACCTTTAGCAACCTTTTTGAAATAGCTGTACATTTAAAGCAAAAATCAGAGCGACAAGAAAGCAAGCCTATTTAATCAAGATGTGTTTATAAAGAAAGGAACTACGCGATCAGTTTAAAGTTCAATGTCATCCTTCTCGTCACTGTCCACGTTGTCCTGTTCATACGAGTTGACAGTAACATCCATAGCGATGCTGGTTGGTTTGTTGTCTTGACCACGCCTACGGTTACGATAGACAATGACCGAGAGGAGTATGGTGATGACAAAGAACACACCACCAACGGCTCCTAGTCCACCAATGAGCTGCTTTGACATCAACGATCCTGTCAAAACAAGCGTTTTAATATCATGACTTTCTACACGAAGTCCTAACGGACTTTGATCAATGTACACTTTAGTTAGTTCCATACTACTAGAGGCCTAGACCTATAGACTCCAATAGACCCGGACCAACAGACCTAGGGGCTAGACCTATAGACCTTCATAGACCCGGACCAGCAGACCTAGGAGGCTAGACCTATAGACCTCGATAGACCTGGACTAACAGACCTAGAGAGCTGGAACTAGAGCCATTGACTGTCATCTTACCTTCTTGATTGTTACTCTTAGCGTTGATCTTGTCTCCTTTCAGTGGTCCAGCAGACAAGTCATACGACTTGGAGCCGTCCATGTCTGCAGTTTCTCGACGTCTTCTGGAGCCGTTGATACAACCTTGTGCACACCTTGAGTTGTTTGTGTTACGGTGACACACAAGCAGCTCACAGTGCAGATACACCAGAAAGGTGTTGGAATACACGAAACGGAACGATCTGATGGAGAACCGCTGGACATTACTGTACGGGTTGTACCGGTAGACCATGGTTCGGTCGCGTACACATCTGTCAAAAGAGTAATATGTTTTATCGTGGTGTTTAAATGTGTTTTTATTTAAACATTTTACGTCAAAGATGTTGAGGATTTGTCCACACTAAGCAAAGATGAGACCATTACCCTCTTTGTAGAAACACGTGCTGTGGAGTCGCATTGGGATCATTAGAAGGCGTAGCACGACAATTCTCAGCAAACACGACCAGATCAGCGTTGGTATTCTTGACTTCATACTGAACCCACAGATGCTGGTTTGGGTAGACAACCACTGGGTAAGCAAAAGGTGAGTAGGGTGTTCGGTATCGTGATGTCTGATAAAGGTTCATTGTAAATGTGAAGTTCCCATAAGATCCTGAAGAAAGAGATTAATACCTCAGTACAGTATGTTGCCCAGTTTCGTGACACTTCAGGTTGTAAATACTATATCTTCTCTACGGAAAAAGATAATTCTATAAAATTTTGTAACATAAAGGCAAATTTATCAGGTAACATTATAATGTAGATATTTTCTTCGAATCTTTTAATTTGATAAAATAAAAGGAATATTTCGACGGCCACTTAAGTGCCCAGTTTCGTGACACGTAAAAATGCATTGTTTTCAAAGTAATTCACAACAAAATTCGATAAAACAAATCAAAAACATATTTTCTTACCTTTAACTTTATTTTGTTGTGAAATTTGAAGTACTAATCTTAAGTTGTTTCTTTGAGAATAAGCAACTTTAATCGGCCTAGTTTTCGAGCGCAGGGCAATTCACTGCGCAGTGAAAATCAAAGATTTTCGTCGAGACAACTCCACTCACCTGACAAAAATGGCTTCTCCTTGACAAACACGTTCTTTAAAAAGATCGCCAAAACATGCATTCCGAAGTTGAATGTTCGGCTTTCTTTCGGTTCTCTTCGTTTTCCGAAATATTAAATAGCCGTCGCTAAAAACGAGTTTAATTTGTAAGTGTCACGAAACTGGTACTGTCACGAAACTGGTACTGTCACGAAACTGGTACTGTCACGAAACTGGTACTGTCACGAAACTGGTACTGTCACGAAACTGGTACTGTCACGAAACTGGGCAACATACTGTAACAAAGCTTCAGTCGTGTTTTATTAATCCTTACGAATTGATAAATTAAACGCTTGATTAGATTTTTATCCTTACCTCTTTAATCATATCTTTTCATCCAAATAATAAACCTAGCTATATTAATTATTGTAGTCTACGATCTCCTGTTAGTGTTAGTGTTTTGATATTCTCCGCGGGCTGCCGCGGTTAATAGGGAACGTTGAGGGACAGGAGTTTTAATGTCCTCCTCTCACTGCTATGGTGCACTGCTTAGGATCAATTATTTTATACAGTACTCTATTTATCATATGAGAATTGCTACTTGGTTTTAATAATGTTCCTGATAATGGATTTTCTCTGGGGTTTTTTCCTCCGCAAAAGTCAATACTTCTAAATTCCAATCCGATCATGAAACGATGGGCAAAGGTTTTGTTACTCTCAAAACTATTAATAGATATCATCCCCACAAAACGTCAAGAACAATTGTTTTGTGCAAGAAAAAAAATAATATCCAATTTATATACCTTCAGATGCAACCACTGACTTCTTTGATGGTGAGAAGGACGTGCTGACAAAACGGCTTCTTTCATACGCACAAAAGAACCGCAGAAGAAGGTGTCTGTCACGTGAGATTACCGGGCCATTCCCTACTGGCTGGTAGCGGTTGTCGGTTTTCACCTGTCATTAAACCATGCAATATACGCATGATATTAAGCTTTTAATCATCTTATAGTGTTTGAAACTAACTGTGGTAATAATAAGTTCATTTCGCATAACTGTAAAAAGTTACACAGCACGGTCACGGTACGAGATTAAAGGCATCTGTTGACCAATCACAGCAGGCGAAATCACTGTCTATCCAATCAAAATTATTGGAATCTCGACTATAATGGTCATGACATGGTAAGGTCGACACCCGATTAGACCTGATGACTTAGACACATTTAAAACCTGCTCGGTGATCACGTGATAAACGGGAAGTTTTGCGGATTTTATTTTCGGAAGTTTTGGGCAATTTGCCGCTTAAAGCCGTGTTTCCATAGCAACTTAATTGGGACTCTACAGAGTAAAATTAATGCTTTAATTCTACTCCTCTCGGCAAATCAGAATCGAGAAATTTTGTCGAGTGTTCTATACAATTGGTCAGTTGAGACAAAAGCATCTAAGAGCCAAGTCAGGTGTAGTATTCCTAAGAAATCTTTCTTGAGAATTGATTTATTTGATTAAGCAATACCATGGTCCTTTCCGAGGTTTCTCACAAACCCTTACGATTCCGGCCGTTTTAAAGTAAATTTATTTTTGAATGGATGCATCGAAAAAATTATCAACGTTATGCAAATTTTACCCTGACCTCGAACACACGCTCAGAATCGTAATGGATTGTGGGAAGCTATGAAAAGGAGCATACAGATAAAAGATACCATTAAGGTGACTGTTTACTTTTGAACGCACGATTTGAGCCCACGATGAGCGCGCGCACAAAAACCGCTGAATAAAATACGAAATCTTATTGAGGAACCATAAACGTTTTGAACTTCAACAGCGCAAAACCCTCAAATTTTGCACGGGACTCTATACATTTTATAAGCTTAATCAAAATAACTTCTAAAAATCTACGTTATATAATTGTTTTTAGAAAATTTAATTTTTCTAACGCATGAAAAAATAGATTTTTGTAGGAATCTTTATTTGACTTTATGAGATTTTTGAGAGCACCGAAAGGGCGAAATATGACAAATCGATCGATGTGTTCCTTTGTCTTTTATCCAAAAATATCCATGTCGTATTGTAGAATAATTTACTACCTGGCATTTGTGCATGATAAAGTCTGCAAAGAACTATTATCTTGTGAGTTGTAATTTTTTTTCTGATCACTTCCAATGGCGCAATGTTTGCTTCAAAAACTCGCGCCAGACATCTAGTATGTGCTGATTATCTCAAAAACGAGCGCTGGACACCCATTTTTCTTTTCATATTCGGAATCAGCATTACATTTCACTCTAAAATATCGTATTTTAAAGTTTACAATTTTTTCCAAAAGTAGCCAGTCACCTTAAATGATTTACCTCGTTCCAGAATGTGATTGTTTTCTGGGTTTCTGTGTACGTCGTACCACATCGGTTTAGAGGTGCTCGTAGTCTCCTTGTATCGGCTGTTTTTGTTGCCCTACATGATGGGTCCTTCAGGTGCATATTACGCCAATCAATGTCAGAGAAGTACGAGTCTTCCAAGTCAATCTGCATGTAATTCTCACCACAAGTTACATTTGTGTTAAGGTCTGAAATGGAAATATATATGTAGTGTTCGATTATTTGTTACTGTTAGGATTGATTTTTTGAGGCGTGAAAGGCGTGGTGGTGTGGGTGGGTGTGAAAGTGAGTTGGTGGTGTTCTAATAGAGCAGTTTTCGTATGACTATGAAAAACTTACAGCACGAACCGCACCGTACCGTACTGACCGTGTAAGTGCCTTGCCGTGTATGAAAACATTCGAAATTCCGTGCCGTGTCCGCGCCGCGCCGTAACCGTGCCGAGTGCCATGACTTTTCACGCTCATACAAAATCTGCTCTAGTAGTGACGGTGATAGTATTACTGTTATATTACTGAAATATTATATCTAAACAAAGCACCACATGGGTACTCAACATACTTGATTCGCATTGTTGACCAGTCAATCCACTTGGACAGTCACATCTGTACCAGCCATAACCACCACGACAGGTACCTCCGTTACGACAAGGGTTACTGTGACACGGCATGTCTAGATTCAAAATGAATGGGATTTCTCATATTAGAAAAACGACATTTAATAATTTTAGAGATCAAAGGTGCCGTAAAATACAATGCTCTGATTTTTGGCTTAGACCTACTTACAAGTCTGGCATTGTTGTCCAAAGTATCCACTAAGACAGTCACATCTGTACCAGCCAGGACCACCACGACAAGTACCTCCGTTACGACAAGGGTTACTGCTACACGCGTTCAGGTCTAGATTCAAAATACATTTCTTTTACTAAAAACGGCATTCCAGTTGACCTATTTGTTTGTTACTATGTTCAACAACAATTAATGTCTCCCAACTTTTTAGTTCTATTTTTTCATCTGACGATACTTTCCCTCGAAAGAACTCGAACCATAAAAATGATAACAATCAATTCAAGGACTTAGAAAAAGAAATCATATAGAGGATATTACATGTGCGCGCTGAGATACGAATCTTATCTTCGAGTGTTGAAAAGATCTCTCACGAGTGAGCGCAGCCTGCATGTTCGAATTCTTTCTCTTTAGCCAATGACTTTCCTAACTGTCTAAGACATGATACCTGTATCATGGCAAGATACAGCAATTTTGGCCACCCAAAGCCATTGGTTAAAGAGAAAGATCACGGAGGCTTGGCTGATTTCAGAAAAGGAAGACGTGTTAACGAACAGAGGCAGAAAGATGCCAGAAAACTATCTATCTTTGATAAAATAGATTATGTCTGATCTCTACACTCATTTTTTTGTCCACTAGATTTATTTATTCCATATATATAACAGTTGCGTTCTTTTGCGCGCTTCCTTATTAGTTTTCTTATGTTTTTGAATTGACGTTTGTAAATACATCTCGTTATGCATTCCCTAATGATGGTCCGAAATCTAGGATTAAAATGTTTTAAATTAACGTGGAAGAAGCCTTGTTAAATTCAAATATGATTCCCACGTACAAAGAAATTTTAGATGTTTAAGAATTGTTTAAAAAAATTGTTAGGTTAAGTTTTCAATTGGCAGAAGTGGATTCCAAGCACGACGCCATCTTGGATTTGCTTAACATGATACATGATTCTACGCGGTCCCCATTTATGACCCATTTGACCCCTATCAGAAGGGGCCGGGACTACCTATTCACATTGTCTCGGTACCGCTAAAATTATGTCCAACAGTTCCAGACACATTTTTGTTTACAAATTAAAAATTGAGGGTGTCGTACCATAAATTCTAGGCACGGGTGGAGTAGATAAAATGCTGAGAGACGAAAAAAATCTTGGAATAGAACCGTAATTCTCAAAGCAAAAGATCTAAAGTGACTGCCTTGATCACACGTACCGCATGTTTCATTGAACGAGGCCAACCCATTTCTACAGCAAGTACTGTCCTGGTAGTTTGTTAACGAGGCACGATCTGCCCAATATGAGCCTCTCAATGGACTGGTATAATAGTCAGGTCTGAGGACTATATCGTTAAATATCGCAGCATTCCCAATACACGACCTAGCTGTCTGTTTTTGAGTTGAATTCATTTCATCGTACATGACCCCAAAGCTTCCTGTAATGACGTAACGGTTGCCTGGGGTTGCTATGGTAACCTTGAGTAGCTTGAGTGTTAGTCCCGAGCACGAGAGTTGGCCCTTACCATGGCTCAGTACCTATTACAGAAAGTATAGAGATGTTTGGATGTGATGGCTACTTTAATCAGAAGCTGCAATTCCAGAACAATTCCATCTCATATTGTTTACGTTTGTTTCTCCCACTATTTTTTAATACATCGCCAGAAAACCGCGACATGCAAGTGCGGTCAGCGGTATGCAAATTTCCCGCCAGTTTAGTAAAAACCGCTGACATTTCCGTCGGCCTCAGGCTACACAGAAAAACCGCTGATTCATTCGCGGGCTTAAGGACCTTTCTGCGATGGTACATACATTCGGGCGCTATTTTCTGGGGGTTCCACTGGATATTGGGACCAAATATGCTATTGTGTGCCCCGATCGAGAGTTGCTCTTCAAAATGGCGTTTCAACTACGAGATTTGGCTTATTCTTTGCGAAGATATCAAGCCCCGAAGTCAGGGCATTTTGACATAAACGTTTAGATCTGTTTATACACGTAGATCGTATTGTTTCTCTGATTGGTCCTTATATTCGTAAAACGCAAATCGCACGCGCTTATAGTCTTTAAATAATTTGAATCGTTGTAAAACATACTTTTCGCCCTGATGATGCACTAGAAGTGCGAAAGCTCGGTATTATATTAAAAAATAGTGGAAGAAACAAACGTAAACAATATGGTTATTCCCACTTACAATAACATTTTAGACATAATTCCATCTCATTTAGATTTGTTAAACAGAGAGAACCTGACACGCCTTTGCCAGTCCTTAGTATCGACTGTCACGTGTCACTCTCTAAATAAAGTCGATTTTTAGCACAAGACTATAAAGAGGGCAAGTAGCAGTATTTAAATCTCGAGCTCGCGACAATAGTTTTCGTTAGAGTTAGTTACTAAATGTACCTCGGCTATGACACTGTTAGCCGCACTTTGTGAAACTGTGACGGTAGTTGGTCCAACTGTGTAATGAATGCTAACAGCTGTGTGCCAGCAGTTGGTTGCCTTGGCAACTGCAATTAACAAACATGTTGTCATGGTAACATCAGACAAGTATATGACCTGACCTTTTCCTCGCTAAGAATTATGGGTCAGATAATGACTTTCTAAGGTTCAAGAAGAGGGTTTGACAACAAACAAACAACGACCAAATTAAAGATCCTTGAGTATCCTTACCATATAGCAAGGTCACGTGATAAGCATGCAAGAAAATGGTCACGTGACCTAGAGCTAAAAACATAATCTTAATCAAACCCCGCAAAAAAAACAATGTTTCTATAGGTTTTTATTTACCAGTAGTAGTGCAGGTCACAAAGACGTCTTCACTGTGACCGCAGTTATGATTTCCCCATCCCCCATGTCTACACTGTTGAATAGCACTCTCGCTGCCAGAACACTGTACATCATCAAGCCAAATCTTTCCTTTTCCTCCTCCACTGTTATGATAAGAAAAGGCACCAGCAAAGCCAAGCTGACGGCATACCACGTGGGTGTTGGTCATGGACCATCCATCATCGCACACTGTACCCCATACTCCATTACGAAGGATTTGCAATCGTCCAGAGGACCCTCCGCCTTGAATGCGTACGACATCTAAACACAAGAAAACCCGGAATATATAAGATATCTTAATGAACGGAATTTTGAAGAATTGTATACATAGTTAGGATTTAAAATTAAAATAATAATAATAAATTAGTTTTAAGGGTTTGTTGGTTACCTTATCTTCAAAACTTCATGAATAATTAATGAGCATTTGGTCCAATAAAGTAAAAGAATTCCGTCACGTGCATGCTATTTTATACCTGATAATAGCTCAACATTCTTAAAGCCCGGGGAGGGATTTGATTTCTGGCCCAGGGAAAAGCGGGGTTGAATGAATGACGATACGGCAACAAATCATGCTAATTATTTATTCGTTATTCAGGGCCCTTATTTATGACATGCTCTTGTACTCTATTGGTCGTTTATGAAGATTTCAAAATCTTTATATAAAGATATGCATGTACTAATAAAGGGCCAAGAGAGTACTAAGAGAAGCACATCGTGAAAAAGGACCCTCTAATAGCTAAGTATTGTATAACACATATGCATTGCTTAAGTTTTTTAAAGAAATTAATTGTCTGGTTTTGTGTTTACAAGATTAATAGTACAGTTATTGAATACGCAATTAAATTTGTCATACTAGTGTTCTGGTTTTACTGTTGAACTTGTAGCAACTGGTAACGCAATGTTGCCCAAAATATCATCAGATATGTCGAAATGTATTTCAGGGTCAGAAATGTGATCTTTGGAAGTTTGGCTAGCATTGTCTGGCATATCAAACGATACTATACAGAGACATTGCGGGGTATCGTTGTCCATCTTCCTTACAAACCTCATGGGGTCATTGCTGTTTTATATACTGTCATTATTTTAAACTCAAAAGTTTTAGGAATCTGCATTTCGAACACAGTTAATATGCCACCAAAAAGAGCATTTCGGAAGCCATTTACAAACCTCCTCAATAAACTTCACGAGCCAAAAATTCAAAGACTCCGCGTTCATGTTGATTATGTTTATTCACCACAAAACCTCGTTCTTCTAAACAGGGATTCTTGTTGATTCGTAAACTTTGCCATGTTGAAAATATTTGTTGACATATTTAGTAGATCTAGGTACACAGCTTCCCCATAGATCTTTTTCTTCGTCTGCCGTTTTTGGCTTCCGAAATGCTCTTTTTGGTGGCATGTTAACTGTGTTCGAATTTTTAAAATGGCAATGAACTTGAAATGCTCGACAGAGTCATTTGCACATCTATTGTTACAAATGCAGATTCCTAAAACTTTTGAGTTTAAAATAATGACAGTATATAAAACAGCAATGACCCCATGGGGGATAAAGAGTTTCATTCCAACATGAATTTTTGAAGTCGTTCAATAAACTCACAGATCGTGTTTTATCAGGTCTAAAACCTGATAAAACACTCCTGCTCGTTTATTAAACAGTACTTGGCGACAGTGCGCTGTAAATTTATTATATGCTTTATGACCGTTATTTGAACATTACTTTTTAAGTTGATAATGTGTACTACAAACTGCAGGTCGATTGAGCCCAAACTGTTAGACGAATCGAAGTGCGTCGTCCCTGAAGGAAAATCTTCAAGCTTCAAGATGATTGGAAAGAGCTGCCCTGCAGAACCAGCGCCATTATAACTGAGAGTACAAGTTCCCTGAAAATGATCATAAGGAAAGTAAGAACCCATCCCTTAGCATTCATCTAGCATTCCTGCTGGTAGCTAACCTCGTCTAGTACTCCATGAGGAAAGTAAGTACACATTCTTCTGTAACAATCCTGGTAGCTTACCTCGTCTAGTACTCCATGCGGAAAGTAAATACACATTCCTCTGTAACATTGCTGCAGTTAGCTTACATCGTTTAGTACTCCAGGAGGAAAGTAAATACACATTACTCTGTAACATTCCTGCTGGTAGCTTACCTCGTCTAGTACTCCATGAGGAAAGTATGTACACATTCCTCTGTAACATTCCTGCCGGTAGCTTACCTCATCTAGTACTCCATGAGGAGAGTAAGTACACATTCCTCTGTAACATTCCTGCCGGTAGCTTACCTTATCTAGTACTCCATGAGGAGAGTAAGTACACATTCCTCTGTAACATTCCTGCCGGTAGCTTACCTCGTCTAGTACTCCATGAGGAAAGTATGTACACATTCCTCTGTAACATTCCTGCCGGTAGCTTACCTCATCTAGTACTCCATGAGGAGAGTAAGTACACATTCCTCTGTAACATTCCTGCCGGTAGCTTACCTCGTCTATTACTCCATGAGGAAAGTAAGTACACATTCCTCTGTAACACTCTTGGTAGCTTGCATTACGACAACGCACTATGTCACCATCAGGATCTTCGACAGGAATTTTAATGACTGATGGGATACCTTGAACTACGTAGACCGTTAGTGGAAGATTGGTGACTGGTGAAGAGTTGTTAAAGAAACCCTGGATAGATCCGTTGACTCCATTATTGAAGGCACCGCCGACGATTCTATTGACCCTTGCGTCCAGATGCATGTAGTCGTAAGGATTGGAATATGTGATTCCATGAATCCAATTTCCACGGTCAGTTATTCTTAGTAAAAGAGGCAAACAAATGAAGAAAATACGTTTTAGAGAACAACAACAAGTATTTTTAACTTTCCATGGAATGTTTTTATCACTTCCAATATTTAAGGTGACTGAATACTAAAGCCGAAAGTAATTAGAAAACATTTTTAGAAAGTAATGTTATATAAAATTCAACACTGATCCCAAAAATGACAAATATAAACACGAGGGAAGTTTGGGAGAAGTCGAGAGCTGTTGTGTAAAATCGAGCCGCAGGCGAGGTTTACACAGAGCTCAAGACTTTTCCCAAACTTTCCCGAGTGTTTATATCAGGCTATGTAAACACGGGAAAACGTTTTCTATATGTTTTATAAAATATTGAAACTTGCCGTGTTTACATAGCCTCATGTAAACACGGCTATCAGCCAATCAGAGCGCGCGTTATATCTGAACTATTTTATAACTAGTAATATTACATGCTGGCTGTTTTGAGAGAACAAATTTAGAATATCCTTTATTTAAAGCATGAGTAAAATAATGATAGTTTTTAAATACTGTTCGTGTGAATCAGTTAAGTTTTGTATATTTAATGAAGCCTTACCTGACGTCACATCATTTACATATTGGAAGTACAAACCTTCATAACTTAAAGACGCATCACTCAAATCAATAAATATTTACCATTCAACTATTTACTTCATGTAGAATCAGTACTGAACGTATTGTATCAGGGGTGATATGCACTTTAACCGGTTCAGTGGTCTCTGCTGTAGGCGGCAGTTATACAGAAAGTGCAGACAATGAAACTAAAACAGGCAAAGCATAACAACCAAGCGAACCTCTCGCTTAATTCTTGTCTTAGTTTTCTAGCTGTTTTCTCTGTCTGACCTTGTAAAATGGTGCTTAATTCATTTTTAAACAAATCTTTACTATTTGACATACCTTACATTCCAGCGGTCACTTCCATAGCCTCCAAAAAGAGTAAAATTGCTATAAACCTCACTCCAGTCTTCTTCGACGTTAAAGTCACTGCAATAAATGTATGCACTTCCACTAGAAGGACTGGAGGAATATGACCCGTAATATCTTGTTACTTGCCATCTATTGGAAAACGACGTGGATGCAAGGCTTCTGCTCGCGACTCTACTACTGTCACAAAAGACAGCACCTCGACGGAATGAGAGCCTGAATGTGAAGTCAACCTGGCAAAAAAAATAAACAAGGAATACTTTAGTAACTGTCATGTTTCGTTAGCCGTCACTTGCTTAAAACCAAGCAGTAACTTTGTTAATCTAGTGGACAGAATTTTGACATTACCGAGTAAGGCGAGCTTGAGTTTGAGCTGTAGGAAATTGTACCTCCTCTGTAATGCGATGACTGAACTTCACCAACAAAGAACAAAAGCACAGCAATGATAAGATGCAAAATTACCATGACTTGGTTATGTTCGGAATCACTGACACAGCGTACGATTGCAAAAGTTTACTCTAAAGACTGAACCTGAAATTAAACAAAAATCAGGACAGCGTATATACAGCAAGGACAGCAAGGACAGCAAGGACTGGGGCGCTTTTCGATAGTCAAAATCCTTTATCGTAAAGCCACACCTTAAACGTGACTCATCTGATTGGCTAATGATAACGAGGTTGAAAGAGAAAATGACACTGATTGGCATCTGTTCAAAAGATTTACAAAAGAAGTTATTGGGAAAAAATATCTCGCAGAATTAATATTTAATTTATAAGAGTTGAGTAAGAGACACATAGAGTACCGCGAATAATAATTAATAGTTTACGCACAGAAGTTTAAGGACAATGACAACAAAAAATAAAGCCTATTGTGCATGGAATTTACTTCCTGTTGACTTATCAAGTTTGCAGTAAACGCTAAGCACGATTTCTATAGAATCCAGTGTTTGTCCTATATTCTAGTGGCTGGCCTTAGACCTTTATTATAAAGGAGCCAGATTTTTTTAAATTAAACTATGTGGGTTAAGTAATCAAAGGTTTTTCCTAATTAAAGTGAGTGACAGACTTGTTTATCACAATTCAATACCATAGGCGATGCATATAATTTCTGGGGGCCTGGCCCCATAGCAGTTATAAGCAAGTGATTAGCATGGCCACCTCATTAGTATCAGTGAGCGAACAAACAGCAACAGTGTAAAAACAATTCTTTTACCCCCCAATCAGGGGGGGATTATTTTCTTCGGTCACGCAATAAAGACCCATTTGCCCTCCCAATGAGTTGTTGTGTCTAAATCAGATCACAGCTAAGACAATGAAGTAGTTAGCTAGCGATGAGTTCTACTGATGTTAATGGTCTTGGTACTTAAAAAGTTTCAAAATTAAAGTCGATCATGATAAGCCTTTCATTTAAAGGTATCAAAATGATTTGTCAAGAAAATATTTGCTTCCTCGATTAAGATAATGAATTGTATTTGCAGCGAGTAAATACGTATGAAGCATTTAGTAGATATCAATCAGAATCAATGCCGGTTTTTAATGGTTCTAAGATTCCAAGACGTAGGATATATCATCTACGACTGCACGTATCGTGATGAAAAACTCAAACTTATTTGTTTGCTAAAGTGTTTCTGTCATTTCCAAGAAAAATCAAATTCGAATTACAAATACAGTTTGCTACAATAAACTCCTGTATAAAACGTACCAGCAACAGCAATTCTTAAAAAAAGAGAGTGTTTTCAGTGGGTTTTAGTGTTTGATTAGCAACCCTAGTCACGTAAGTGGAACTTTGCCCGTACTGAAGGACCTGAAGGATCCCGATATTTTTGAACACTGTGTTTTCATCTGTATTACCAACAACGATATGTTAAGGCAATGGGCTCGCGCACTCGTGCGCATCTTTCTGCGCATTTTTTTATTTATTTAGAATTGTATAATATATTGACCAAAATGTGAAACAATACACTGTATTTATATAACTTGACAATTAGTCGCATGGCAGTCATTTTGTGTATGTTCGATGACTCGAGGCATGCGCGACAAAACCCATGGATTGGGCTACCTGTGTGCTTTCCGTTTGTCGCTCTTCATTTTGCGTTGCTTTACGACTTATATCTTGTAAATGAATACGGTGACCTATACAATTTTTTCCTGAATTCGATGTCTTTTAACTAAAGCTAGTACATATCGAAAAAAATAAAAAATCTATCGGTTTGTTTTCGAGAAAATCGTGAAACATCATCTAAAAAAGACTTGACATTCGCACGTAATTTCGACTGTTTTTCAAGTTGGAAATGTCAAAACTTAGCATTTTTCCTGAACTTTGTGACATTAAACTGTTTTTCAAAGAAGTTTATTTACTTTAGTACCTCTGAAAGCCTCTGTTTTTCATATTGCAGCCACCAGAATTAAACTAGACGTAATACTTTGAGAAGCGTTGTTTTCGTTCTAGACTCGCTGGGGAGTGCCGTGTTCAAGCTAACATAGCGCAAAATCTATGTCGATGACCCCCGATTTTTGTTGTTGTTCTGTTTTGTCCATCTCAAAAACTATCTATATGCAAAATTATAGGAAAATCTATCGGTTAAATTTGCGCGAGCCCATTGCCTTAAGCCAGGCGTGACGAATGGTCAGTATTGGTCAAACAGATCAGAGTATTGTAATAAAAACTGTTTCAGCCTTCAGACAAGGTTTGAAAGTACCAATACCCTTAATACTGAAAATATGCTACAGCAACAATAATAAGACGGATTGGCTTATAACTAAAGAAACGTTAACGCGTGAAGATTGGTCAGTAATGGTCATTTATTGAAAATCAGAGTAACGCAATAAAAAACTTCCGCCCTTCAATTTAAAGAATCTCGTTCTCGTGTATTTTCGCCAGTGTGTCTCAGGTCTCGATTTTTTCAATACTACAAAGAATATAAGAAACTTTCTGGCTCAAAAAAAAAAAAAGTACGAAAATATCACTATCCAAAGGTTTATTTAAATAACTATTAGAGCGAAATGATAAATGTTCTAAAAAAATTACAAACACCGACCGGATTCGTTACAAGCGTAGCGGAATCTAGTTATTTTTCTTAAGTGACTCTAAGAGTACAGGAATGACCGGATAATATACCTCCAGTTATATAAAAGATTATGTGAAAATATACTTAATGAAACGTAGAATACCAACTAGAAATCACTTCCTTCGTAAAAAAAAACTAAAACTTGTACTGATTACTAACATGTTTTGTTATTACACACACATCAGACTAAATCCCTTGATAAAAACATCTCAACCTCTACAAACGGTTGTCTAATCTTGTGATGATTTTCAAATGGTTACTCTTTTTATCAAAAAGCTTTTTCTAAGAATTAAAGATGAATAGTCCCCTTCACAGTCGGTTCTCTACGCCATCTTGAAAGATAACAGTGCCTTTGCATCGAAGTGAGACGAACGGTGAGCCCATCATAAAAAAATACACATAAAAATTACTGAGTAAGAACTGAAAATTCGATCAAGTTTGAGGAAATAAACTTTTTTTACCGATACGGCAGCCATCTTAAATTATGAGATGACAAGGGGGCAAACGTGGAAATATTTATAAAGCATATAGAATGGTGGGGTTACTTTCTCAAATAATTTTACGAACAAAAGATAATTCGTTTTTAGATATGTTTCTCATTGGATAATGTTAAATTATATTAAAAAAGACACCCACCCTGACAGCTATAATTTTTCCAATAATTACCCCTCGACATCCCATAATGCTTACTTAAAACAATAGAATTCAAGATGGCCGCAGTATCGGTAACTGAAAAAGGTCTATTGAAACGAAATCACGGTATTTTTAAAATTTCCAAAATATAGAGAATATAATTTCTCCGTCTGTACTTTTGGCAGTGTTTGAATGATCATAACATTGTTTCTATAAGGTCAAACTTCCTAAAACTTAGTCAGTAAGCTTGTTGCATGTTGCTCTTTCATGTGATGGGGTCATTTTTTCATGAACCTTAGTTAAATAATTGTTTTAAACTTGGACCCAGTCCCTTGTTTGCTTTGTTGCCCACTAATGATAGAGACAAGTGAATTATTGTCCGACGTGTTAAAAAAGGTCTCTATCATTGCAAGGTCACCGTTAAGTTCGTCTCGATTCGATGCAAAGGCACGGCTACCTTTCAAGACGGCGCAGGGAACTGTGAAGGGAACTATTCTCTTTTTCTTATTCGTATATATTTGAAGCAAGAATTAGAGCGACGAGCAAGTAAACCTATTTAATCAAGATGTGTTTATAGAGAAAAGGGAACTACGCGAACAGTCTAAAGTTCAATGTCATCCCTCTCGTCGCTGTCCACGTTGTCCTGTTCATACGAGTTGACAGTAACATCCAGAGCGATGCTGGTTGGTTTGTTGTTTTGACCACGCCTACGGTTACGATAGACAATGACCGAGAGAAGTATGGTGATGACAAAGAACACACCACCAACGGCTCCTAGTCCACCAATGAGCTGCTTGGACGTTAACGATCCTGTCAAAACAAGCGTTTAAATATCATGACTTTCTACACGAAGTCCTAACAGACATTGATCAATGTGCACTTTGATCCATACTACTAGAGGGCTTTACAGACCTCGATAATCCTGGACTTACATACCTAAATAGCTAGACTTAGAGCCGTTGACTAAAATTTTACCTTCTTGATTGTCACCCTTAGCGTTGATCTTGCCTCCTTTCAGTGGTCCAGCAGACAAGTCATACGCCTTGGAGCCGTCCATGTCTGCAGTTTCTCGACGTCTTCGGGAGTCACTGACACAACCTTGTGCGCACCTTGAGTTGGTTGAGTTACGATGACAGACAAGCAGCTCACAGTGCAGATATACCAGAAAGGTGTTGGAATACACGAATCGGAACGATCTGATGGAGAACCGCTGGACATTACTGTACGGGTTGTAGTAGTAGACCATGGTTCGGTCGAATACACATCTGTCAAAAGAGTAATATGTTTTTATTTTTATTTTTATTTTAACATTTTACGTCAAAGATGTTGAGGATTTATCCACTTATCCTTCGAGATTACTTTACGCTCGAGCCAAATTTCGTGCTGACTTTTCAATATTATCATATAAAAGTATACATTTTCTGAAAGCTAAATAAACGTAGTTTTCAAAAATCAATTTGAAATTTTCTGTTTCGCGACACAAAAAAAGGGATTTATGTTCCAAAATAGACAACTTTAAATATATATTCGAAAACTACATTCATTGTATACTTTTATGGCAAAATATTGTAAAGCCCGTGCGAAATTTGAGGTAACGCGTATAGGGGTCCTAATCTTATCCTGATACCTTAAGCAAAGATGAGTCCCTTACCCGCTCCGTAGAAACACGTGCTGTGGAGTCGCATTGGGATCATTAGAAGGCGTAGCACGACAATTCTCAGCAAACACCACCAGATCAGCGTTGGTATTCTTGACTTCATACTGAACCCACAGAGGCTGGTTTGGGTAGACAACCACTGGGTAAGCAAAAGGTGAGTAGGGTGTTGAATAGTTAGAATACTGGTAGAGATCCATGGTGAAAGTGAAGTTACCGTAAGATCCTATAAAAAAAGATTAATAACTCAGTACCGCATTGTAACAAAGCTTCAGTCGTTTCTATTAATGTTATCGTTTCAAATTGATAAGCGCATGACGTAGTAATAATAATGAGAGTTCTTATACATCGTCTTCACATCGTCTCAATGCGCTTTACAATTGTGACCAGTGGAGGACTTTACGGGCTGCATATTAAGGCGCTATTAGCAGCCGTGCAGCTTACAATCATGAGTGAATTAATTGTTATAAGTAAATTGATGATTACTGGGGTATTTTTAATTAAAAGTTCTTGCGCATTTCGCAAGCCTCAATGCGCTATATCTTTTGTGTTTTTTAACGAACATTTCATTAGCCGGCCGCCATCTTGAAATCGTAGTAATAGCGAAAATCGTGCGCAGTAGAGCGTGCGCAATGCAAAACCACGGAATTACCTTAAAAGCTTTCACCCCAACAAAACAAGGACGGTGTTTGCAAGACAAAAATTTACATCAAATTTATATTTATATTCATACCTTCCGATGCAACCACCGTCTTCTTTGATGGTGAGAAGGACGTGCTGACAAAACGGCTTCGTTCATACGCACAAAAGAACCGCAGAAGAAGGTGTCTGTCACGTGAGATTACCGGGCCATTCCCTACTGGCTGGTAGCGGTTGTCGGTTTTCACCTGTCATTGGAACATACAATATACGTACAGTATTAGGCTGTTCATTCTCTGGCAATAATTCATACTGTTAGTGGTAAGAATACGTTTATTTTTCATAACTGCAAAAAGCTACACCGGGCATGGTCACGGCACTCAATAAGCCAATTCACGGTTTCGTCCGCCATCTTGAATCAGGGTAAACCCGGCAAAATATATAGAAATGTGGATCACATTGACTTCCCGTAGCTCTACTCAATTGAAGGTGAAGTTTGGAGACCCTATTCCATCGGTCTTGTTATTCAAGCTACAAGTTTTAAAACCATCAAGATATAATGATGAGTAGTTATTTTATGCTGTTGGCGGGATTTTATAAATTTTGGCATTGAATCTAAGGTCAATTTTGTATGTTAACAATAATACAGCCGCGCAGTGCATCGTAGTTTATTTTTTCTCAGTTTAATTTTTCTGCTCAAGATACCTCGTTCCAGAATGTGATTGTTTTCTGGGTTTCTGTGTACGTCGTACCACACTGGTTTAGAGGTGCTCGTAGTCTACTTGTATCGGCTGTTTTTGTTGCCCTACATGATGGGTCCTTCAGGTGCATATTACGCCAATCAATGTCAGAGAAGTACGAGTCTTCCAAGTCAATCTGCATGTAATTCTCACCACAAGTTACATTTGTGTTAAGATCTGAAATGGCAATATGTTTAGTGTTCGATCATATTTTGTGGTTGGTTTATATAGGTTGTTGTAATAAGAGGTGGTGAAATCTGCCAGTTTTGTCATATCACAGTGTGGGACAATCACAAACGGACCCCTAAGTTCAATGCTAGTTGAAAACCGGAGAAAAATCCTCAAAGCACAGGTGAGAACAAACAAACAACTCTAGTCACATACGACACCGAGCCCGGTGAGACTCAAACCCGGGTTGCCTTGGTGAGAGGCGACACATTAGCAACGCACGCCACAAGTGCTTCCCAAAGGATAGGATAGTGACGGTGGTAGGATTGGGAGTTGTGATATTGGTTGTGAAGGTCTTGTGGTGGTGTGGGCAGATGTGACTGTAGGTGGGTGTGGAAGTGAGTTGGTAGTGTCATTAATCAGGACGATATGGTAATTGTGGTAGTAACGATGATAGTACTACTTTTATATTACTGAATAATCATATTTTTTTTAAAACACCACATAGGTACTCTACATACTTGATTCGCATTGTTGACCAGTCAATCCACTTGGACAGTCACATCTGTACCAGCCAGGACCACCACGACAAGTACCTCCGTTACGACAAGGGTTACTGCTACACGCGTTCAGGTCTAGATTCAAAATACATTTCTTTTAGAAAAAACGGCATTCCAGTTGACCTATTTGTTTGTTACTATATTCAACAACAATTAATGTCTCCCAACTTTTTAGTTCTATTTTTCATCTGACGATACTTTCCCCCGAAAGAACTCGAACCATAAAAATGATAACAATCAATTCAAGGACTTAGAAAAAGAAATTATATAGAGGATATTACATGTGCGCGCGGAGATACGAATTTTATCTTCGAGCGTTGAAAAGATCTCTCACGAGTGAGCGCAGCCTCCGTGATCTTTCTCTTTAGCCAATGATTTTGCTAACAGTCTAGGACATGATGTATCATGGCAAGATACAGCAATTTTGGCCACCCAAAGTCATTGGTTAAAGAGAAAGATCACAGAGGCTTGGCCGATTTCAAAAAAGGAACACGTGTTAACGAACAGAGTTTTCAAGTTTTCAATTGGCAGAAGTGGATTCCAAGCACGACGCTATATTGGATTTGCTTTAAAAAAAATAAATAAAAATAAAAAAAATATTGGATTTGCTTATTATGATACATGATTCTACGAGGTCCTCATTTATGACCCATTTGACCCCTATCAGAAGGGGCCGGGACTACCTATTCACATTGTCTCGGTTACGCTAAAACACATTTTCATTTACACTTTAAAAATTGAGGGTGCCGTACCTTAAATTCTAGGCACGGGTGGAGTAGGTAAAATGCTGAGAGACGAAAAATATCTTGGAATAGAACCGTAATTCTCAAAGCAAAAGATCTAAAGTGACTGCCTTGATCACACGTACCGCATGTTTCATTGAACGAGGCCAACCCATCTCTACAGCAAGTACTGTCCTGGTAGTTTGTTAACGAGGCACGATCTGCCCAATATGAGCCTCTTAATGAACTGGTATAATAGTCAGGTCTGAGGACTATATCGTTAAAAATCGCAGCATTCCCAAGACACAACCTAGCTGTATGTTTTTGAATTGAATTCATTTCATCGTACATGACCCCAAAGCTTCCTGTAATGACGTAACGGTTGCCTGGGGTTGCTATGGTAACCTTGAGTAGCTTGAGTGTTAGTCCTGAGCACGAGAGTTGGCCTGTACCATGGTTCAGTACCTATTACAGAAAGCATAGAGATGTTTGGATTTGATGGCTACTTTAATCAGAAGCTGCAATTCCAGAAAAATTCCTGGCCCAATCTCATCCTATCTTATATTTCCAAGAATTACTCGGATGGATTGGATGACTACGTAAAATGGCGGCTCAATCTCATCTAGAGTTGTTTTAACAACTTAAAAACAGAGAGAACCTGACACGCCTTTGCCAGTCCTTAGTATCGACTGTCACGTGTCACTCTCTAAATAAAGTCGATTTTTAGCACAAGACTATAAAGAGGGCAAGTAGTAGATAGTATTTAAATCTCGAGCTCGCGACAATAGTTTTCGTTAGAGTTAGTTACTAAATGTACCTCGGCCATGACACTGTTAGCCGTACTTTGTGTAACTGTGACGGTAGATGGTCCAACTGTATAATGAATGCTAACAGCTGTGTGCCAGCAGTTGGTTGCCTTGGCAACTGCAATTAACAAACATGTTGTCATGGTAACATCAGACAAGTATATGACTTGACCTTGCTAAGAATTATGGGTCAGATAATGACTTTCTAAGGTTCAAGAAGAGGGTTTGACAACAAACAAACAACGACCAAATTAAAGATCTTGAGTATCCTTACCATATAGCAAGGTCACGTGATAAGCATACAAGAAAATGGTCACGCATATGCATATGCGCGCGCTCATCCCAAATGGTTGGAGCTCTTTTTGCTCTGTAAGTTTTTGCATTTTTTACCTTTTCTTTTGTAGGTTTTGTATCGTAACTGTCTCGTTTTTATTCGTAAAGTTTTTCTTCACGCTTCTATATCTTTATTTTTGTTGATTGTACGAAGTTTACGCTATCTCCCTTTGAGATCGTTTAGCTGTTACTCAAGGTCTTGTCGGATCTGTCTTGATTTTAGCGCTTTTTCTTTCTTTTTTTCTCGTATCTGTCACTGCCATTATTATTTTTCTTGTCTATCGTAATTCGTTTATAATCATTACACTAAATATTTAATTCTTAAACTTCCAAAGTTAGGAAATTTTTTTTTTTTTTGGCTTTTTAACTTTTTACCGTTAATATTTAACAATTAGTCCTCGAGTCCGAATGGTCTACGAGTCAATAGCCCATGAGGCCGAAGGCCGAATGGGCTATTGACTCGTAGGCCGTGAGGGCGAGAGGTCTAATTGTTTTAGTAAAAACCTACTAATCGGTCCAATAAAAGGATGCAAAAACTTTTGGATTTTGCTTTAAATATATTTTTTTTGGTTTTCAAAACCGGCGCTTTTCGCTACTAGAGGTCTATCACTAATAGACCCCTAGTAGCTCAGCGAATCACAGGGCTCGATTGGTGATAGACCATTAGTAGGTTTTTTCTAATCTAAATTGGTCAGATAAATCTTAATGTTCAGAAATTCGTTAAGTTTGTTAATCATGGACGTACTCGTCTAAATCAAAATCCTAGCCTTGTTCTCGAAGTCCCTTTGTGCAAGTCCAGCACATTTAAAGCATCATATTTTAATCGTATAGTCTGTCTCTGGAATTCCATCTGTAAAGTAGCTCCTCCTAGTTTTTTGTCCAGCCTTTCGACATTCAAATCGTTTCTAAGGCTGAAATACTGCACTCTCCTAGATAGTCTATTTAATATCGACTTGCCTTGCACATGGTCACTAGTTCGCGAGTGTCCGTGTCACAGATAAGAACACATTTACTCATTTAATATATATATTATCTAACTTACATTTATTTATATGTCTGTCCTCAAGGGAAGTGCCTAGCATGGGACTTCGAGTCCCGTTCGCGCTTTTCCTATTGGGTATTTTTACTTATCTACTTTTCTTTAAACTATTTTCATAGTGTACTATATTAACAACTATTGCCCAATAAAAATTGTAAAAAAAAAAAATTAAAAAAAATTAAAAATCTCATTATTGACTATGACGTCATCATAACCATTAAATCTTCGAATCATAATTTTTTTATGTAATTCATTATGGGTTGACCATGGCTATCTCGGTCATCTATTGAAATGCCTAAAGAAAGAATTACCTTGACGTTAAAAGAAGCTGAAAATAGGAAAGACCTGAAAAACCCTCAGCGAAAACGTACAGACAGAATTTGAAGTCGCAAAAACCTTTCTTAGATATTTTGGTGTTTGTCTTTTGCCTTCAAACCTTGATCATACTTCGATCGTCGATTCACGCCGAAATTTGGGTTTCAAAACTATTCAGGGGCGGATCCAGGGGAGTGATGCAGGGAGTGCTCGTGTTCATGGCTCGACGGTGCCCGCACTGTAATAGCAACTGCGAACATATCATTTCAAAGGAATATCAAACATGTCTACATGTCATACAAACACGCTGGGACTTTTCCTGAGTTCCACAAACATGATACATGCAAAAATGCTTGGATACAAACAGCACCATATAACGCATGATGAACAAAAGATGTTTGTACCCAAGCTAGACCACAATGCATCATGTTCGTGCAACTCAGAAAAGGTCTATGCAAGATGGTCAAAAATATTTTTATAACAGCAACATATAACAGCTGCTTGTGTCTCTGTGCTGTGGCATCAACACTCTGTAGAAAAGGCCTATGAGCGCGTTTGATATAGATAAGGCAACCAGTCAATCAACGCTTGCGTTGATATCTCAGATCTTGCGTTATATCTCAGATATTACAATCAGGGGCGTAGCGAGGACCCAGAATCTGGGGGGCACCTAGAATATAAACTAATTACCAAATATAAGGGGCGCACGTGCCCGCCCCCCTTCCTACGTCAGTGGCATTGACATCATCCATCAAACTAAAAAAGGCTACATGCCTCCCACCCCTCGCTACGCTACTGATTATAATAACACAAAACCTACCGGTTTCACAGTGTCTACCAGTGTATCCATATGGACAGGAACAGTTGTAGCTATATTCTGTATCGTTACAAGTGGCTCCATTACGACAAGGACTGCTGACACAAGTATTGTTACTTTCTGAAACAGAAAATACCGATATGTGGGAATCCAAATATCGACTTGTAAGCTAGTAAAATGTTATTAGTCTACCATTGTGTTTTCAACCCCATCACAACCCGCTCCCCCCTCCTTCTCCCTCTTTGGAAGCATCTGAAATATTTTCTAACGTTATTGTCTTAGAAGCTAGACTTAGCTATAGACGTTTAAGGTTAAACCTTGCACATACCGGTGTTGTTACCACAGTAACGTAGGTCACAATCTTTAGGCCCAACAAGCTGGTACACGTAGAATCCTCCACAGTTTTTGACGCGAATGGAATTGGAACTAGAGCAACAGTCATTAAACCAGTGAAAACAAGCCATACGAGTCACGACACCTTCTCCTTGAGTGGGATGGGAACCCCTCATCCATCCTGGAGCAGCAGTGCCACAGTGACGTACAGGGACACACGATGTTGCCACGGCAGTGCCTGCATCACCCATGAAGCGATACCATGCAGGAGTGATACGGCTGTCACATTTGTCCTTTATTCCCCGGTATCCTTGTGCCCGGTTTGATGCGCTGAGTACAGTGTAGTTGCTGCATTCTAGAAAATAAATAATCTATTTAGTAGAATGCACTTAGAATCAACCATATTACGTAAGGTGTAATGTTTTCCAATCTCAGATCACGTGTTACTCCCTTCTACATATGGGGGGCCTTGCAAAGGGGGTTACCTATCACTGCAAGACTAGCATTTCTTTGTTTTTCTTTAACTATTGACAAAAATGACATAGGAGATAGGATGCAATTCAAACAAAGAACCATATTTCCAATAAAGGTTGAAATGAGAAAAAATTTCGTCCAAAATAAAACAGTCATTTAAACAGTGACGTCGAGATTTCTTTTTTAATCCATCCCATATATCCTCTCAATCATTGTGTACACATCCAACGGGAACATTATTTATATTCTTGCAATAAATAGAATAGTCCCCTTCACAGTTCCCTGCGCCATCTTGAAAGTTAGCCATGCCTTTGCATCAAAGCGAAACGAACGGTGACCTTGCAATAATAGAGACCCTTTTTAACATCTTGGACAATTATTCACATGTCTTTATCATTGCAAGGTCACCGTTCGTCTCGCTTCAATACAAAGGCACGACTACCTTTGAAGATGGCGCAGGGAACTGTGAAGGGGACTATTACCATCACGATAGCAGTTCACAAAGACGTCTTCATCATCACTACAGTCGTGAATTCCCCATCCATTATGTCTACACTGTTGAATAGCACTCTCACTGCCAGAACACTGTACTTCATCAAGCCATATCGGTCCTGTTCCCCCTGGTCCATGGCTAGGATAAGGCAAGGCACCAGCAAAGCCAAGCTGACGGCATACCACGTGGGTGTTGGTCATGGACCACCTATCATAACACACTGTACCCCATGTTCCATTATGAAGAACTTGTAATAGACCAGAGGACCCACCGCCTTGAATGCGAACTGTTAAAAAGGAAACAACTAAATTTATAAATACCCTGAAACAACCTCTGAGCTGACCAAATTCTGAGCAGATCCAATGGACTACTTCGACGATGCGGCGGCCATCTTGAATCTGAATTAATGAAAATAACTAACAAATCCTAGCTTTTTCTGGCCCTATCATGCTGATTAAGTGACAAGCATTTCCTTTTTCTACGTAGTATAAGTCATTATTTTCACATCTTGAATCGCAATGCATTATGGGGCGTCCAGGGGGCAAAAGAAAATAAATGTCTGATAAAATAGAGAGTTTCATTTATGAGTCTTTCTTTCATGTCCATCTTCTTAATTCATCTCTTGTCAAGTTGTCTAGGGGTGAAACGTTAATTTAAATCGACGACATAAGTGTAAATAAGATTTGTATATTTGCCCCCTACCAAAATTGCCGCTGTATCGTCGAGGTAGTCCATTGGAATTAAGCTTGTTAGGTTTTGCAGACGGAGGAAAAACAGAGAATCTGGAGAATACCCCTCAAATCATGGAGAGAGTCCAAAAAGCTCTACCCACACGTCTTGCTGATTCCAAGAATCGGACACGAGACCCCAGAGGTGAGAGGCGAGTGTACTACTGCTTTCGGTTACCCTTGATTTCCTCGAATAGTACACGATAAAAAAAATAGAAAAGTGTTCAGGAGAACCATATTTTACTCAGCCATAGTTACTTGTAAATCAAACCTGAAGGTGCTGCTGTTGCTGTTGTATTTGCTAGTGTTGTTGTTGTTGTATTTTCCCCTGCTGGTGTTGTTGATGTTGATGCTATTGCTGCATGAAACAAAATAGAATAGTAAATTATGAAGGGAAAAAAAGCTCATTACAACTATACTTTTCTAAAGAATCGCTACCCGTCAACCAACAAAATAAAAGTCATTGTAAAAGCCGCTATTTTCATTTTTTTTTACGTTGCTACTAATTAGTTACATTGTTTCTACCGCTAATGCTATTGTTGTTGTTGCTGTTGTTGCTATTGTTGTTGTTGTTGTTGCTGCTGCTGGTTTTGCTGATGTTGTTTCTGCTGTGTTGTTGTTGTCGTTGTTGTTGTTTTTGCAGTTGTTCTGGTTCTTTTTTATCCCAACTACACCAAGTTCATTTCACTGTCTCAAACTGAGACCAGAAATAATAATATCCAAGGTGTCATAATTCTTATTTTACTATTTACCGTTCTTGATGTGTACTACAAACTGCAGATCCACTGAGCCCAAACTGTTAGACGAATCAAACTGCGTCGCCCCTGAAGGAAAATCTTCAAGTTTCAAGATGATTGGGTAGAGTTTACCAATAGAACCAGCGCCATTATAACTGAGAGTACAATTTCCCTGAAAATGATCATAAGGAAAGTAAATACGCATTTCTCAGTAAAAATTCCTGCCGGTAGCTTACCTCGTCTAGTACTCCATGAGGAAAGTAAGCACACATTCTTTTGTAACATTCCTGCCTGTAACTTACCTCGTCTAGTACTCCATGAGGAAAGTAAGTACACATTCCTCTGTAACATTCCTGCCGGTAGCTTACTTCGTCTAGTACTCCATGAGGAAAGTAAGCACACATTCTTTTGTAACATTCCTGCCTGTAACTTACCTCGTCTAGTACTCCATGAGGAAAGTAAGTACACATTCCTCTGTAACATTCCTCCCTGTAACTTACCTCGTCTAGTACTCCATGAGGAAAGTAAGTACACATTCCTCTGTAACATTCCTGCGGTTAGCTTACCTCGTCTTGTACTCCATGAGGAAAGTAAGTACACATTCCTCTGTAACATTCCTGCCGGTAGCTTACCTCGTCTAGTACTCCATGAGGAGAGTAAGTACACATTCTTTTGTAACATTCCTGCCTGTAACTTACCTCGTCTAGTACTCCATGAGGAAAGTAAGTACACATTCCTCTGTAACATTCCTGCGGTTAGCTTACCTCGTCTTGTACTCCATGAGGAAAGTAAGTACACATTCCTCTGTAACATTCCTGCCGGTAGCTTACCTCGTCTAGTATTCCATGAGGAAAGTAAGTACACATTCCTCGGCAACATTCCTGCTATTAGCTTACCTCGTCTAGTACTCCATGAGGAAAGTAAGTACACATTCCTCTGTAACATTCCTGCCGGTAGCTTACCTCGTCTAGTATTCCATGAGGAAAGTAAGTACACATTCCTCGGCAACATTCCTGCTATTAGCTTACCTCGTCTAGTACTCCAAGAGGAAAGTAAGTACACATTCCTCTGTAACATTCCTGCTATTAGCTTACCTCGTCTAGTACTCCATGAGGAAAGTAAGTACATATTCCTCTGTAACACTCCTGGCCTCTTGCATTACGACAACGCACTATGTCACCATCAGGATCTTCAACTGGAATTCTAATGACTGATGGGATACCTTGAGCTACGTAGACCGTCAGTTGTAGCGTGGATACTGGCGAAGAGTTGTTAAAGACACCTTGGGTAGTTGTGCTTACTGTTGCGCTAAGTTGCATGCTTCCCTTACCAACATCTTTAGAGACATTACCTGTCCAGTATGCATAGTTGTAGGTCCTGTCAATTGATGATATAATATAAGTCTCAAATTAACCCACTAAATCTACCAGTTGGTTTCTATCAACAATTGACGCTGTCAAACATGAAATCTACATAACGATGATAATGATGTGATGAAGATGGTGTTGTTGGTGATAAGATGAGGAGGAGTACGACAATAATGATACTTTGTGTAATATTTAAAAAACATATGAATAATTCTTTAATCATTTGGTGCATTGATCCTTATACCCAATAAAATCTTCTTCATTAGTATATGCGATCAAGGTACCTTTCTATAATATCATGATTACCTCGGACATGTTTCCAGAGGGATGTTTAAGCTCTAACATCCCTCTGGATAAATAGTGATGAGGGATAATTTGTCTAAATATCCTTCATGATAATATTCATAGAAAAAAACAGCATATCCGTGAAATACAAATTACTAAATAGCACAAAATAGTGCTAATTAAACAATAGAAAACAATAGAATTTGCATAAGATTATACTTTTTTAGTATAACTAATGTTTAACGGAGCAGTGTTCAATACCCTTTGGAGCTTTTGTATTTCGTACCCAAGCAGTACAAATAAGAGAGAGTTACATTGGTCATGACGAGATGTGACAAAACAGTGAACCAAAGATTAAGCAGTGTTTTGGTCAAGAAATTTGCGAATCTTTCCAATGTTCCAATGTTACTCATAGCAAATAATGCTGAACGGCATACACTATTAACGCGTTCCTTCAGTGATAAGTGCTTATCAAAAACAACACCGAGATTGCGAGCTTCAGACTTCGGGGATAAGACACAGTTTCCAAATGAGACAACAGGTGATGATATAGGAACTTGAATGGAGGAACTAGAAAAAATATGGACGATTTCTGGGGTTTTTTTAATCATTAAGTACAAGCTTGTTAAGAAATGACCAGGCTCTGATATCTTGGATACAAGATACAAGTCGAATTAATGAAGCCTTAATGATTTATCCGGATCGGATCCTTCAATATGATGTATATCTGTGCATCGTCTGCGTCACACGTGTGTCTTTATATAAATAATACTAATGAGGACGACTTTTACAGAGAAAAAGGTGCCTCTAATTTTAGATGAAGACCTAAAGCCTCATCAAGGTCAGTCTCACATACGATCACCGACGACCATCGAAATGTAGTCATAAGTCGACTAGCAACCTTGTCTTAACTTTGGCATGCTATTTTCAACTGATGTAGCAGTCTCTTTTAAACTGATTGCGCATGACAGTGACGTCAAACCTTTATCGAAGTAAATAATTCCATGTTCGTGACGTGTATGGTCGCTCTTATTCGACCAAACGTTTATTATTAAATTGTTCATGAGTTTTTTAAGTTATATATACAATATGAGTGGCCGTGTTGTATCAGACATACAACCACGAGCTGAAGGCGAGTGATTGTATATCTGATACAACACGGACACGAATATTGTATATTACTTATGAAACGTCTAGGTGTATACATTCATGTTCTACTGTACTACTTTTAAAGATAAAATTGAATTTGGCTGAGAAAATTGGAGTTAAAGTTTATGCAAATCAGGACGATTTTGTATCAGATATACAACCTCCTCCACGGACAATGATTTCTATTGTGTTTTCCTCATTAATTTTTCATGAGTTTTATAAGTAAATCAAAAAACTCGCAGATCGTGTTTCATCAGGTCTAAAGCCACAAGGCTACACTTCGTGCTTTTATACCTGATAAATCACTCCTACTCGTTTTTTAAACGCTACATGTAACATGAGCGGCCGATCTGTATGGGTATTTACAATAAGCATATTTCATATTTGACTTACTTAGCTATCAACTGAATGTAGTTGCGTCTGGTTTGAAAAGTAAACAAGTTGTTTCCCTCGCTCCAGCCTTCATCGCTGTTGAAATTGCTGCATAAAATCTGATTGTTGTCAATAATTTCATAAGAAGAATTGCAAATACTGTAGCAAAAACCTTCCACATCCCATGCTGAAAAGGACGTGTTCGTCCATGTAACACGATGTCCGGTATTGCCAGCGTCACAGTCAACATACGCCAAGTCAAACGCCAACCGGTAGCTGAACTCGATCTAAAATATAAGAATTTGAAGGAATTTTTAGAACCTCTATAATGCGTTACCTTGCAACTGGCCATGGAAGACTTTGTTTAAAAAACAGTGAAACGGTCTGCCTTGAACATGTGTACAACGGCGTCCCACAGAGAACCGCATCGTGTCAGCTACAGCTTTGTGAGACATGCATGTTTTCTTGGTTTGAAAGTTTCACGAAAATTTGTACCCAAACAATAGATTAATACCTGAGTATCATGATAACTTTGAGAAGAAGTTTTGCTATTAAAACGAATGATGAACCGAAAGTCAGTTTATGAAAAAATTTGCGAACACAGTAAAATAATAATTGATTTTTTTAATACTATACTGAAGGGAAAGAGTTCTGTAACTAAAAACTTATGAGGAACTTAGTATTTTCAACATTACTTGCAACATCACAACAAAATATAAAAAAATAATATGAACGTCTATTATATTTTGTTTATGTTATTTGTATTATCCTAGCTCGTAAATTAAACGAAACAAATCGAGATTTTCTCTGGTTTGGCTTCTGAAATAATAATGTAATCATAATGTTGCAAGCAATGCTGCATCGCGTATCCTTAGCCTTTAGAAGTGGCAAGAAAACAAGGTGTAAAGTATCTTCTAACTTATGTTTTGCGTCTCAGTTCGTTTCGTGAGTCTGTTTCTTAAAAAGTTAAGTCATCTTCCTCCGCCAAATAGCATGCCCGTAGGGCTTGCTTCCGAAGGAAGTTGAAAACATTTTCAATTCAACCATTAAATAAAATATCCCCGCGCGGGAATCCAGCCTAATGATATACTAAATATATAACTAATGATATATTAATATTACCGTGGTTCCGTATCCGTACGAACGTGGCTTGTAAGAGATGGTTCCTCCTCTGTAACTGTAACGACCCCACGAGTGAACCACACCAGAGAACAAGACGAGTATCAACCCACAAAGCTGTACCCGCTCCATCCTTAGCTTGTCCTGTAACCAGGCTAAGAAATCTAGGGATCGCGCGATTTGACTTTAAAAAAATCTCTAAGACGCTTTGCCCCGCACATCGAAGACACGCGTTCTGGAACAGGAATTTAATTCCGAGAACTTTTATTCACAAGATAGTTACGCCCTTATTCTGTTGATAGATGTCGAAATCAGTGGGGTCACCCTCTATAATGACGCACTTTATTTAATGACGATTCTTATAAAAAAAATTCGATTCCGGACATTTTAGCAACCAAAATTATCCATTTCCAAGTAAATTAACCCCCAAGGTTTATCGGACCGTGCCATATAAAAGTGAACGTCACAGAAAGATGCTCTCAGCCAAATCAACGAATATTATTACAAGGAAATCGTATGTTGAAGAACAGAGAAGCCTCATAAAGTAAATATTTATTGCCAATCAATAGAAAATGTGCATCGGCTTATTTGATTGATTTCTATAAACATTTGGTTAAGTCAGCCAGGTTTAGTTCAAAGAAATTTGTACTGACATTTGCGCTGATTTGTCTGAAGATAAAAGGTATCAGGATACCGATCACTTTACGCGCGGGACACGTTTTATGTAGCCTCCTACGCAGACGCTCTTAGGGTCGTCACGCAATACTTCTCTCCCCACGAACACGTTAGTGGGGAGAGAAACGTTGCGTGACGACGTGACGACCCTAAGAACGGCTGCAAAGGAGGCTACGTTTTGTGCTGCCTTTTTAATATCATTTACTATTATTTTTATGTCAAAGTATACATTTTCGGAAAGCGAAATAAAAGTAGTTTTCAAAAATCAATTTAGAATTTTCTGTTTTGCAACAGTAAAACGTCATTGGGTTCTCCGAAGTTTTGGAGTTACCAATATAGGTTCTGTTAGATTCTAGCTCATTCGGTTTAGAGGATTACCGCTAGCATGGAACAGATGGAACTGAAACTTTGTATTATGTCACCACTCGATCTAAAAAAAAACATTTCAAAAATCTGAGACATCGTTTTCAAGTTCATAGTCTGCAAAGTATGCTAATGTGTTTATGATCGACATAGCGGAAATCTTGATCCTGCTGCTGGAAGGTGTCAAATGAAATGCGGTAGAATGTCACTTTGAACCCAATAACTTATTTTGTGTTCCAAAACAGACAATTCTAAATGGATTTTCGAAAACTACGTTTATTTAGCTTTTAGAAAGTGTATATTTTATTGGAAAATATTGTCAAATCCGTACACAATTTGAGGTACTAGCGCGTATGGCTAGGGGTCCAAATCCGCTTAGAACTGATACTTTTTTTAGCAGTTTCTACAGCACTGAAGTTGTCGTTAAAACTATTTGTGGAAATTAAAAACTAATAAAATCAACGTGAAAACAAATACTTAAGAGCTTTTGATTTGATATTAAATATTAATGAAAAATATTTATGAAAGTTCCGAAAACAGGAACAAAACTTAGTGTTTTTCTTGGAAGTCTGGCTGATGTCACCGGGGTTATCAATTGTTCACTTTGTGTATTCAGTGTGCTAGTTCATTATCACGTCCATATTTGATTTTCCTAGAAATCTGACTTGTAATCTAAGTTCCTTACATTTTATTGGAGTTAAGTAAACTTTAGAGATAGACCCGGCAGTTCATCTCGGCCAATGTCAAATCAATTTCCAAGAAACACACATTTTTCCGCATTATCACATTATCATATGCGGCGCGCTTGAGAATTCCCCCGTGGGCATCTCCTTTGCGGAAGTCCTGGTGGCACTTCCAAGAAACTAGTTTATACAGCTATTTCAAAAACCGTTCATTACTGAATACTGCATACTGAATAGTGCATTCCAAGACCAAAGGGCATTGTGGGTCTCGTGGGTTTGAAATAAGAAGTAAATATACAGCGATTTGTTCTCTGTATGTAGCTAGTATATTATTTCGGATGGAATGCACCAAAAATAGAAATAATAATTGCTATTTATTTTACTTTAGACAAATTACATGACCCACTGTTTGGCTAATGTCACCTAGCACGCTATAAACAGAAAATAAAAGCACCAGAAACAAAAAAATTGTAGCTGTCCAAGAATTTTTGTGGAATAAAACCTCAACAGATATGAAAGCAACCGAACACATGTCAGACAAACGACGACATACGGCAAAGAAACGCCACTCGCCTTGAGCTTCACATAGAAATACAAATTAATTGCAACACAGACCTGACCAATTCGCCGATAGAACTTGGCCGTAGAAGGTTTTCAGAGAATCCAAAGTTGTTATTCAGCCTTTAGTAGAGGATCGAGGAGCCCACGTCCGAGCCGTTTGCAGGTTTGAACTGAAGTGACCGATATGCTAATCATATTCTCATATAATAGTGAGACGCTAAGTATTCTTGAGGTGCAACCAAGTGACTCAAAATCCCTTGAGATATAAATAACAATGAAATACCCGCCATCTTGGTTGATATAACATACATTAGTAAAATTCTACTACTATACTATTGCAAATCCTGCATTCTGATTGGCTAACGTACTCACTATCTATCAGCCGATAGATAGTGGGTAGAGAAAGCCGGACTTGTTTTGAAAAAATGGCGGCTTTTCCTTCGCGCTTTTGTGAAGTTTAGTTTAGTTTAGTATAGTATAGTTTAGTTGAGATTTTTACTAAAACAATTAGAAGACTCACTCTCGATTTCTATCGGCTTTGATAGTTGACTCGGGGCCGGAGCCCCTCGTCAACTATCAGCCGATAGAAATCTCGAGTTCGTCTTCTAATTGTTAAAGAGAATTTTAATGAGGAATGCTTTGTATCATCAACCAACATGGCGGCTAGTGTTGCAACATGCATCCCAAGAATAGTGAAAGAAATTGCAAAATTTATCTCTTAACACATGCAATAGCAAGCCCCGATTCGGTTCCAGTGGTAAACTGGAGAAACTTTTATAACCGAGAAACATTTAAGCACACACAAGTTTGGACGGCTTAATTCATAAGAGACGTGAGGTGTCAGAGACAGACGTAAGGAATGGTCAGTAATTCAAGGTCATTCAAAGTCAAATCAGAGTCTAGCAATGAAAACTTGAAAAACAATGAAAAATTTAAAGAATTTCGTAGTTTCAGGTCTCGGTTTTTTCAATACTAAGAAGAGTTTGAAAAACAAATTCTCTAACTCGCAATAAATTTGCAAATATTACTATCCAACGGTTTATTAATATTGTAAAGAAACGTCAGTCACATCAAACAGTCCTTCTCAGGAATACATCCACCCGGATGATCATAATACAAATATTGTTTCTTCGACAAATATTGTTACTTCGATCAATGGTTTATTTATAACTACTAAAAGCAATGCAAAATCATACATGTTCTCAAAAATCACAAACGCCGTCCAAGGATTATTATTCACTTCGCTTCAATTGTAGCGGGATCTAGTTTCTTGCATCAATGAAAAAAGCGTACATGAATGACGGGACAAAATAACTCTAGTTCTATAAAAGATTCTGTAAATTATTCTTAGTAAAATCAAGGATACAAACTACGAATATTAATCCCTTCGTAAAGTAGGGAAGCAGAAACTTGCATTTTAACAGCATGTTTTGATAATACACACACAACAGACCAAATATACGCTTAAATAAACGAGCAGGAGTATTTGATCAGTTTTAAAACCACGAGGCGTAGCCGAGTGATCTTACGCCTGATAAAACACGATCTGCGAGTTCATTGAATAATTTCAAAAACTCTTGAATAATTCACAAATCTTTGGTTGAATTACAGCGACCATACACGTCACGAAGATGGACTATTTTTTGCCAAGACAGGTTCCCACATGTTGAAGATAGTATGCCAGTCTCAAGACAGGGCGCTAGATAGTCAACGAAATTTTGTGGATCGTCGGTGATCGTACGTGAGACTGACTTTGATGAGGCTCTAGGTTTTCATCTAAAATTGGATGTACCTTTATCTCTGATAAAGTCGTCCTTATTAGTATTCTCTATATAAAGAATACTAATGAAGAAGACTTTATAGGGTACTAAAGGTCCATACACGTGTATGATCGCTCCGATAGGATTAAAGGGTCGATTAAAGGCTTAATATGATTTATTCATGAGTTTTTGAACAGTACTTCAAACATCTCAACCCTACAAAAGGTTGTCTAATCTTGAGATGATTATGAAATGGTTTCGATTATTATTAAAAGCTTCTTTTTTGAGAATGAAAGATTCTCTTTTTCTTATTCGCATATATTTAAAGCAAAAATTAGAGCGGCAAGCAAGCAAACCTATTTAATCAAAATGTGTTTATAGAGAAAAGGGAACTACGCGAACAGTCTAAAGTTCAATGTCATCCCTCTCGTCACTGTCCACGTTGTCCTGTTCATACGAGTTGACAGTAACATCCAGAGCGATGCTGGTTGGTTTGTTGTCTTGACCACGCCTACGGTTACGATAGACAATGGCCGAGAGGAGTATGGTGATGACAAAGAACACACCACCAACGGCTCCTAGTCCACCAATGAGCTGCTTGGACGTTAACGATCCTGTCAAAAAAAGCGTTCAAATATCGTGACTTTCTACACGAAGTCGTAACGGACTTTGATCAATGTGCACTTAGATGTATACTACTAGGGGGCTAGACCTTCATAGACCCTGGACTAACAAACCTGGAGCTTGAGCGCTAGACTTACAGACCTCGAAGAATTGGACCAACATATCTAGAGGCCTAGACCTACAGACCTCAATAGACCTGGACCAACAGATCTAGAAGCCTAGACCTACATATGTTGATAGACATGGACCAACAGATCTAGAGGCCTAGACCTACATATGTTGATAGACATGGACCAACAGATCTAGAGGCCTAGACCTACAGACCTCTATAGACATGGACCAACAGATCCATAGGCCTAGACCTACAGACCTCTATAGACATGCACCAACAGATCCATAGGCCTAGACCTACAAACCTCCATCTGGAGCTAGACTTACAGACCTCGAAGAGTTAGAGGGCTAGCCCTACAGACAACATTAGACCTGGACCAACAGACCTAGTCTGAGGGCTAGACCTACAGACCTCAATAGACTTGGACCAACAGACCTAGAGGGCTGGAACTAGAGCCATTAAGTATCATCTTACCTTCTTGATTGTTACTCTTAGCGTTGATCTTGTCTCCTTTCAGTGGTCCAGCAGACAAGTCATACGCCTTGGAGCCGTCCATGTCAGCAGTTTCTCGACGTCTTCGGGAGCCGCTGATACAACCTTGTGCGCACCTTGATTTGGTTGTGTTACTGTGACAGACAAGCAGCTCACAGTGCAGATATACCAGAAAGGTGTTGGAATACACGAAACGGAACGATCTGATGGAGAACCGCTGGACTTTACTGTACGGGTTGTACCGGTAGACCATGGCTTTATCGATCACGCATCTGTCAAAAGAGTAATATGTGTTATCGTAGTGTTTAAAGGTAAAGGTAAAGGTAAAGAAACTCTATTTAACGTCGGTAATTCCTTCAGCTACGTTTTTTACTTAAATATTTTACGTCAAAGATGTTGAGGATTTGTCCACACTAAGCAAAGATGAGACCCTTACCCTCTTTGTAGAAACACGTGCTGTGGAGTCGCATTGGGATCACTAGAAGGCGTAGCACGACAATTCTCAGCAAACACGACCAGATCAGCGTTGGTATTCTTGACTTCATACTGAACCCACAGACGCTGGTTTGGGTAGACAACCACTGGGTAAGCAAAAGGTGAGTAGGGTGTTCGGTATCGTGATGTCTGGTAAAGGTTCATTGTAAATGTGAAGTTGCCATAAGATCCTGGAGAAAGAGATTAAGAACTCAGTATACTGCATCGTAACAAAGCTTCAGTCGGTTTTCATGGTCATTAATCGTTACAAATCGATAAACGCATAGTTTAAGTATTATTCTTTTGAACTTCTTCATTTCTTTTACAGCCAGGTAATAAACCTATAAACTTTAGCTTTTGGGTGTTACCCTCTTTAAATAAAGTATATTATTATTATTATAATCATATACATACAAAAATTTCTGCACTCTGATTGGCTGAGAGCACCTCAATTTATTCTAAATTTGCTAAGGCAGTGCAAATTTTGAAATTTTTGAGTGCAAAACGTGAAATCGATTCTGATTGGTTGGTTCATAGCTGTTGAATGGTTTTCCGCCTATATGATTAACAAATAATCGCATGATTTTTTCGTGCAATTTAGAATAAATTATGACTCGTAAATTTTTCAATGATTACAAATTGCACTCGCCTAACGGCTCGTGCAATTTTGTTAAACATTGAAAAATTTACTCGTCATAATTTATTCTAAATTGCACTCAAAATCATGCGATTACCTATACTAATAATACACATGAAAAAATTTCTCGATTCTGATTGACTGAGAGCAGTGCACAAAAAAGGAAATCAAGTGCAGAAAAAAGGAAATCAAGTGCAGAAAAAAGGAAATCAAAATTTTTTCATGTGTATTATTAATTGGAAATCATATGGTTTTTCTTGTGCAATTTTGGAAAAAATTTGAACTCGAGTTTTCAAAGAGCTCAAATTGCACTCGCCCTACGGGCTTCTGCAATTTCGAGCTTTTTGAAAACTTACCTTACTCGTTCAAATTTATTCCAAATTGCACTCGAAACCATATGATTTCCTGTACTTATTATTATTATTATTATTATTATTATTATTATTATTATTATTATTATTATTATTATTATTATTATTATTGTTGTTATTATTATATTAAGCGGCCACTGTGTTCTACGATCTCCTGGTAATGTTCCAATAATTTTTTCACGCATCTTATGAGGAATCTAAATTTAACTGTCACTTCTACTTATCGACCACCGGGAAATTCTCCGCGGGCTGGCGCTTAATACGGTCGATGGACCACCTCTTACTGCAATGAGTTCCATTAAACCAATGCGTTCCTGTGAGGTTGGTAGCAATTCAACGGAAGTGACGTCATACGCGCAACGATTAAAATTTCGCGGCACATACTAGATACTCTGGCCTTGCTATAACAACAACACTAAGCGCATGTTTTACCAGTTTCCACTAAAAACCTGAAGTTTTAAACACAATTATAATTAAAGCATGGAGAGCATGGAGAGCAAAGTCAGAAGTGCGCATATGACGTCACGAATAAATTAAATACAGATCCGCTGACCAAGCTAATCGCTGTGACCGAACAATGGGGGACTAACCTTTTAGCGATTTTAAGAACGAAATTTATTCCCTTAATTTTTTTTTTCGATCTGACTTTTGTTAATTCGTAAACTCTGCGACCTATTTGTGGATAATAATCACAGAAAAGTGATGATTTTACAGTGTCATTCTCGTAAGACTAGCACTTTAAACTCAGAGCCATAAAGAGCTATTATCCCCACAAAAATTTACATCAAATTTATATACCTTCCGATGCAACCACTGTCTTCTTTGATGGTGAGAAGGACGTGCTGACAAAACGGCTTCGTTCATACGCACAAAAGAACCGCAGAAGAAGGTGTCTGTCATGTGAGATTACCGGGCCATTCCCTACTGGCTGGTAGCGGTTGTCGGTTTTCACCTGTCATTGGAACATACAATATACGTACAGTATTAGGCTGTTCATTCTCTGGCAATAATTTGTATCGTGCTAAATATACGTTTATTTTTCATAACTGTAAAAAGTAACACCGGGCATGTTCACGGCACGCAATGGAACACATCCTTTGAGCCAATCACGAAATTACTGTTCATCTAATCAGAATGCGTAGGATGACAGCACAGACCACCGTGCGTTCAATCAAATAAAACTTTTTAGAATACGTAAAATGCCGTGGTGTTCCTTGATTACAGACTCATTTACGCAGGGTTAGTTTTATTTCAATGTCAAAATACTCACAAATACTAACGTTAAAGTAAATCATCAGGTTTTTTTTTTACTGAGAAACTCGTATTTTCATAGGAACTATATCCGTGACCTCAGTGCAAATTTTCCATATCCTCACACGTGAAGATATCGATATGACGTCACATCTGTCCTGTCTTTTCTCACTCGGGATCAGTCAAAATGGATGCCAAATGGCTTTTTTTCGCAATGTGTCCATATCGTAAAAAAGAAAGTTACACGATGACTTGAAGATAGGAATTTTCTTTTCGTGTTGAAAAATATTTTTCCACATGCTCAAAGATAAACTTCAAATCTTCTCGAAACCGTGTAATATCCTCTATGAATGCACAACGTCAACAATATACGAGGGTTAAACGCTTTGATATTCCACGGACCTTCACTGGAATACGTGAATATTCGGAATTTCGAGGCTAACTCCAGAGGCGTAGCCAGTGGTTGGGCCCAGGAGGCCCGGGTCCCCCCTCCTCCTTCGTGTTGGCCGTTTTTTTGGTCGGCCATTTTTTTTGGCTGATGTTCTGAAAACGGGTTTTGAGTCCCTCCCTAATACACTATAAGGCAAAATCCTGGCTACGCCCCTGTAACTCTGTGTTAGAGAGGGTTCAAAACTGGAGCACTGGCTCATAAACATCACCATGAAGATCACAGAATTAGCCGCACCCAGTTTTTTTCTGATGATGACCAGCAGTTACTAGTTGAGACTGCGTTGGTGTATTGAATACCACAACAAGTTTGGATCTGTACTGACTTTTCGGACGCTAGTGGTTCGTCCGTGTGAAAAAAGACGAAGAAGAAAGAGAAGAAGAAGAAGAAGAAGAAGAAGAAGAAGAAGAAGAAGAAGAAGAAGAAGAAGAAGAAGAAGAAGAAGAAGAAGAAGAAGAAGAAGAAGAAAGAAGAAGAAGAAGAAAAAGAAGAGGAAGAAAGAGAAGGAGAAAAAAAACAGAAACAAAAAGGACTAACGTCCAAAATATCACAATAGTTTCAAACATTTTTACACAGTGTCTTAAGTTAACTCAGCTTAATTTTTCTGCTCAAGATACCTCGTTCCAGAATGTGATTGTTTTCTTGTTTTCTGTGTACGTCGTACCACATCGGTTTAGAGGTGCTCGTAGTCTCTTTGTATCAGCTGTTTTTGTTGCTCTACATGATGGGTCCTTCAGGTGCATATTACGCCAATCAATGTCAGAGAAGTACGAGTCCTCCAAGTCAATCTGCATGTAATTCTCACCACAAGTTACATTTGTGTTAAGGTCTGAAATAGAAAAATATGTAGTGTTCGATTATTTAGATCGATTGTTGTTGTTAGAGGTGGTGAAATCTGCCAGTTTTAGCTGTCATATCACAGTGTGGGACAATTACTGGGTGAAAACCCCTCGAAGCACAGGAGGGAACCAACAAATAACTCTACTCACATACGACACCGAGTAGAACCCTAGTCTCATTGGTAGACCTAGAGTTGGGAGTGGTGTTAGGAGAAGGTCTTCTGAAGGTCTTCTGGTGGATGCATGGTGTGGGCAGTAGTGAATGTAGGCGCGTGTGGAAGTGAATACTCCAGTTTCGTATTCGATGCAAACCGCTGTTTTTGAAGACCACAGACTCATTTGCACAGGCTTAGCCTCGTTTATAAGTCAGCTATTCAACGACATAGTAGTCAGCTATTCAACGACTGGAGTATTGGTTGTGTCATAATATAAGTGACAATGATAGTGTTATACACTGTTAGGAGGGAAGTTTTGAGTTGTGAAATTCTGTGGTGGTGCATGTGGGTGGGTTAGTGTGAAAGAGAGTTGCTTGTGTCATAATAGAGTAGTTTTCGTACGACTATTAAAAAAAACGTACGGCACGGAGCGCACCTTGCCGTGACCGTGTCAGTGCCTTGCAAATTCGACATTCGGTGCCGTGTCCGCTCCGTAACCATGCCGTTAACCGTCACTTTTCACACTCATACGAAACCTGCTCTAGTAGTGACGGTGATAGTACTACTGTTATATTACTGAATAATTATTAAACAAAGCACCATATGGGTACTCAACATACTTGATTCGCATTGTTGGCCAGTCAATCCACTTGGACAGTCACATCTGTACCAGCCATAACCACCACGACAAGTACCTCCGTTACGACAAGGGTTACTGCTACACGCGTTGAGGTCTAGATTCAATATACATTTTGTTAGAAAAGCGGCATTCCAGTTGCCCTATTTGTAACTTTGTATAAGAACAATTTTAGTTATGTTTTGCAACTTCAGAACCGGTCCGGTGTCAGTGTAAAATTTTGCCTGTCGGTTCAGTTTTTGATTCAAAGCGATTTAAGATATAATATTGTCACTTTTTAGCCAGAATAATTCCTTTAAAGGTTTGCACGTTTGAAAGAGTTTCACCCAAGACATAGTATATGTGTTTACCATTTACAAAAAGAAATCCTGAACTTTTGGTTGAAATAAGCGGATTTTAGTTCCTTTAAATGGAATGCAAATACCCTATTTAAAAAGAAAGCCCCAGCATCGTACCGAGGGCATCGTACCGTCCTCTGAAATTCAAATTGGAATTTAGAAGTTCATTTTAAGACGGAAAACTCCTCCAAGCACAGGAGAGAAACGAACAACGAATGATATTAAGATCAGGAATCGAGCCTGGACAACAAAGTGACTGTACCGCGTAACACAAAACCTCCGTTACGACAAGGGTGGCTGTTACACGGATTAAGGGCTAGATTCAAAATAAATTTCTTTTAGAAAACACCTTTCCAGTTGACCTATTTGTTTGTATCTTTGAACAACTGATCAATTATTTCTCCCAACTTGAGGATCAGTGTATGTGTAAAATTTCCCGCGTCAAAATTGCGATGGCATTGGTAAGAGGCAAGCGCTCTCAACGCTACGTCAATCCTGGGTCTCAGGATATGAGAATAACAAACTGGCAAATGTCTCCAATAGAGGATATTACATGAGCGCACTGAGATACGAATTTTATCTTCGAGTGTTGAAAAGATCTTTCACGAGTGAGCGCGGCGAACGAGTTAGAGATTTTCAGCACGAGAAGATAAAATTCGTATCTCCGTGCGCTCATGTAATATTCTGTTCATTATATAACTATCAATGAAAAAGAAAAGAAAGATTTTTCGAGCTTTTTTCTGCTATAAGAAGTATGTTACCATAGTGATGATTATACATGTTATTTTCACATGTGAAAATATCAATTTTTTGAAATAAAGAAATATAGGTATTTCATTGATAATCATATAATAAAACTGAATATTCAATGCAATATGGCGCCGATATTGAAAAATGACGTCAGAAGAGGATAGATCCTGGGATGTCCCGGATGTTGTGAGTGAAACCTTGTTGTTCTGACTCTTCCGAGTTCGTATACACGGCGGTATATTCTTTCAGTTTTTTTCATGTGGATTGCTGTTTTTAATCGATAAAAAGGTTCTCCTACCATCGACCATGTAAGTAATATAGATAATAAGACGGCCACTCTGAATCATTTCACAAAGTTTATTCTAGTGGATATTAAATCGGAATAAATCTCTCTAGTCATATGAGATTCAAGGTTGGAAGGTGCGCATGCAAAAATATTGGGACGAGTCACCTTAAAACGTCACTTGCCTTGAGCTTTCCAATAAGAAAATATATGGCAACATGGACTAAACCAATTCGCCGATACTACTATAGCTGGGTTTCAATCAGCTGATAAAAGTTTTTGAATCTCATTATCTGCTCCAAATGGTGGTCAAACGCTGACCACAATGTGCTGTCAACCAGAAAGAATTCTATTGAAACTTGTCATTCAGCTGATGAACATTCCTCACGAGACAGGAAATGACGTCAAGTGAAACCCAGCTATAGACCCATTCGAAAAATGGCCGCTTCTAATATACGTATTTTCTAAATTTCATTCCTCAAGAGAAATAAAACATGCAATGGAAAGAAGATAAGTAAATAAGGATTCTGTATAAAATCTAGGACAAAAAAGTGATTATTTTAGGAGTTACTGCAATGTAAAGTGTGTAAATGACACCAAAGCGAGGCTAGTCAGTATTGATTAATCAACAAAATCTCATACTTATATCTGTAAATTCATTCCGTAATAACTTAAAAGAAAAAAATGCCAGGGGATCGAAACTTTCCTTGTTCACTCACTTTTGGATGACCTTTCATATAAGATTGATATACTGATAAAATTTTTGATTGACGAAGTTTAAATAGAAAAGTGAAGAATCGCCATTTTTAGAATCGGTGTATAGCATTGCCAGAAATATTGGACATTGTCAGCAGTGTTACGCATGAATGAAAATGAAGTGGTTTTCTAGAGGAAAAATATAACTACATGGTTTCCAAGCACATATTTATATTCAACTATGATGTTAGTAAAACAATTCTTACCAAAAAATAGTTACTTGACAATCAAAAGAACAACTATTATTTTTCTGTTGATAAGCCTCACCACAGGAAGCCCATGAAGGACAAGAAACAAGTTTCAAACCTAAATCGTTACTTTAAGCTTCCTTATTGTATCTCAGCAGTCAATAGGAGCTTGTAAAAACAAAATGGCGATATTTAGGGGGTTTGGAAGCTGTTTGGAGCAGTTCTCTGAGATTTCTTGTCATTTTTAACTGAAAACTACGAGCTAACAACGCGTCGAATCGCTTAAAATTTAACCTAACTTCAAGCTTCTTGGGAACCTACATTCTGAAGGCATGCTGTCTATTTTGAGCGGTTTTGGATTTATTAAACACTCGTTTGGTGATATCGAGGTGGAGCTCTTTTATCGAGGTGGAGCTCTTTTTTTCGACTTCAAATAAGACGATTTTGGGGTCAAGTGTGGCCAGATTTATAGACGATGTATGGAATCTAGAGCTTTCGAAGCCTTTCGAAGGCAAGTAGTCCGGGAACCAATATGTCGCATGATTCAATGGTCATTTTACGCTTATTTAGTAGCTTGTAGGGTGGGTTGTTTGTCGCGATGTGGAGCTCAGAGTAAATGAAACCCTATTCGCCGTAAATAGAGGAAGCTCTATATTCCCCATACATTTCCTATAAGACTCGGCGGCTATTTTGTAAGCTGAAACGCATCATTGCGCATGTATGAGCAGGCTCATGTCCCATATTTCTGGCAATGGTCTCCTTCGCAGCCGTTCTTAGTGTCGGTCTCAAAATCTCTCCTCACGAACCACAAGAAGTTTGAGACCAGGAATAGAGCCTGGACACCAAAGCGATTGTACATCGTATAAACACAAATTAAACCAATCTTGATAATTAACACATAGGGATAAGAATACAAAAACATCATATGGTTACTCGATCAACATACCTGTTTCACACTGACTACCAGTGTATCCACTAAGACAGGAACAGTTATATCCGCCAGAATAACCATTGTTACAAGTAGCTCCGTTACGACAAGGGTTACTGTGACACGGCATGTCTAGATTCAAAATGAATGGGATTTCTCATATTAGAAAAACGACATTTAATAATTTTAGAGATCAACTGTGGCGTAAAATATCATGTTCTATTGCATGTTTGACTGTTACTTACAAGTCCGACTATGGTGATAAACCGTGGTGTAAAATACGATATTCTATTCTAATTGTCCGCCATTGTTTTGGTTTTCAAAACCGGCGCTTTTCGCTACTAGGTCTATCACTAATAGACCCCTAGTAGCTCAGCCAATCACAGGGCTCGATTGGTGATAGACCATTAGTAGGTTTTTTCTAATTAACAATTAGAAGACGAACTCGAGATTTCTATCGGCTGATAGAAATCGAGAGTGAGTCTTCTAATTGTTTTAGTAAAAATCTCAACTAAACTATACTATACTAAACTAAACTAAACTTCACAAAAGCGCGAAGGAAAAGCCGCCATTTTTTCAAAACAAGTCCGGCTTTCTCTACCCACTATCTATCGGCTGATAGATAGTGAGTACGTTAGCCAATCAGAATGCAGGATTTGCAATAGTATAGTAGTAGAATTTTACTAATCTATTTTAGCCTCCGGCTCGTGATTTTCGAACTTTTCTCGCGTTTCTCCCAACATCCCGCGTGCTCTATTTCACCGGTACAGTCATAGAACTTAGTTTCTATTGCTTTTTTTCTACTATGGCAAATAAGCGAATCACATTCGTCGTACTTTTTCTCATTCACAAAGAAGCAGAGTCTTACAAAGCAGTTTTCACGAAATTGTCTTGAAAAAAATTATGAAAAGGATGTAAACATCAACATTATACAAAAAGGTTTGGGAAATCCAACTTAAAACTTAAACAGAAGTGATAGTTCCTCGATATTTATACGTTATGTGCACAACTTTGGATCGTGCAAGCTCTACTTCAAAACAACACTGGATTTTGTCGGCCGATTTTGTCAGATCTTTTTGAACTTCTTTTCTACATCTACAACAGAGCAAACCTCACATCCTGGGTAAGTTTTATAATTTTGTTGTTTGAGGAATTGTTTAGGAACCTTTTTATTTCATTCCTAAGTTAAACCAGACTGTTTTCGGGCCGTAGTTTTCGTCTTTTTTCAATCTACTGACTGGCTGGAGGTTGCTTCGGCGAAAAATCTTTTCGGCAAACTTACTCTAGCATTTCGCAATGTATTTCTTAGACTTTTACTTCTTTTACTCCTTTTCAGAGCACTATTCTAGTTGAAAAGTATATGTCTTTGGTTTAAATTTGACAGGAAGTTTTAGTTTAAGCTTATAACAAATTGTTCAAGCGTATTTGTAAACAAGAAAGCCTAGTCAGCAATGTTAAACAATTGTGCTGCGAATTTCGACCTTGAGGAGGTGCCTCTTTTGTCTTTTTATTTTAAAAAACAAAACTTTGTTGAATGAAAATTCACTACGAAAGATTAAAACGATCTTGAAAATCAGAAATTGCCCATTTTGTGCAGATTTTGGAGTTAAAATGTAGTAGAGAAACTTTCATTTGTGAGCTGTGTCACGAAGGTTTTTTTCTGGTGGGACTAGCTCGTCCTTCAGTGACACAGAATATTGATGCTTGCTGGTGTTTTACTGATCTTGATTCTGCGGTGCTCGACACTTTTACTTTTGAGACTGCTTTGACTGACTCTTTTTCGTCTCTATTCTCCACTGACTACTAGCAACTAGACAACTCGTGTATATGCCAACAGCTAGGGGCTACGTCACATAACCGGTTTGTGCCAAGTCAAACTGGGGACAACTAGTCATGCAGCATATGACGTAAGGCTTGAGGGTAGCTATTTACTTAGTGCAAAAATAAGAGCACTTACCCGCAAGACTCGCCCTAACCAAACCGGCAATAGAATTCGCTAGCTGAACTAGTAAAGAGTATTTCCCAATAACAATACTTTGTAGTTCCAAATAATATAACCTTAAACGAATTAGGCTCAGAAAACGGCTACAAACAATCTGTTTACCGAACAAACAGTGTTACTTTTCCCAGTACGCATGTTCAAACCTGTACAAAACTAAAACTGGTTTGTACTGGAAAAGTACTGTGGTTTGCAGCTGTTATCTACGAAAGCCCTTCCTTAATTAAATGAAGACCAGAAAGTAAGCGTAAGTCATGAAGCAAACATTGACTAGGTGAAATGACCAACCAATAAACAAGTCATTAGGATCGAGTTGCTATTGGCTGGGCACTTGTCAGAATAGACTGTCTGTTGACAAATCATTACTAATCAACAGGAGTCTCAATTACTCGGATAATGAACCGCGATCAAAATATGATTTTTCCCTTATTTCCAAATAGCTCTAAAACTTTCCCCATTACAGCTGTCAATCACAAACCATATCTTTACCGGTGAAATAGAGCATAGGTTTTTGGAGTGAATTAGCCAATGAGAGCGCGCGTACTATCTAAGCTATATTAAATATTATACTTACAAGTCTGACATTGTTGTCCAGTGTATCCATAAGGGCAGGAACATCTGTACCAACCATGACCACCACGACAAGTACCTCCGTTACGACAAGGGTTACCACTGTTGCACGGGTAAACGTCTAGATTAAGGAATGAATAGGATTTCTCATATCAGAATAACGGAATTCCCAATAAACTGGTCTTATGTTTTTGAGCTCCGGGAAAAAATATAATTCTCTGGAGCCGGTTGTACGTAGGCTGAGTAGCGCTATCCACCGGATAAATCCTTATCCAGGGGATAAAACCTATACACATTCTTTACACTGGATAACTCTTACCCGGTGGATAACTTTATCCAGGCTTCGTACAACCGGCCCCTGATTGTTGGCTTCTACTTACAAGTCTGACATTGTTGTCCAGTGTATCCACTACGACAGGAACATCTGTACCAGCCATAACCTCCGTAACAGTTACCTCCGTTACGACAAGGGTTACTGTAACACGGGTACATATCTAGATTAAAAAAGAACGGGATTTCTCATATCAGAGAAACAGTATTCCTGTTAAACTGGTCTAATGATTCTGGGTTTCAACTGTGCCGTAAAATACAATGCTCTATTGTTTGACTGCTACTTATAAGACTGACACTGTCTACCAGTGTATCCACTACGACAGGAACAGTAATATCCAGAATAACCATTGTTACAAGTAGCTCCGTTACAACAAGGGTTACTATGACACGGCTTGTCTAGATTCAAAATAAATGGGATTTCTCGAACCGACTTGAACTAATAAGATTCGAGTCATGCCGAGGAACAAGTTGTTTACAGTCGACTCGAGCCTTCACGTAAGTGAAATTCTATTCACAAAATATATGACTTATGCACAAAATATGTGATTTTTATTTGATCCCATCGTCAGATTTTTTGTAAAGTTCTGTAAAGTTAGGTATTATATATTATAACCCAACGATGAATTTTCGCGCGCTGTCATTGGTTCAAATGGGTCACGTGCAGGACGGGTATCAGGCGATCCCCCGTCCGAAGCGATATTCGTCCAGCAGAAGGCAAAAACGTTAAAAAAAAATTAAAAAAACACGGAAAACAAAGAAACTCGGTTTTTATAAACAAGTGAGAGTAAAATACAAAGACTGGTTGAGAAAACAACCCCAGCAAACACGAAAAAAAATCAAAATATGCTGTAAATGTCTTCAATGGTAAGTATCCATGTTTCGTGAATGAAGGTTTTGGTTTGTTTTCGAAATTGTTTTCAAAAACTATTAAAAACCAACAAAATATTCGACAACTAATGTCAAACAATAGAATATTCAATGTCAAACAGCTTTCATTTTCGAAAATAAGTGTTTTTATATCCAGCGTGGAGACGAGAGAGAATTATTTTTTGAAAACTCTAGAGATGATGAGTCAATGCAGTTTGCTGAATCCATTCCAGTGAAGTTGTTGGGTTATAAAATAAATAAACCCCTTCTGGCTCACTGGAATATCATCTGATAATGTCCTTGGATGAGAAATGGTCCTCAAAATATCACATTCGCCCTCGAAGCTTCGCTTCTCGGCCAAATGTTCTTTTTTCGGACCATTTCTCATCCTCGGACATTATCAGCCGATATCCAAACCGCCAGAAGGGGTTCATTTACTAAGTAATTTCAAAAAAATATAAAAAGGGGTCTCCGACTTTTGTTACGCGGTATAAAAGTTTGAAGAAATCAAATGACTTCATCACGATGAGCACGTGCACACAACTGAACTACTGCGTAGAAAGGATACATGCGAACAATGACCATGAACGTCCTTAAGCTTTACTAATAACGAAAAGAATGATACGGAGGGGGATAACATGTAATCAGGATTTGGAAAAAACTACGCCCCAACTGATTGAAATGATTTGAAAAGGGTCATCGATCATGTGACACTCTTTTCCCGCTATAAAACCTTATGGGATCTATTCACTAGTTTCCTATACCACATGAAGCACTTTTTTTTGGCCCACTAGCACTGAATTTGGGGGACACTTTGAATGAATACAATTGTTTTCATGTGTTGTGAAGGAAGACAAACTACTGTATTGATTCTAAGTGTACCTCAAAGTCAAGAATAGGAAATTAGTATTAAACTATATGTTACGACTAGGATGACTCTAGACAAAGGGTGATTCGTCAAGACACAGTTACAGTTATTCTCCTTAAGACAACTTACTTGTTTCACATTGTTTACCCCTGTAACCATATGGACAATAGCACCTGTAGCCACGGTAGGTATCAACACACGTGCCATTATTACAAGGACTGCTTGCGCATGTGTTGTTCGAACCTGAATAACAAAATATCAAACAGTATTACCATGAAAAGTACTTTTAGTACAATCAGGAAACGATTTGCTCAGGCTTAGCCTCGTTTATAAGTCACCTATTCAACGACATCATTAAAAGTCCGTGGGATTTCAAAACATTGGTATTGTTCAACTTACACATTCTTTACATTACAGTTGACTTTTGCAAATCATTAGCAACAGCAAATTGTAATGTAAAGAATGTGCAAGTTGAATTATACCAATCCCATAGACTTTTTATGGTGTATTTGAATAGATGACTTATAAACGAGGCTAAGCCTGTGATATGAGTCTGTGGTCTTCAAAAACAGCGGTTCGCATAGAATACGTAACTGGGGTATTGGTTGTATCATAATAGCAGTGACAATGGTAGTGTTATATACTGTCATGAGTGACGTTTTCAGTTGTGAAATTCTGTGGTGGTGCATATGGGTGGGTGGGCGTGAAAGAGAGTTGGTTGTGTCATAATAGTAGTGACAATGGTAGTGTTATATACGGTTCGGAGTGAAGTTTTGAGGTGTGAAATTCTGTGGTGGTGCATGTGGGTGGGTGGGTGTGAAAGATAGTTATTGTGTCATAATAGAGTAGTTTTCGTATGACTATTAAAAAAATGTATGGCACGGACCGCACCTTGCCGTGACCGTGTCAGTACCGTGCAGGTATGAAAACATTCGAAATTCGGTGCCGTGTCATGTATTTTTTTTTTACAAAAACGGCATTCCAGTTGCCTTATTTTTAACTTTGTGGAAGAACAATTTTAGTAATGTTTTCCAACTTCAGAACCTGTCCGGTGTCAGTGTAAAATTTTGCCTGACGGTTCAGTTTTTGATTCAAAGCGATGTTTCACCCAAGACATAGTATATGTGTTTACCATTTACAAAACGAAATCCTGAACTTTTGGTTGAAATAACCGGTTTTTAGTTCCTTCACTAATGGAAAGCAAATATCCTATTTACAAAGAAAGCCCCAGCATCGTACCGAGGGCATCGCACCGTCCTCTGAAATTCAAATTGGAATTTAGAAGTTCATTTTAAGACGGAAAACTCCTCCAAGCACAGGAGAGAAACGAACAACGAATGATATTAAGATCAGGAATCGAGCCTGGACAACAAAGTGACTGTACCGCGTAACACAAAACAACTCTTGCACATTACGGCAAAAGAAAATATAGTAATATAAAAGACACCACATAAGTACTCCACATACCTGTTTCGCATTGACTACCAGTGTATCCATAAGGACAGGAACATGTGTAATGTCTGCCAGAATAACCATTGTTACAAGTAGCTCCGTTACGACAAGGGTAACTGTGACACGGCATGTCTAGATTCAAAATAAATGGGATTTCTCATATTAGAACAACGACATTTAATAAGTTTAGAGATCAACTGTGCCGTAAAATACGATATTCTATTGTATTATAATAATTGAATAATTCAATAATTTCTATTACTGTTACTTACAAGTCTGACATTGTTGTCCAGTGTATCCACTACGACAGGAACATCTGTACCAGCCATAACCTCCGTAACAGTTACCTCCGTTACGACAAGGGTTACTGTAACACGGGTACATATCTAGATTAAAAAAGAACGGGATTTCTCATATCAGAAAAACAGTATTCCTGTTAAACTGGTCTAATGATTCTGGGTTTCAACTGTGCCGTAAAATACAATGCTCTATTTTTTGACTGCTACTTACAAGACTGACACTGACTGCCAGTGTATCCACTACGACAGGAACAGTAATATCCATAATAATTATTGTGACGAGTAGCTCCGTTACGACAAGGGTTACTGTGACACGGAATGTCTAGATTCAAAATAAATGGGATTTCTCGAACCGACTTGAGCTAATAAGATTCGAGCCATGCCGATGGAGGTAACGCAACAAGTTGTTGTCAGTCGAATTGTAGCCTTCACGTAAGTGAAATTCTATTCACAAAATATATGACTTATGCACAAAATATGTGATTTCGATTTGATCCCATCGTCGGACTTTTTGTAAAGTTCTGTAAAGTTAGGTAATGCATAGTAATTTCAAAACAAAATAGGAAAAGCGGTCTCCGACTTTTGTTAAGCGCTATAAAAGTTTGAAGAAATCAAATGAATTCATCACGATGAGCACGTGCACACAACTGAACTCCTGCGTAGAAAGGATACGTGCGATCAATGACCATGTACTAATAAAGAAAAGAATGATACGGAGGGGGATAACATGTAATCAGGATTTGGAAAAACTACGCCCTAACTGATTGAAATGATTTGAAAAGGGTCATCGATCATGTGACACTCTTTTCCCGCTATAAAATCTTATGGGATCTATCCACAAGTTTCCTGTACCACATGAAGCACTTTGTCTTGGACTCACTAGCACTGAATTTGGGAGGCACTTTGAATGAATACAATTGTTTCCACAATTGTTGGGAAGGAAGACAAACTACTGTATTTATTATAAGTGTACCTCAAAGTCAAGAAGAGGAAATCAGTATTAAACTATATGTTACGACTAGGATGACTCTAGACAAAGGGTGATTCGTCAAGACACAGTTACAGTTATTCCCCTTAAGACAACTTACTTGTTTCACATTGTTTACCGCTGTAATCATATGGACAATAGCACCTGTAGCCACGGTAGGTATCAACACACGTGCCATTATTACAAGGACTGCTTGCGCATGTGTTGTTCATACCTGAATAACAAAATATCAAACAGTATTACCATGAAAAGTACTTTTAGTACAATCAGGAAACGATTTGCTCAGGCTTAGCCTCGTTTATAAGTCACCTATTCAACGACATCATTAAAAGTCCGTGGGATTTCAAAACATTGGTATTGTTCAACTTACACATTCTTTACATTACGGTTGACTTTTGCAAATCATTAGCAACAGCCAACTGTAATGTAAAGAATGTGCAAAATGAATAATACCAACCCCACGGACTTTTAATGGTGTATTTGAATAGATGAATTATAAACGAGGCTAAGCCTGTGATATGAGTCTGTGGTCTTCAAAAACAGCGGTTCGCATCGAATACGTAACTGGGGTATTGGTGGTGTCATAAAAGTAGTGACAATGGTAGCGTTTTATACTGTCATGAGTGAGGTTTTGAGGTGTGAAATTCTGTGGTGGTGTATGTGGGTGGGTGGGTGTGAAAGATAGTTATTGTGTCATAATAGAGTAGTTTTCGTATGACTATTTAAAAAAACGTACAGCACGGACCGCACCTTACCGTGAACGTGTCAGTACCTTGCAGGGTATGAAAACATTCGACATTCGGTGCAGTGTCATGTATATTTTTTTTAGAAAAACGGCATTTCAGTTGCCCTATTTGTAACTTTGTGTAAGAACAATTTTAGTAATGTTTTCCAACTTCAGAACCTGTCCGGTGTCAGTGTAAAATTTTGCCTGACGGTTCAGTTTTTGATTCAAAGCGATGTTTCACCCAAGACATAGTATATGTGTTTACCATTTACAAAACGAAATCCTGAACTTTTGGTTGAAATAACCGGTTTTTAGTTCCTTCACTAATGGAAAGCAAATATCCTATTTACAAAGAAAGCCCCAGCATCGTACCGAGGGCATCGCACCGTCCTCTGAAATTCAAATTGGAATTTAGAAGTTCATTTTAAGACGGAAAACTCCTCCAAGCACAGGAGAGAAACGAACAACGAATGATATTAAGATCAGGAATCGAGCCTGGACAACAAAGTGACTGTACCGCGTAACACAAAACAACTCTTGCAAATTACGGCAAAAGAAAATATAGTAATATAAAAGACACCACATAAGTACTCCACATACCTGTTTCGCATTGACTACCAGTGTATCCATAAGGACAGGAACATGTGTAATGTCTGCCAGAATAACCATTGTTACAAGTAGCTCCGTTACGACAAGGGTAACTGTGACACGGCATGTCTAGATTCAAAATAAATGGGATTTCTCATATTAGAACAACGACATTTAATAAGTTTAGAGATCAACTGTGCCGTAAAATACGATATTCTATTGTATTATAATAATTGAATAATTCAATAATTTCTATTACTGTTACTTACAAGTCTGACATTGTTGTCCAGTGTATCCACTACGACAGGAACATCTGTACCAGCCATAACCTCCGTAACAGTTACCTCCGTTACGACAAGGGTTACTGTAACACGGGTACATATCTAGATTAAAAAAGAACGGGATTTCTCATATCAGAAAAACAGTATTCCTGTTAAACTGGTCTAATGATTCTGGGTTTCAACTGTGCCGTAAAATACAATGCTCTATTTTTTGACTGCTACTTACAAGACTGACACTGACTGCCAGTGTATCCACTACGACAGGAACAGTAATATCCATAATAATTATTGTGACGAGTAGCTCCGTTACGACAAGGGTTACTGTGACACGGAATGTCTAGATTCAAAATAAATGGGATTTCTCGAACCGACTTGAGCTAATAAGATTCGAGCCATGCCGATGGAGGTAACGCAACAAGTTGTTGTCAGTCGAATTGTAGCCTTCACGTAAGTGAAATTCTATTCACAAAATATATGACTTATGCACAAAATATGTGATTTCGATTTGATCCCATCGTCGGACTTTTTGTAAAGTTCTGTAAAGTTAGGTAATGCATAGTAATTTCAAAACAAAATAGGAAAAGCGGTCTCCGACTTTTGTTAAGCGCTATAAAAGTTTGAAGAAATCAAATGAATTCATCACGATGAGCACGTGCACACAACTGAACTCCTGCGTAGAAAGGATACGTGCGATCAATGACCATGTACTAATAAAGAAAAGAATGATACGGAGGGGGATAACATGTAATCAGGATTTGGAAAAACTACGCCCTAACTGATTGAAATGATTTGAAAAGGGTCATCGATCATGTGACACTCTTTTCCCGCTATAAAATCTTATGGGATCTATCCACAAGTTTCCTGTACCACATGAAGCACTTTGTCTTGGACTCACTAGCACTGAATTTGGGAGGCACTTTGAATGAATACAATTGTTTCCACAATTGTTGGGAAGGAAGACAAACTACTGTATTTATTATAAGTGTACCTCAAAGTCAAGAAGAGGAAATCAGTATTAAACTATATGTTACGACTAGGATGACTCTAGACAAAGGGTGATTCGTCAAGACACAGTTACAGTTATTCCCCTTAAGACAACTTACTTGTTTCACATTGTTTACCGCTGTAATCATATGGACAATAGCACCTGTAGCCACGGTAGGTATCAACACACGTGCCATTATTACAAGGACTGCTTGCGCATGTGTTGTTCATACCTGAATAACAAAATATCAAACAGTATTACCATGAAAAGTACTTTTAGTACAATCAGGAAACGATTTGCTCAGGCTTAGCCTCGTTTATAAGTCACCTATTCAACGACATCATTAAAAGTCCGTGGGATTTCAAAACATTGGTATTGTTCAACTTACACATTCTTTACATTACGGTTGACTTTTGCAAATCATTAGCAACAGCCAACTGTAATGTAAAGAATGTGCAAAATGAATAATACCAACCCCACGGACTTTTAATGGTGTATTTGAATAGATGAATTATAAACGAGGCTAAGCCTGTGATATGAGTCTGTGGTCTTCAAAAACAGCGGTTCGCATCGAATACGTAACTGGGGTATTGGTGGTGTCATAAAAGTAGTGACAATGGTAGCGTTTTATACTGTCATGAGTGAGGTTTTGAGGTGTGAAATTCTGTGGTGGTGTATGTGGGTGGGTGGGTGTGAAAGATAGTTATTGTGTCATAATAGAGTAGTTTTCGTATGACTATTTAAAAAAACGTACAGCACGGACCGCACCTTACCGTGAACGTGTCAGTACCTTGCAGGGTATGAAAACATTCGACATTCGGTGCAGTGTCATGTATATTTTTTTTAGAAAAACGGCATTTCAGTTGCCCTATTTGTAACTTTGTGTAAGAACAATTTTAGTAATGTTTTCCAACTTCAGAACCTGTCCGGTGTCAGTGTAAAATTTTGCCTGACGGTTCAGTTTTTGATTCAAAGCGATGTTTCACCCAAGACATAGTATATGTGTTTACCATTTACAAAACGAAATCCTGAACTTTTGGTTGAAATAACCGGTTTTTAGTTCCTTCACTAATGGAAAGCAAATATCCTATTTACAAAGAAAGCCCCAGCATCGTACCGAGGGCATCGCACCGTCCTCTGAAATTCAAATTGGAATTTAGAAGTTCATTTTAAGACGGAAAACTCCTCCAAGCACAGGAGAGAAACGAACAACGAATGATATTAAGATCAGGAATCGAGCCTGGACAACAAAGTGACTGTACCGCGTAACACAAAACAACTCTTGCACATTACGGCAAAAGAAAATATAGTAATATAAAAGACACCACATAAGTACTCCACATACCTGTTTCGCATTGACTACCAGTGTATCCATAAGGACAGGAACATGTGTAATGTCTGCCAGAATAACCATTGTTACAAGTAGCTCCGTTACGACAAGGGTAACTGTGACACGGCATGTCTAGATTCAAAATAAATGGGATTTCTCATATTAGAACAACGACATTTAATAAGTTTAGAGATCAACTGTGCCGTAAAATACGATATTCTATTGTATTATAATAATTGAATAATTCAATAATTTCTATTACTGTTACTTACAAGTCTGACATTGTTGTCCAGTGTATCCACTACGACAGGAACATCTGTACCAGCCATAACCTCCGTAACAGTTACCTCCGTTACGACAAGGGTTACTGTAACACGGGTACATATCTAGATTAAAAAAGAACGGGATTTCTCATATCAGAAAAACAGTATTCCTGTTAAACTGGTCTAATGATTCTGGGTTTCAACTGTGCCGTAAAATACAATGCTCTATTTTTTGACTGCTACTTACAAGACTGACACTGACTGCCAGTGTATCCACTACGACAGGAACAGTAATATCCATAATAATTATTGTGACGAGTAGCTCCGTTACGACAAGGGTTACTGTGACACGGAATGTCTAGATTCAAAATAAATGGGATTTCTCGAACCGACTTGAGCTAATAAGATTCGAGCCATGCCGATGGAGGTAACGCAACAAGTTGTTGTCAGTCGAATTGTAGCCTTCACGTAAGTGAAATTCTATTCACAAAATATATGACTTATGCACAAAATATGTGATTTCGATTTGATCCCATCGTCGGACTTTTTGTAAAGTTCTGTAAAGTTAGGTAATGCATAGTAATTTCAAAACAAAATAGGAAAAGCGGTCTCCGACTTTTGTTAAGCGCTATAAAAGTTTGAAGAAATCAAATGAATTCATCACGATGAGCACGTGCACACAACTGAACTCCTGCGTAGAAAGGATACGTGCGATCAATGACCATGTACTAATAAAGAAAAGGATGATACGGAGGGGGATAACATGTAATCAGGATTTGGAAAAACTACGCCCTAACTGATTGAAATGATTTGAAAAGGGTCATCGATCATGTGACACTCTTTTCCCGCTATAAAATCTTATGGGATCTATCCACAAGTTTCCTGTACCACATGAAGCACTTTGTCTTGGACTCACTAGCACTGAATTTGGGAGGCACTTTGAATGAATACAATTGTTTCCACAATTGTTGGGAAGGAAGACAAACTACTGTATTTATTATAAGTGTACCTCAAAGTCAAGAAGAGGAAATCAGTATTAAACTATATGTTACGACTAGGATGACTCTAGACAAAGGGTGATTCGTCAAGACACAGTTACAGTTATTCCCCTTAAGACAACTTACTTGTTTCACATTGTTTACCGCTGTAATCATATGGACAATAGCACCTGTAGCCACGGTAGGTATCAACACACGTGCCATTATTACAAGGACTGCTTGCGCATGTGTTGTTCATACCTGAATAACAAAATATCAAACAGTATTACCATGAAAAGTACTTTTAGTACAATCAGGAAACGATTTGCTCAGGCTTAGCCTCGTTTATAAGTCACCTATTCAACGACATCATTAAAAGTCCGTGGGATTTCAAAACATTGGTATTGTTCAACTTACACATTCTTTACATTACGGTTGACTTTTGCAAATCATTAGCAACAGCCAACTGTAATGTAAAGAATGTGCAAAATGAATAATACCAACCCCACGGACTTTTAATGGTGTATTTGAATAGATGAATTATAAACGAGGCTAAGCCTGTGATATGAGTCTGTGGTCTTCAAAAACAGCGGTTCGCATCGAATACGTAACTGGGGTATTGGTGGTGTCATAAAAGTAGTGACAATGGTAGCGTTTTATACTGTCATGAGTGAGGTTTTGAGGTGTGAAATTCTGTGGTGGTGTATGTGGGTGGGTGGGTGTGAAAGATAGTTATTGTGTCATAATAGAGTAGTTTTCGTATGACTATTTAAAAAAACGTACAGCACGGACCGCACCTTACCGTGAACGTGTCAGTACCTTGCAGGGTATGAAAACATTCGACATTCGGTGCAGTGTCATGTATATTTTTTTTAGAAAAACGGCATTTCAGTTGCCCTATTTGTAACTTTGTGTAAGAACAATTTTAGTAATGTTTTCCAACTTCAGAACCTGTCCGGTGTCAGTGTAAAATTTTGCCTGACGGTTCAGTTTTTGATTCAAAGCGATGTTTCACCCAAGACATAGTATATGTGTTTACCATTTACAAAACGAAATCCTGAACTTTTGGTTGAAATAACCGGTTTTTAGTTCCTTCACTAATGGAAAGCAAATATCCTATTTACAAAGAAAGCCCCAGCATCGTACCGAGGGCATCGCACCGTCCTCTGAAATTCAAATTGGAATTTAGAAGTTCATTTTAAGACGGAAAACTCCTCCAAGCACAGGAGAGAAACGAACAACGAATGATATTAGGATCAGGAATCGAGCCTGGACAACAAAGTGACTGTACCGCGTAACACAAAACAACTCTTGCACATTACGGCAAAAGAAAATATAGTAATATAAAAGACACCACATAAGTACTCCACATACCTGTTTCGCATTGACTACCAGTGTATCCATAAGGACAGGAACATGTGTAATGTCTGCCAGAATAACCATTGTTACAAGTAGCTCCGTTACGACAAGGGTAACTGTGACACGGCATGTCTAGATTCAAAATAAATGGGATTTCTCATATTAGAACAACGACATTTAATAAGTTTAGAGATCAACTGTGCCGTAAAATACGATATTCTATTGTATTATAATAATTGAATAATTCAATAATTTCTATTACTGTTACTTACAAGTCTGACATTGTTGTCCAGTGTATCCACTACGACAGGAACATCTGTACCAGCCATAACCTCCGTAACAGTTACCTCCGTTACGACAAGGGTTACTGTAACACGGGTACATATCTAGATTAAAAAAGAACGGGATTTCTCATATCAGAAAAACAGTATTCCTGTTAAACTGGTCTAATGATTCTGGGTTTCAACTGTGCCGTAAAATACAATGCTCTATTTTTTGACTGCTACTTACAAGACTGACACTGACTGCCAGTGTATCCACTACGACAGGAACAGTAATATCCATAATAATTATTGTGACGAGTAGCTCCGTTACGACAAGGGTTACTGTGACACGGAATGTCTAGATTCAAAATAAATGGGATTTCTCGAACCGACTTGAGCTAATAAGATTCGAGCCATGCCGATGGAGGTAACGCAACAAGTTGTTGTCAGTCGAATTGTAGCCTTCACGTAAGTGAAATTCTATTCACAAAATATATGACTTATGCACAAAATATGTGATTTCGATTTGATCCCATCGTCGGACTTTTTGTAAAGTTCTGTAAAGTTAGGTAATGCATAGTAATTTCAAAACAAAATAGGAAAAGCGGTCTCCGACTTTTGTTAAGCGCTATAAAAGTTTGAAGAAATCAAATGAATTCATCACGATGAGCACGTGCACACAACTGAACTCCTGCGTAGAAAGGATACGTGCGATCAATGACCATGTACTAATAAAGAAAAGAATGATACGGAGGGGGATAACATGTAATCAGGATTTGGAAAAACTACGCCCTAACTGATTGAAATGATTTGAAAAGGGTCATCGATCATGTGACACTCTTTTCCCGCTATAAAATCTTATGGGATCTATCCACAAGTTTCCTGTACCACATGAAGCACTTTGTCTTGGACTCACTAGCACTGAATTTGGGAGGCACTTTGAATGAATACAATTGTTTCCACAATTGTTGGGAAGGAAGACAAACTACTGTATTTATTATAAGTGTACCTCAAAGTCAAGAAGAGGAAATCAGTATTAAACTATATGTTACGACTAGGATGACTCTAGACAAAGGGTGATTCGTCAAGACACAGTTACAGTTATTCCCCTTAAGACAACTTACTTGTTTCACATTGTTTACCGCTGTAATCATATGGACAATAGCACCTGTAGCCACGGTAGGTATCAACACACGTGCCATTATTACAAGGACTGCTTGCGCATGTGTTGTTCATACCTGAATAACAAAATATCAAACAGTATTACCATGAAAAGTACTTTTAGTACAATCAGGAAACGATTTGCTCAGGCTTAGCCTCGTTTATAAGTCACCTATTCAACGACATCATTAAAAGTCCGTGGGATTTCAAAACATTGGTATTGTTCAACTTACACATTCTTTACATTACGGTTGACTTTTGCAAATCATTAGCAACAGCCAACTGTAATGTAAAGAATGTGCAAAATGAATAATACCAACCCCACGGACTTTTAATGGTGTATTTGAATAGATGAATTATAAACGAGGCTAAGCCTGTGATATGAGTCTGTGGTCTTCAAAAACAGCGGTTCGCATCGAATACGTAACTGGGGTATTGGTGGTGTCATAAAAGTAGTGACAATGGTAGCGTTTTATACTGTCATGAGTGAGGTTTTGAGGTGTGAAATTCTGTGGTGGTGTATGTGGGTGGGTGGGTGTGAAAGATAGTTATTGTGTCATAATAGAGTAGTTTTCGTATGACTATTTAAAAAAACGTACAGCACGGACCGCACCTTACCGTGAACGTGTCAGTACCTTGCAGGGTATGAAAACATTCGACATTCGGTGCAGTGTCATGTATATTTTTTTTAGAAAAACGGCATTTCAGTTGCCCTATTTGTAACTTTGTGTAAGAACAATTTTAGTAATGTTTTCCAACTTCAGAACCTGTCCGGTGTCAGTGTAAAATTTTGCCTGACGGTTCAGTTTTTGATTCAAAGCGATGTTTCACCCAAGACATAGTATATGTGTTTACCATTTACAAAACGAAATCCTGAACTTTTGGTTGAAATAACCGGTTTTTAGTTCCTTCACTAATGGAAAGCAAATATCCTATTTACAAAGAAAGCCCCAGCATCGTACCGAGGGCATCGCACCGTCCTCTGAAATTCAAATTGGAATTTAGAAGTTCATTTTAAGACGGAAAACTCCTCCAAGCACAGGAGAGAAACGAACAACGAATGATATTAAGATCAGGAATCGAGCCTGGACAACAAAGTGACTGTACCGCGTAACACAAAACAACTCTTGCACATTACGGCAAAAGAAAATATAGTAATATAAAAGACACCACATAAGTACTCCACATACCTGTTTCGCATTGACTACCAGTGTATCCATAAGGACAGGAACATGTGTAATGTCTGCCAGAATAACCATTGTTACAAGTAGCTCCGTTACGACAAGGGTAACTGTGACACGGCATGTCTAGATTCAAAATAAATGGGATTTCTCATATTAGAACAACGACATTTAATAAGTTTAGAGATCAACTGTGCCGTAAAATACGATATTCTATTGTATTATAATAATTGAATAATTCAATAATTTCTATTACTGTTACTTACAAGTCTGACATTGTTGTCCAGTGTATCCACTACGACAGGAACATCTGTACCAGCCATAACCTCCGTAACAGTTACCTCCGTTACGACAAGGGTTACTGTAACACGGGTACATATCTAGATTAAAAAAGAACGGGATTTCTCATATCAGAAAAACAGTATTCCTGTTAAACTGGTCTAATGATTCTGGGTTTCAACTGTGCCGTAAAATACAATGCTCTATTTTTTGACTGCTACTTACAAGACTGACACTGACTGCCAGTGTATCCACTACGACAGGAACAGTAATATCCATAATAATTATTGTGACGAGTAGCTCCGTTACGACAAGGGTTACTGTGACACGGAATGTCTAGATTCAAAATAAATGGGATTTCTCGAACCGACTTGAGCTAATAAGATTCGAGCCATGCCGATGGAGGTAACGCAACAAGTTGTTGTCAGTCGAATTGTAGCCTTCACGTAAGTGAAATTCTATTCACAAAATATATGACTTATGCACAAAATATGTGATTTCGATTTGATCCCATCGTCGGACTTTTTGTAAAGTTCTGTAAAGTTAGGTAATGCATAGTAATTTCAAAACAAAATAGGAAAAGCGGTCTCCGACTTTTGTTAAGCGCTATAAAAGTTTGAAGAAATCAAATGAATTCATCACGATGAGCACGTGCACACAACTGAACTCCTGCGTAGAAAGGATACGTGCGATCAATGACCATGTACTAATAAAGAAAAGAATGATACGGAGGGGGATAACATGTAATCAGGATTTGGAAAAACTACGCCCTAACTGATTGAAATGATTTGAAAAGGGTCATCGATCATGTGACACTCTTTTCCCGCTATAAAATCTTATGGGATCTATCCACAAGTTTCCTGTACCACATGAAGCACTTTGTCTTGGACTCACTAGCACTGAATTTGGGAGGCACTTTGAATGAATACAATTGTTTCCACAATTGTTGGGAAGGAAGACAAACTACTGTATTTATTATAAGTGTACCTCAAAGTCAAGAAGAGGAAATCAGTATTAAACTATATGTTACGACTAGGATGACTCTAGACAAAGGGTGATTCGTCAAGACACAGTTACAGTTATTCCCCTTAAGACAACTTACTTGTTTCACATTGTTTACCGCTGTAATCATATGGACAATAGCACCTGTAGCCACGGTAGGTATCAACACACGTGCCATTATTACAAGGACTGCTTGCGCATGTGTTGTTCATACCTGAATAACAAAATATCAAACAGTATTACCATGAAAAGTACTTTTAGTACAATCAGGAAACGATTTGCTCAGGCTTAGCCTCGTTTATAAGTCACCTATTCAACGACATCATTAAAAGTCCGTGGGATTTCAAAACATTGGTATTGTTCAACTTACACATTCTTTACATTACGGTTGACTTTTGCAAATCATTAGCAACAGCCAACTGTAATGTAAAGAATGTGCAAAATGAATAATACCAACCCCACGGACTTTTAATGGTGTATTTGAATAGATGAATTATAAACGAGGCTAAGCCTGTGATATGAGTCTGTGGTCTTCAAAAACAGCGGTTCGCATCGAATACGTAACTGGGGTATTGGTGGTGTCATAAAAGTAGTGACAATGGTAGCGTTTTATACTGTCATGAGTGAGGTTTTGAGGTGTGAAATTCTGTGGTGGTGTATGTGGGTGGGTGGGTGTGAAAGATAGTTATTGTGTCATAATAGAGTAGTTTTCGTATGACTATTTAAAAAAACGTACAGCACGGACCGCACCTTACCGTGAACGTGTCAGTACCTTGCAGGGTATGAAAACATTCGACATTCGGTGCAGTGTCATGTATATTTTTTTTAGAAAAACGGCATTTCAGTTGCCCTATTTGTAACTTTGTGTAAGAACAATTTTAGTAATGTTTTCCAACTTCAGAACCTGTCCGGTGTCAGTGTAAAATTTTGCCTGACGGTTCAGTTTTTGATTCAAAGCGATGTTTCACCCAAGACATAGTATATGTGTTTACCATTTACAAAACGAAATCCTGAACTTTTGGTTGAAATAACCGGTTTTTAGTTCCTTCACTAATGGAAAGCAAATATCCTATTTACAAAGAAAGCCCCAGCATCGTACCGAGGGCATCGCACCGTCCTCTGAAATTCAAATTGGAATTTAGAAGTTCATTTTAAGACGGAAAACTCCTCCAAGCACAGGAGAGAAACGAACAACGAATGATATTAAGATCAGGAATCGAGCCTGGACAACAAAGTGACTGTACCGCGTAACACAAAACAACTCTTGCACATTACGGCAAAAGAAAATATAGTAATATAAAAGACACCACATAAGTACTCCACATACCTGTTTCGCATTGACTACCAGTGTATCCATAAGGACAGGAACATGTGTAATGTCTGCCAGAATAACCATTGTTACAAGTAGCTCCGTTACGACAAGGGTAACTGTGACACGGCATGTCTAGATTCAAAATAAATGGGATTTCTCATATTAGAACAACGACATTTAATAAGTTTAGAGATCAACTGTGCCGTAAAATACGATATTCTATTGTATTATAATAATTGAATAATTCAATAATTTCTATTACTGTTACTTACAAGTCTGACATTGTTGTCCAGTGTATCCACTACGACAGGAACATCTGTACCAGCCATAACCTCCGTAACAGTTACCTCCGTTACGACAAGGGTTACTGTAACACGGGTACATATCTAGATTAAAAAAGAACGGGATTTCTCATATCAGAAAAACAGTATTCCTGTTAAACTGGTCTAATGATTCTGGGTTTCAACTGTGCCGTAAAATACAATGCTCTATTTTTTGACTGCTACTTACAAGACTGACACTGACTGCCAGTGTATCCACTACGACAGGAACAGTAATATCCATAATAATTATTGTGACGAGTAGCTCCGTTACGACAAGGGTTACTGTGACACGGAATGTCTAGATTCAAAATAAATGGGATTTCTCGAACCGACTTGAGCTAATAAGATTCGAGCCATGCCGATGGAGGTAACGCAACAAGTTGTTGTCAGTCGAATTGTAGCCTTCACGTAAGTGAAATTCTATTCACAAAATATATGACTTATGCACAAAATATGTGATTTCGATTTGATCCCATCGTCGGACTTTTTGTAAAGTTCTGTAAAGTTAGGTAATGCATAGTAATTTCAAAACAAAATAGGAAAAGCGGTCTCCGACTTTTGTTAAGCGCTATAAAAGTTTGAAGAAATCAAATGAATTCATCACGATGAGCACGTGCACACAACTGAACTCCTGCGTAGAAAGGATACGTGCGATCAATGACCATGTACTAATAAAGAAAAGAATGATACGGAGGGGGATAACATGTAATCAGGATTTGGAAAAACTACGCCCTAACTGATTGAAATGATTTGAAAAGGGTCATCGATCATGTGACACTCTTTTCCCGCTATAAAATCTTATGGGATCTATCCACAAGTTTCCTGTACCACATGAAGCACTTTGTCTTGGACTCACTAGCACTGAATTTGGGAGGCACTTTGAATGAATACAATTGTTTCCACAATTGTTGGGAAGGAAGACAAACTACTGTATTTATTATAAGTGTACCTCAAAGTCAAGAAGAGGAAATCAGTATTAAACTATATGTTACGACTAGGATGACTCTAGACAAAGGGTGATTCGTCAAGACACAGTTACAGTTATTCCCCTTAAGACAACTTACTTGTTTCACATTGTTTACCGCTGTAATCATATGGACAATAGCACCTGTAGCCACGGTAGGTATCAACACACGTGCCATTATTACAAGGACTGCTTGCGCATGTGTTGTTCATACCTGAATAACAAAATATCAAACAGTATTACCATGAAAAGTACTTTTAGTACAATCAGGAAACGATTTGCTCAGGCTTAGCCTCGTTTATAAGTCACCTATTCAACGACATCATTAAAAGTCCGTGGGATTTCAAAACATTGGTATTGTTCAACTTACACATTCTTTACATTACGGTTGACTTTTGCAAATCATTAGCAACAGCCAACTGTAATGTAAAGAATGTGCAAAATGAATAATACCAACCCCACGGACTTTTAATGGTGTATTTGAATAGATGAATTATAAACGAGGCTAAGCCTGTGATATGAGTCTGTGGTCTTCAAAAACAGCGGTTCGCATCGAATACGTAACTGGGGTATTGGTGGTGTCATAAAAGTAGTGACAATGGTAGCGTTTTATACTGTCATGAGTGAGGTTTTGAGGTGTGAAATTCTGTGGTGGTGTATGTGGGTGGGTGGGTGTGAAAGATAGTTATTGTGTCATAATAGAGTAGTTTTCGTATGACTATTTAAAAAAACGTACAGCACGGACCGCACCTTACCGTGAACGTGTCAGTACCTTGCAGGGTATGAAAACATTCGACATTCGGTGCAGTGTCATGTATATTTTTTTTAGAAAAACGGCATTTCAGTTGCCCTATTTGTAACTTTGTGTAAGAACAATTTTAGTAATGTTTTCCAAATTCAGAACCTGTCCGTGGTCAATGTCAAATTTTGCCTGTCGGTTCAGTTTTTGATTCAAAGCGATTTAAGATATAATATTGTCACTTTTTAGCCAGAATAATTCCTTTAAAGGTTTGCAAGTTTGAAAGAGTTTCACCCAAGACATAGTATATGTGTTTAACATTAACAAAAAGAAATCCTGAACTTTTGGTTGAAATAAGCGGATTTTAGTTCCTTCACTAATGGAAAGCAAATACCCTATTTACAAAGAAAGCCCCAGCATCGTACCGAGGGCATCGTACCGTCCTCTGAAATTCAAATTGGAATGTAGAAGTTCATTTTAAGACGGAAAACTCCTCCAAGCATAGGAGAGAAACAAACAACGAATGATATTAAGATCAGGAATCGAGCCTGGACAACAAAGTGACTGTACCGCGTAACACAAAACAACTCTTGCACATTACGGCAAAAGAAAATATAGTAATATAAAAGACACCACATAAGTACTCCACATACCTGTTTCACATTGATTACCAGTGTATCCATAAGGACAGGAACATGTGTAATATCTGCCAGAATAATCATTGTTACAAGTAGCTCCGTTACGACAAGGGTAACTGTGACACGGCATGTCTAGATTCAAAATAAATGGGATTTCTCATATTAGAACAACGACATTTAATAATTTTAGAGATCAACTGTGCCGTAAAATACGATATTCTATTGTATTATAATAATTGAATAATTCAATAATTTCTATTACTGTTACTTACAAGTCTGACATTGTTGTCCAGTGTATCCACTACGACAGGAACATCTGTACCAGCCATAACCTCCGTAACAGTTACCTCCATTACGACAAGGGTTACCACTGTTACACGGGTACATATCTAGATTAAAAAAAGAACGGAATTTCTCATATTAGAGAAACAGTATTCCTGTTAAACTGGTCTAATGATTCTGGGTTTAAACTGTGCGTAAAATACATTGTCTATATTTTTTACTGCTACTCACAAGACTGACACTGACTGCCAGTGTATCCATAAGGACAGGAAAAGTAATATCCATAATAATTATTGTGACAAGAAGCTCCGTTACGACAAGGGTTACTGTGACACGGCATGTCTAGATTCAAAATAAATGGGATTTCTCGAACCGACTTCAACTAATAAGATTCGAGTCATGCCGATGGAGGTAACGCAACAAGTTGTTTACAGTCGACTTGTAGCCTTCACGTAAGTGAAATTCTATTCACAAAATATATGACTTATGCACAAAATATGTGATTTCGATTTGATCCCATCGTCAGACTTTTTGTAAAGTTCTGTAAAGTTAGGTATTATATAGTAATTTCAAAAAAAAATATGAAAAGGGGTCTCCGACTTTTCTTAAGCGCTATAAACGTTTGAAGGAATCAAATGACTTCATCACGATGAGCACGTGCACACAACTGAACTCCTGCGTAGAAAGGATACGTGCAATCAATGACCATGAACGTCCTTAAGCTTTACTAATAAAGAAAAGAATGATACGGAGGGGGATAATATGTAATCAGGATTTGGAAAAAACTACGCCCCAACTGATTGAAATGATTTGAAGAGTCACATCGATCATGTGACACTCTTTTCCCGCTATAAAATCTTATGGGATCTATCCACAAGTTTCCTATACCACATGAAGCACTTTGTTTTGGACTCACTAGCACTGAATTTGGGGGACACTTTGAATGAATACAATTATTTCCACAATTGTTGTGAAGGAAGACAAACTACTGTATTGATTTTTAAGTGTACCTCAAAGTCAAGAATAGGAAATCAGTATTAAACTATGTTACGACTAGGATGAGTCTAGACAAAGGGTGATTCGTCAAAACACAGTTACAGTTATTCCCGTTAAGACAACTTACTTGTTTCACATTGTTTACCGCTGGAATCATATGGACAATAGCACCTGTAGCCACGGTAGGTATCAACACACGTGCCATTATTACAAGGACTGCTTGCGCATGTGTTGTTCATACCTGAATAACAAAATATCAAACAGTATTACCATGAAAAGTACTTTTAGTACAATCAGGAAACGATTTGCTCAGGCTTAGCCTCGTTTATAAGTCACCTATTCAACAACATCATTAAAAGTCCGTGGGATTTCAAAACATTGGTATTGTTCAACTTACACATTATTTACATTACAGTTGACTTTTGCAAATCATTAGCAACAGCCAACTGTAATGTAAAGAATGTGCAAGTTGAATAATACCAACCCCACGGACTTTTAATGGTGTATTTGAATAGATGAATTATAAACGAGGCTAAGCCTGTGATATGAGTCTGTGGTCTAAAAAGGGGTCTTCGACTTTTGTTAAGCGCTATAAAAGTTTGAAGAAATCAAATGACTTCATCACGATGAGCACGTCCACACAACTGAACTACTGCGTAGAAAGGATACATGCGAACAATGACCATGAACGTCCTTAAGCTTTACTAATAAAGAAAAGAATGATACGGAGGGGGATAGCATGTAATCAGGATTTGGGAAAAACTACGCCCCAACTGATTGAAATGATTTGAAAAGGGTCATCGATCATGTGACACTCTTTTCCCGTATTAAAACCTTATAGTTTCCTATACCACATGAAGCACTTTTTTGGGGGCTCACTAGCACTGAATTTGGGGGGCACTTTGAATGAATACAATTGTTTCCACAATTGTTGTGAAGGAAGACAAACTACTGTATTGATTCTAAGTGTACCTCAAAGTCAAGAATAGGAAATCAGAGTTAAACTATATGTTACGACTAGGATGAGACTAGACAAAGGGTGATTCGTCAAGACACAGTTACAGTTATTCCTCTTAAGACAACTTACTTGTTTCACATTGTTTACCGCTGTAATCATATGGACAATAGCACCTGTAGCCATAGTAGGTAGTAGCACACGTGCCATTATTACGACAAGGACTGCTTGCGCATGTGTTGTTCGTACCTGAATAACAAAATATCAAACAGTATTTATAGTCAGATAGGTCCGAGAGATGTAATTAACAATTAGAAGACGAACTCGAGATTTCTATCGGCTGATAGTTGACGAGGGGCTCCGGCCCCGAGTCAACTATCAAAGCCGATAGAAATCGAGAGTGAGTCTTCTAATTGTTTTAGTAAAAATCTCAACTAAACTATACTATACTAAACTAAACTAAACTTCACAAAAGCGCGAAGGAAAAGCCGCCATTTTTTCAAAACAAGTCCGGCTTTCTCTACCCACTATCTATCGGCTGATAGATAGTGAGTACGTTAGCCAATCAGAATGCAGGATTTGCAATAGTATAGTAGTAGAATTTTACTAATACATGTTAGATTGATTAGGGCTTTTGAGAGAATCTGAGTATGTGAGATTATATTTATGGTTTTTTGTTTGCTTCAAGCCATTTCTTTGTAAAATGATATTGCAACTTTGATACTCTAATGGTGGAAACCGCTGCTTTACTGCAGGCTCAAATGGCCGGTATTCCTTGCCATGAAAAATGAAAGTTGCAAAGCAAGATTTTTACAAGGTTATCTTATTTGGTGTTTGTGACGGCAGTGGAGGAGTTCCTGGTATTGGAGAGGTCGGTGGAGCTACAACAATTTACAAAAAGAAGTGAGCTTTTTTGCACGTTAGCAAGAAAGAGTCATATGGTGATTTTCTAACCTGTACTCGCACATCGTCCTCTGGTCACAGAGATGTCATCAATAGCAATGTCTCCTTCGAAAGATGATCCTCTTACACCTTCTATTATGACCTGACGTATTTGAAGAAAAAAAAGCTAGTATCAAAATATGCGTGCGAAAAAGAAAAACAACAACAACAACAACAATTTCATTGTGACAATGTGTCAAACGATTTGTTTTCTTTTTTAACACTTTTATTATTTAATTTGTAAACACCAATTCTTATCTCATTGCGTTGTATATAACGTTGTTTTTTTTCAACTTGTTATTGCATGCTTACATTTCTGTCATTGCTCAGGTCTACTTGCTGTTTGAACCATGCATTGCCTTTGTTTCCGGTCAAAGTCAGCACCACAACACCATTGTCGTAAACTTTCAGTGATCCAATCGCGCTACCATACATGTGATAGTAGAATGTCATACACAAGGGCCCATTAGAACTTCCACTAAAAGTAAGTCTTGCGTTGTCTCCTGATACACGAGGGCTCGAGGTCTCGATGTATGCGTACTTTCCTAAAATGAACATTAAAGTGATTGATAATCGTTAGAATCGTTTGATGAACGAGCAAACGCCATTGACGTCTGCCTAAATCAGTGAAGACCAATAAACGTTGGCTCTGCTTTGTTGTCAGTACTCACCTGATCCAGTATGGTCTGAGGATGGTCCTGTGGACGAGGATGACGTACTTCCAGAATTAAGTGTCCAATCAAATATGTCATTTGTGGCTTGTTTCCAGGATCCCAAAGTGTTGAAATTGGTGTTCATGCCTAGATAAAAAAATTGGTCATTACTGTAATTACAATAAGGATTTCAGCAGGTTCTAAAGTACTGCATGATTTTCCCACACATCATTTGAATTCGTTTCCACATCGTATGTATTCATTTCATGAATGAATTAATAAACCCCTTCACATCAAGTCCCTGCACCATCTTGAAAGGTACCGTGCGTTTGCATCGAAGCGAGAAATGAGGTGACCTTGAAATGTTGGAGACACTTGAATATTTTCCCCAGATATTAACTGAAAGGTCTCTATCATTGCAAAGAAATACCAACAAAGAAACCAATAAAGAAAATTATTATCTTGCATTAACAGCGCCAGAAAACCGCGACATGCAAGTGCGGTCAGCGGTATTCAATGGGCGCATTGCGCATGCGTTTAATAAGCGGAAACAAAAAAAATCCTACTGTATCGAAGATATTTAAACAAGGGAATCAAGATTAAGGCCCATCTCGACTTTATCTTAAAATTTTTTTAGTAGAAACTCGCGCTTTTTTCAAAAGTTCCCGCAAGTTTAGTAAAGACCGCTGACATTTCTGATTTATTCGCGGGCTTAGGGACCTTCCTGCCACTGGATATTGGGACCAACTATGCTATTGTGTGCCCCGATCGAGAGTTTCTCTTCAAAATGGCGTTTCAACTACGAGATTTGGCTTATTCTTTGCGAAGATATCAAGCCCCGAAGTCAGGGCATTTTGCGAACTTTAACGGGGAAACATGGAGGTATTTTTAAGCTGTTTACAGCCAAAGTCGTTGTATCGCGCGGAATGATTTAAAATTCTTCACTCGGATTGGGTTTTTCCTAGCCGTCAATCATTATGCAAATTAGAGGTTGAACAAACTTGTTCAATTGCTTGCACAGATTCCGCCATTACAAGTTAGCGGTTAGGAACAATAACATCAAATACTGTTGTGGTATCTTTGTTATTTTCATTGAATGTAGATGTTTCTCTCGGAAATATTTAACTTAGATTTTGCAAAAATTGAAGAAAGATCCTGTACAGCTCGATGTGTGTTCGCTGTGTCATTCGTACATCGTGTCCCGTATCTATCTATCTATATTAAAAGCTTCGACAGAAAAGGAAAGCATATAGAAAACTACATTGATTCTTGATTTCAAATGCATGCGAGTACACTGTTTATAGTAATCGAAATGAATCACAACATTACGGGTTCATGAATTGGATGTTTTATTTCTAAAATGAAAGTAAACGAATTTACGTTGAAGACTCCACAAAAGCGGCATAGATTTGCTCGTTTTTGGCATCGTTTAGAATATCTTATCGGGGGAAAAATTGAACCTTAATTACATTTTGTAAGTGTCTCATCAAATTGTACAGAAATATATGATTATTTCATAAGATTGAACGTTTAATTTTTAAGATTAGATTAGATTAGATTTAACGTTTAACTGTGGCGTAAAAATATCATGTTCTATTCCATGTTTGACTGTTACTTACTAGTCTGACATTGTTGTCCACTGTATCCATAAGGACAGGTACAGTTGTACCAGCCATAACCGCCACGACAAGTACCTCCGTTACGACAAGGGTTACTGTTACACGGGTACAGGTCTAGATTCAAAATGAATGTGATTTGTTATATTAGAAAAATAATAATAAATAAACCGATCTAATGACTTGAGGGATCAACTGTGGCGTAAAATATCATGTTCTATTCCATGTTTGACTGTTACTTACAAGTCTGACATTGTTGTCCAGTGTATCCACTACGACAGGAACATCTGTACCAGCCATAACCTCCGTAACAGTTACCTCCATTACGACAAGGGTTACCACTGTTACACGGGTACATATCTAGATTAAAAAAAGAACGGAATTTCTCATATTAGAGAAACAGTATTCCTGTTAAACTGGTCTAATGATTCTGGGTTTAAACTGTGCGTAAAATACATTGTCTATATTTTTTACTGCTACTCACAAGACTGACACTGACTGCCAGTGTATCCATAAGGACAGGAAAAGTAATATCCATAATAATTATTGTGACAAGAAGCTATGTTACAACAAGGGTTACTGTGACATGGCATGTCTAGATTCAAAATAAATGGGATTTCTCGAACCGATTTGAACTAATAAGATTCGAGTCATGCCGATGGAGGTAACGCAACAAGTTTTTTACAGTCGACTTGTAGCCTTCACGTAAGTGAAATCCTATTCACAAAATATATGACTTATGCACAAAATATGTGATTTCGATTTGATCCCATCGTCAGACTTTTTGTAAAGTTCTGTAAAGTTAGGTATTATATAGTAATTTCAAAAAAAAATATGAAAAGGGGTCTCCGACTTTTGTTAAGCGCTATAAAAGTTTGAAGGAATCAAATGACTTCATCACGATGAGCACGTCAACGCAACTGAACTCCTGCGTAGAAAGGATACGTGCGAACAATGACTATGAACGTCCTTAAGCTTTACTAGTAAAGAAAAGAATGATACGAAGGGGGATAACATGTAATCAGGATTTGGAAAAAGCTCAGTACGCCCCAACTGACTGAAATGATTTGAAAAGGGTCATCGATCATGTGACACTCTTTTCCCGCTATAAAACCTTATGGGATCTATGCACTAGTTTCCTATACCACATGAAGCACTTTTTTTGGGGCTCACTAGCACTGAATTTGGGGAACACTTTGAATGAATACAATTGTTTCCACAATTGTTGTGAAGGAAGACAAACTACTGTATTGATTGTAAGTGTACCTCAAAGTCAAGAATAGGAAATCAGTATTAAACTATATGTTACGACTAGGATGACTCTAGGCAAAGGGTGATTCGTCAAGACACAGTTACAGTTATTCCCCTTAAGACAACTTACTTATTTCACATTGTTTACCGCTGTAACCATATGGACAATAGCACCTGTAGCCACGGTAGGTATCAACACACGTGCCATTATTACAAGGACTGCTTGCGCATGTGTTGTTCGAACCTGAATAACAAAATATCAAACAGTAAAAAACATGAAAAGTACTTTTAGTACAATCAGGACAAGATAGATATCTTGAAACAATTAGTTTGTACTAGCCGGAATGATTTTACTTCACCCGTGAAACAAAAGCTTTCCCTCGAAATAAAATACAATCAGCACTAAGAGATCGAAAATCTCCAAATCGCATCGACGTCTGAAATAAACTTTAAATTCTCCGATTATTTTACAAGGGAATGACTCAAAATAACCTCTCTTTGGGCATTCCTAACACCGTAATTCACCTTAGTTATTTCTAAAGATTTTATCAGCTTTAACGAACCTGTTTCACAGTGTTGGCCGGTGTATCCAGGCTGACAATGACATCTGTATCCATGATATCTATTAAAGCATGAAGCTCCGTTACGACAAGGACTACTGTCACAAGAATAATTGCCATCTGAAAGTAACAAATACGAATCTTTTAAAATAACAAATTGATGTTTTCTTAATTGTCTGGTTCTTCACAAGCGATAAGCATTATCATAGAGCTTAAAAGTAATATGTCGTAAAGCCATAATGACTTTCGCGGGTCCAAAACGCAGAGCAGTTCTATAAACATTTTTCTTAATTTTTTTTCATGACAGGATTAGTCGTCCAAAATTCTAATTGTTTCTGGTGGAGGAGGCTAAATCATATACACGCATCAAGAGTTCCGCGCTACTGCTCTAAGCGCGTGCTCAGGGTATTAAAAAGTGGGATAAAATTTGTAAAATATGCTATATTTTAGTTGTATCTTTCTTTTCAAGTACAATTTTTACTAAATATTCAAGATCGCGTACCGTTAAGCGAATTCTGAATCAAATATACCGAAAAATTGCAGATTATACAAAATATCATCCCACTTTTTAATCCCCTGAGCATGCGCATTGAGCAGCAGCGCGGAACTCTTGATGCGTCTATAGAACATTTTTTTTATTTTCGCGGGTTTTTGTAAGCATTTGGACCCGGAAATACTTAACAACTTTTAAAAAATCGCTACTAATAGGCAACAAATGCAAGCGCAGATGCTTTAAGGATGGAGACGGCATGTTTTCTACCCAATGATTAACCAACCTCGAAACACTATCTGTTGCTACATGTGCTTATGCATCGCCAGTGAATAACAGGAATTACGGGTACCATATGAATACAGAATGATTATGTTTGTTAACTCGTATCCGAGGCAACGACAATAGACCCCTTGCACGTGAAAGCAGCTCAATTTGGAGGACAAAACAAAAGAATTTCAATCTACTGAGAATCGCAACCTACTATTTTTTCCTCCAAATTGAGCTGCATTCCTACTGATGCTGAATAGACCATTTTCGCGAGCGCTTTCAAAAATATCGCAGGCGCAGACATGATCTCGAGGCATTTTCGGGCAGTGCCAATAAGCGCGCGTGATTTTGGCCGAAAATGCCTATTTTTTATGTCTGCGCCTGCGATATTTTCGAAAGCGCTCGTGCATCTCGAAAATAGCCTATTAGAAAGGGGTCTACATGCCATTGGTCGTTCGAATTCAGTCTTTAAATTCATTAATAATTCATGAGGGAAGATGCCAACTAGGAAGCTAGACGAGCATGACATGTATACCCGGTCCAACACTAATTCAGTTACACAGTTTTGTATCTTAGCATGTACACTTTTAAAAATAAAAAAATACAGAAAACATCTTAGTTTTAAATCTAAAATATATGAAATATTATGGTAGCCTTGTGGTGGGCAACTTCGGATTCCTAGTTCACCATTCTTCTTTGCCTTGGTTAGCCCCACGCCCTACCTCACTTCATCACGGGTTAGAAAAAATCCCTCGGGCTACGCCTTTGTGCCTTGTGCTTCTTTTAATTCCGTGGTTTTTGAACCCCGGATGAAGCACTTGCAGTAACTAGAAGCCTACCTGTTGCATTGCTGCCACAGTAACGAAGGTCACAGTATCGTGGTTTGGCAAGCTCGTACACGTAGAACCCTCCACAGTTTCTGACTCGGATATTGTTGTACCACCCACAGCATTTTTTACTCCAGGTATAGCACACCGTACGATTTACGATACCCTCTGCTTGGATGGGATGGGAACTATTCATCCATCCAGTGACGTGAGTTCCGCAGTGGTACTTATCAACACATGATGTTGCTATGGTATTCCCAGCATCTCCCATGAATCGGTACCATCCCTTGGTGATGTCATTCCTATCGCACTTGTGCGTTATTCCCTGATAGCTTTCTGCTCGGTCTGCTGTGTTCAGCACTGTGTAGTTGTTGCATTCAAAGAAAGTATCTAAAAAGAAATGCAAACAAGAATTGAAAAAGTGACGTCTAACTCGACTCGACAATTGGAATGATGTGGCGAATCACTTATGGGCTCAATGATTCGTTTCTTGGACACCACCGTATGTTTATCAATTAGTATCTAATGATTATTTATTGTCTTATCCAATCGTACTTCATATTTCGTTACTTTTTGTCTTTCCTTAAAGCGATTATGGGATGTAACTGTCGTTGTGTTGACGACTCTACTTTAACTCTGTCCATTTTCTGTATCATTCATAATATCAATTTACAGGCACCGGACTATATTCGAAACACAAGTCGCGTCTAACTTGTTACGAAATTTACAAGCTTGTTACAGATACACCTTTTTCAAAAAAGGTAGTCGGAACCAAATTAAATGACATAGGTAATAGACGATAGGGGATAGATGCCGGTGATTCAGTGCCAAATTCAAGAATAGCTTGAATGCAGACTTGTGTTTCTTCTTATATTAATTATTACCTATCGCATATAACCTATTGCCTATCTCCTTTGACTCCGACAATTTTTTTTAAATTAGGTATAAAATTGGCGAGGTGTAATCAAGTCGTCGACAAATCAAGCACTAAAACGGAGAAAGAGAAGAAAGGAATAGGAGGTAAAAGGCCGAGAGAAGAAAAACATCTTGATCACACGTACCGCATGTTTCATTGAACGAGGCCAACCCATCTCTACAGCAAGTACTGTCCTGGTAGTTTGTTAACAAGGTACGATCTGCCCAATATGAGCCTCTCAAGGGACTGGTATAATAGTCAGGTCTGAGGACTATATTGTTAAATATCACAGCATTCCCAAGACACAACCTAGCTGTCTGTTTTTGAATTGAATTCATTTCACCATACACAACCCCAAAGCTTCCTGTAATGACATAACGGTTGCCTGGGGTTGCTATGGTAACCTTGAGTAGCTGGAGTGTTAGTCCTGAGCACGTGAGTTGGCTCGTACCATGGTTCAGTACCTATTATAGAAAGCATACAGATGTTTGGATTTGATGGGTACTTTAATCAGAAGCTGACATTGCAGAAAAATTCTTCCAAAATTCATTCAAACTAATATTTGAGAGAATCGTTGGGTTGGTTCGGATGACTACGTAAAATGGCGGCCCAATCTCATTTATAGATGTGAGATATAGGGCTAGTTTCTCAGTGCTTAGTTGCGACTGTTACTTCTTACTCTCTCTAAACAAAGTCTATTTTTTAGCACAAGACACAGTTTTCTGTGGGGGAGGCTATGCAAGCAGACGGTTACTCTATGTACCTCGGCCATGACACTGTTAGCCGTACTTTGTGTAACTGCAACGGTAGATGGTCCAACTGTGTAATGAATGCTAACAGCTGTGTGCCAGCAATTGGTTGCCCTGGCAACTGCAAATAACAAACATGCAAGGTCACATGATAAGCATGCAAGAAAATGGTCACGTGACCTAGAGCTCATTATTGACTATGACGTCATCATAACCATTTAAATCTTCGAATCATAAAGAATTTTTAGGTAAGGCATTTTGGGTTGACTGTGGCTATGTGTCATCTACTCCAAATGCCTAAAGAAATCACCTTGACGTTAAAAGAAGCTGAAAAAATGAAAGACTTAAACAACCTTAGAGGAAACTTAAAGAAAATTTATAAATAGAAATAAATAAAATAACTAATCGTAAATAATCATATATCTAATATATGATATAATTATATAATCTAAAATCTATAAATGTATGAATAATTAAGTAACATCTCTTCATACTTGTCAAAATACCTGAAAAATCCTCTACGAAAAAGCACTTGGCAATCCTTGAAAGCTGTGCCTTGTTATTGATGCAAAATATCTCAAAATGATTGTAATTGTAGTGATAAATTATGACGAAATGAGGAGCAAGTCTTAGTAAGTCTTCTAGATAGATCGAAAGTCTGATCGATAACAAGTCGAGCACTAGACGAAAGATCACGAAAATAGCCGAAATGTGTCACGAAAAACTATCGGAAGGTTTTCATAGGATTTGATTGGTTCCGAGTATTGTCCGAAAATTGGACTACTTACTTACGGACTTACTTAAACACTCGATGACATAGTGGCTACCACAAAATCAATAGCCACAAAATAGCCACAAAGTGCATTAGTTTCCGCATAAATGGTGCGCGTGCCTTTAATTCTCTGCCGCGTAACTTTAGACTTATTGAAGTTCTCCCTAAATTTAAAAGTAAGATCAAGAAACATTTCAAGCAGTTATAGGGCTTATAACTTGGGGGGGGGGGGGGGGAGGATTCAGTGTTTAATTAATTATTTAGATGTCTTAGATGTATGTATGAGTTATTGACGTATATTGTAATTACTTTTTCTATTATGTTATATCAGGACTCCATTTAAACTAGCCTTGCTAAACTGGACATTCCTGGATAAATATTGACTTAAATCTCTACTCGCATGTGATGCCAATGGAGGCTTCGCACCATCACGTGATGGCAGCCATGACAGGAGGCAGGAACAATTGAATCTGGTCTTTAACAAATTTCCGATGGTTTAGAGTGGTATGTCCTCTTATTTACCACTATATGACGTCAAAAGTTGGTCAAAATGTTATGTACTCACGAGGTGTAGCCGAGAGGTTAGAGGTTAGAGGTAAGTGTAATACTGCTATATGTAACCCTTGATTCCCTCGGTAACAATAAAAATATATATATACTACAGTCACGGCATTTACAAAACCTGTAATCCTGTAATGAGTAACAATGAACAGAGAATAATAATTATGAACTCTACTTATACAATGATTGCTGGTATCGAGCATTAAGAGCGAGTGTATTAGGTATCACGTGACATTTCTTTTGGTCTAAATGTCTTTTTTGGTGGACAAGATTAATGACATTGACTGTATATGTAGAAGAAACATTAACATCAATCTAAATCGAAAAGTCTTCAGTACTACCATATCTTTCTGAACCATAGTTACTCTTAAAACAAACCTGATGGTGATGTTGTTGTTTCATTTGCTGTTGCTGTTGTTGGTTTTGTTGTGGATGCTTCTGCTCAGCATGAAACAAATAGAATAGTATACTGGGTGAGAACAAACCAAAAAACGCTCATTACAACTATATTTTTCTAAAGAATCGCTACCCGTCAACCAACACAATATATTAAAAGTCATTGGAAAAGCCGCTATTTTGTTATTTTTGTTACGTTGTTCATTACTGCTTAGTTACATTTTTTCCCCCGCTGTTGTTGTTGTTGTTATTGCTGCTGCTGTTGGTTGTTGCTACTTTTGTTGTTGCTGTTATTGTTCCTGCTGCTGCTACTGTTGTTGTTGTTGTTGTTATTGCTGCTGCTGTTGGTTGTTGCTACTTTTGTTGTTGCTGTTATTGTTCCTGCTGCTGCTACTGTTGTTGTTGTTGTTGTTGTTGTTATTGCTGCTGCTGTTGTTATAATTGTTGTTATTGCTGCTGTTGTTGTTGTTTCTATTACTGCTGTTGTTGGTTGTTGCTACTAGCTGTTGTTGTTGCTGTTATTGTTCCTGCTGCTGCTACTGTTGTTATTGCTGCTGTTGTTGTTGTTGTTATTGCTGCTACTGTTATTGCTGTTTTTGTTGCTGCTGCTGCTGTTGTTGTTGTTGTCGTTGCTGCTGCTGTAACTGCTGGTGCTGGTACTGCTGTTGTTTTTGTTGCTGTTGTTGTTGTTGTTGTAGTTCTGGTTAACCGTTAGCTATGGTGCAGTGTTTTCCCATCTTAGACCACAATAAACCTTTTTAGCTTCGCTGTTTGTTGTGCCCATTTCAGACCATGTGATGCCACTCTTGGGAGTTGATTCTTTCATGTGTAAATATTCTAATAGAAGAACATTTCTCAAGGGAATAGACCTTTTCTGAATGTGAAATATGGTGCATTGTGGTCTAGCTTCGGTATATAAACATCTTTTGTTCGTCATGCCTTATTGTGTTGTTTGTACCGAAGCTAGACCACAATGCATCCGGTTTTTCGAATTCAAAAGGTCTATGTCATGTGATCTGAAATGCATACGAAGCTCAAAAGGTCTATTTACTCCCTACTAGTATTTCTTTGCGCATACGGTTTTTTTAACTATTAAGAAGACAATAATATGATGAACTACATAAGGCTTGAAATAAAAATATCAGCCATTCAACATATCGAGATTTTTGTCGTTAATTTCACAGTGGATCACTCCGATCGTCGCAAACATCACCCAACGGAAATATTACTTTATATTCTAGCAATAAATGAAATTACAATTACCATAGCAGGTCACAAAGACATCTTCACTATGGCCACAGTCGTGCCTTCCCCATCCATTATGTCTACACTGTTGAATAGCACTCTCGCTACCAGAACATCGTACTTCATCAAGCCATATCGGTCCTGTTCCTCCATCTTTATTATTATAACGCAAGGCACCAGCAAAGCCAAGCTGACGGCATACCACGTAGGTGTTGGTTATGGACCATCCATCATCACACACTGTACCCCATACTCCATTATGAAGAACTTGTAGTCGACCAGAGGACCCACCCCCTTGAATACGAACTGCTGTTAAACGTGAAACACAATAGAATAGTAAACTATCAGAATGAAGTCATAACCGCTCAGTAGAATTATGCTTTTGTGCATGACAAATCGCTATACATGTAAACCAAAAAACTTTGCAAGGCATTGGGGGAAAAAACATGCAATGTATTTGTAAATATGCCGCTTTCCATTTTGCTATTTTATTACTGCTGCTGCTGTTGTTGTGGATACTGCTGTTGTTGGTTTTGCTACTGCTGCTGCTGCTGCTGCTGCTATGCTATGCTATGCTTCTGCTGCTGCTGTTTTTGTTTTTGTAACTGCTTTTGTTACTTTTGCTTTTGCTGTTGTTTTTGCTGCCGCTGCTGCTGCTATTCTTCTGCTGTTGTTGTAGCAACTGTACGTTGTTGGTGATGTTGCTGCTTCCTTTGTTTTTCAACTACACATTTAATATCTCAAATTAAGTCCTGGAATAGCAATATCCAAGTTACAATGCTTAATTCACTATTTACCAGAAGCGTTCTTGATGTGTACTACAAACTGCAGATCCACTGAGCCCAAACTGTTAGACGAATCAAACTGCGTCGTCCCTGAAGGAAAATCTTCAAGCTTCAAAATGATTGGGAAGAGTTGATCTACATCACCAGTGCCATTATAAATGAGAGTACAAGTTCCCTAAAAATGATAATGAAGAAAGTAAGCCCACATTCTTCTGTAACAATCCTGTCTGTAACTTACCTCGTCTAGTACTCAATGAGGAAAGTAAGTACACATTCCTCTGTAACATTCCTGCCGGTAGCTTACCTCGTGTAGTACTCAATGAGGAAAGTAAGTACACATTCCTCTGTAACATTCCTGCCGGTAGCTTACCTCGTCTAGTACTCAATGAGGAAAGTAGGTACACGTTCCTCTGTAACATTTCTGCAGGTAGCTTACCTCGTCTAGTACTCCATGAGGAAAGTAAGTACACAATCCTCTGCATGTAACATTACTACAGTTAGCTTACCTCGTCTAGTATTCCATGAGAAAAGTAAGTACACATTCCTCTGTAACATTCCTGCCGGTAGCTTACCTCGTCTAGTACTCCATGAGGAAAGTAAGTACACATTCCTCTGTAACACTCCTGGTAGGTTGCATTACGACAACGCACTATGTCACCATCAGGATCTTCAACAGGAATCCTAATGACTGATGGGATACCTTGATCTACGTAGACCGTCAGTGGGAGAGAGGAGACTGGCGAAGAGTTGTTAAAGACACCCTGGATAGATGCGTTGACTGTCGCGCTCAGTAGCATGCTTCCGTAACCATCAACTCTAGAGACATTACGTATCCAGTATCCATAGTTATAGGTTCTGTCGATAAACATGATAATTTGTTTTAAATTGATCACTCCAACCTTCCACTAGGTTGCTATCAATGTACAATTTCTCATCGCTTTAATTCGTGCAATCGACATAACGATGGTGATGTGATGAAAGTAATGCTGGTGGTGTTGCCGATGCTGTGATGATGAAGATGACGATGATGAGGACAAGAATGATGATGACGATGACAACAATGATACGTTGTGTAATATTTTAAAAACTCATGAATAATTCATAAACATGCATTTGGAAATCTACATAACGATGATGATGCAATGAAGAAAATGATGCTGGTGCTGTGATGATGACGATGAAGATGACGATGACGATGATGATGAAGACGATGACAATCATGATACTTTGTGTAATATATACTAATAGACCTCGTTACCTTCGTATGCAAATTGCCCATTTCAGACCACATGACATTCCCTTGAGAAATATTCTTTTGTTGAAATATTTACACATGAAAGAATTAACTCCCAAGAGTGGCATCACGTGGTCTGAAATGGGCACAACAAACAACGAAGGTAAAGAGGTCTATAGAGCGGCCGATCTTGTATGTAATGTTTACAATAAGCATATTTCATATTCGACTTACTTAGCTATCATCTTAATGTCGTTGCGTCTGGTTTGAACAGTAAACGAGTTGTTTCCCTCGCTCCAGCCTTCTTCGCTGCTGAAATTGCTGCATAAAAACTGATTGCCGTAAATGCTGTAATAAGAAGAACCGCCATAATAGGGAAATCTTGTCACACCCCAAGGTGAAGAGGATGTCGTGGTCCATCTAACATGATGTCCGGTATTCCGAGCGTCACAATAAACATACGCCAAGTCAAACGCCAAGCGGTAGCTGAACTCGACCTAAAATATAAGAATTTGATCTTAGTAAGGTAATAATAGAACCTGTATAATGCGTTATTTGCAACTGGCCATAAAAGGCTTTGTTAAATTGACTGACTACTATAGAAGAAACCCATGAAAAAGTTTTTGAATCACAATTTTTTAAACCCAAATTTAATGCTGATTTCAAATCTGGAAAGAAAAAAGGTTGTCCCAGGGTCGTATTCCAGATATTCACGATTAAACACAAGTGTATAAACAACTTTTTGAACAAAAAGAAGCGAAAACCAACTTTCTACGAAAAAAAAATCATAACTTCACCGGTAATCAAGCTTTTGACGTTATTTTGTCAGGAAACCCAAATATAAATTGTTTTACAAATATTAGTCGAAAGTTGTGCAAAATATTGAGAAATGTAGTCAAAATAAATTTTTTATTCGTCTTCCCCTTGAAAATTTTTGTCTAAAACGAGTGGCAAAAAATGTACACATACCGCTTTTCTATGAGTAAAACCCATGTCATTTGTTTCAAACTTTTTATTATTTCTTTTTTATGTACTCTTTTGGAAATTCGAAAAAAATTCATAGAATTCAGTGCAAAATTTATGGGTTTTACGCTGTTGAAGCTCAAAATATTTCAGTATGGTTCCTCAATAAAAGTTTAAAGGTTATTCAGCAGTTTTTGTGCGCGCGCACATAGTGGCGTCACATTGCCTGAGGTCATCATTGTGATTGCGTAGTAGCGTGCGCAGTATCTTCATTTTTCTTAAGGTAGTTTCGGACACTTGGATTTAATCAATGGATTTTCTTAGGAATCCTGTCATTTATAGATCATTGTAAGGCAAGTCAAAAACCGAGAAAAAACTAGGGGTCACCGTATTGGTTATAGAGCTAAGATGTAGTAGATGTAGTACCTACTCAAAGTAGTCCAGAGAATGTGAACGCATTCTGCGGGCAAAAGCCCTAGACTATTTTAAACGATAGTTTTAAGGTTTATCTTAGATTTCCTGTTATAAAAATCCCTCAGTCATTTGCAAATATGGTAAAAGTGAATTTTAGAAGCAAAATTATAGGGAAATTACGCACACCTAAATGTGTACTAAGTCGTAAAATTTGTAAATTTCATGACAATCCAATCAATGAATATTGCATTTCTTATTCTAAAACGCAATTATAGTAATTGCAGTCTTGAATAAAAAGAAAAAATACCGTACTCATAGACTAGCTATAAGCGACTAAATCCGATTTTTTGGTCAAAAAAAAACACAATTCCTGTCCGCGCGGGACTGGGTTCTAGTACTTTAAACATCAGCTTGAAACTTGTCAGATTGTCTTTGTAATATTTGTTCTTTTGAGACAAAACAGCAACTAAGTCAGGTAACGAAAATCTTAGCATATTTCGAAAAAGGTCCCATTTTACCTCAAACGTTGAATGAAATAACGAAATACTATGCTAAGTTATAGAAAAGGATTCAAATTAAGATTTTATTTAGAAACATTTTCAAAACAACGCAAATAAAGGGTAAAAAACGAGATGCGCGAAATGGATCCCGGAACTACCTTAATTAAACGGTGAAACGGTCTGCCTATAGAACATGTGTACAACGGCGTCTCACAGAGAACCCCATCGTGTCACATACAGCTCTTCGTTAGAAAGTTTCACGAAAAATTGTACGGAAACAATTAATAAATTAATAACTTAATTTCATGATACCTTTTAGCCGGTGAGTAGTTTTGCTTTTAAAACGAAGGATATACATAGAGTTCAGCGGCGGCGGAAGCTGAAAATCATTTGGGGAGCACTACAATTATTTTTTTTTTACAAAATACAAAATACAAATGCCTTTATAAAATATTTTTTTAGAAACTCAAGTGTCAGTTCTTTGCAAGAAAGTCAGTTTACGAAAAAGTTTGCGAAAACAGTAAGATAATAATAGAATTTTTAATCTAGATACTGTACTGTACTGTAGCGAAAGAGTTTTGTAATTAAAAACTTATGAGGAACATAGTATTTTAGACGTCGCAAGACAAGTTCCAAGATATACGGCAAGGCATGGAATAGTCTCAGTCTAACTTATGTTTTGCGTCTCAGTTCGTTTCGAGTCTGTTTCTTAAAAAGTTAAGTCATCTTCCTCCGCTAAATCGCGTGATAACGCCGGCTCACTTCCAAATGAAGTTGAAAATTTTTTCAGTTCCAACTTAAATACAATATCAACGCGCGGGAATCCAGCCTAATGACATACTAAATCTATAACTAATGATATATTAATATTACCGTGGCTCCGTATCCGTACGAACGTGGTTTGTAAGAGATGGTTCCACCTCTGTAACTATAACGACCCCATGAGTGAACCACACCAGAGAACAAGACGAGTATCAACCCACAAAGCTGTATCCGCTCCATGCCTTAGGTCGTCCTGTAACCAGGCTAAGAAATCTTGGGATCGCACGATTTGACTTTAAAAAATCTCTAACACGCTTTGCCCCGCACAACGAAGACAAGCGTTCTGGAACAGAAATTTGATTCCGAGAACTTTTATTCACAAGATAGTTACGCCCTAATTCTAATGATAGATATCGAAATCAGGGGGGTCACCCTCTATAATGACTTAATACATTCTCGAGGGTAAAGCCGATCAGGCTAGAGAGCACTGTAGGCAGAAATTATGAATGCATTTTTCAAGAAAATGGGAGAGCGCTGATTGTCTTAAAAATACAACATAATCAGTGAAGATTCTTGTAGAAATTTGTTTCCATTTCGGGAATTTTAGCACACAAAATTAAACGTTTCGAAGTGAAGTACTCCCCCTTTAGTAACTCTCAAGGGTCCCCAACTCAAACAAATGAAAGCGAAAAGGCATCAAAGAAAGATACGTTTCGGCAAATCAACGAATATTGGTTTAAGCACATTGTTTTGAGAGTTATGTTGAGCCACAGCAAAGCCTTATAAAGTCAATATTTATTCACAATTCAAAGAAAATGCGACTTTTTGATTGACTTTTATAAACATTTGATGTCATAAGGTCATCCAGGTTTAGTTCGAGAAATTTGTGCTGACATTGTTGATTTGTCAGAAGATATCACAATAAACATGGAAGTTAAGCCGCAATTTCTACAGCACCTAAGTTTTCTTCAAAATTCAGTGGAAAAAAGCTCACCGTAGTAAAATGAAAACAAAGATTAAGAGCTTTTGGTTTGATATTGAATATTTATGAAAAATATGTATGAAAATTTCGAAAACAGGAACAGGTTTTTTTCTTTTTCCTGGAAGTCTGGCTGATGTCACCGGGGTTATCAATTGTTCACTTTGTATTTATTTAGTGTGCTTGTTAATTATCACGTCCAAATTTGATTTTCCTAGAAATCTGACTTGTAATCTAAGTTCCTTACATTTTATTGGAGTTAAGTAAACTTTAACATTTTTCCGCATTGTGAAAATACTTTAATGTTCCTGGGTTTTAAATAAATGACCAATAAATTATAATTCTACACTGAGAGTTTAGGTATTTTCGTTAGTGTTTTCTAACTCTACCAGACAAAATACAAATAAATTTGAACACAACTCACAAACACTTTAAAGATGATAACTAGCGGTAAGCTAGTGGGGGCTGCGTCGGTGTTTCTAATGAAACAGTTGTGATAAAAAGATAAATTTTACACCGTAAAAAATAAGAAAGATCACTTACTGACGTTTCGGACGCTAGTCCTTCGTCGGAGTAAAAGAGTAAAAGAGTAAAATTTTACTCCGACGAAGGACTAGCGTCCGAAACGTCAGTCAATGATCTTTCTTATTTTTTACGGTGTAAAATTTAACTTTTTATTACAACTGTCACAAACACTTCATTTGACATCGAAAACTGTTCATTTCAGGGCCGTAGCCACAAGTACAGTTGGTCCAGTTATAACCCGACTACTTTTTACCGTCAGAACCATTTTTTCCCTCTGTAAAAAAATATTTAGTACTGGAGAAAACCGGACCACTTTTTTAAAACCGGACCACTGTCCAAATGGCGGCTAATGTCCTATACATTTCATGAGTATGAGAAATACGGAAGTCCTAGTGGCGTCTCCAAGAAAATCATTTATATATGAAAATACATTTTAGAGTAAAACTATGTATTTTTTTTTTTTTTTTTGGCTCATGCCTGGTTTTTCAGGTGAACCGCAAACCATAAGGGATCTCTGAATTTGTGGTCCGGCTCTTGAGTGAAGGCAGCTTCAAGGAATGATCAAGTATGAGTCAATGCGAATCGTTACATCGTTGCGTTAAACTAGGCCACTTTTTTTTACTGGTTGTTGTTTTTGCATTGTTTTAAATTGTTAATTTGTTGTAATAGCATAAAATGCTCGACAGTTTTTAACAAGAAGAAAGGAAGTTGAAGAATGGATGTCATGCCCTCGGCCGGGATGATTATCATTCATCAACATACTTGACTGAGATTTTAAATAAACAAGACAACGTTTGATGTCTTTTAGCAATAATTTTACTTTATTGCACTTAATCATTACATTAATACCGAAGTCTTGCACTGCATTGTATTCGTTATGTGTTCAATAAGCAGTATTCCATAATGATATATTCAATATCTACGAAAAAAAACCACATCTACACTTCCTGGTTACAGTAAAAAGCACATCAAAGTCGTCTACACACAGTTTAATGGATAATATTATGTAAAATATTACAAGAAATAATGTTAGCTTGCATTTAGGGACTTGAGTGTTTGAAAAACGACGAACACTACCATTGCTCTCAAATGGTTTTCATATTATTTCGAGCACTGTGATTGGATGACTAATGTTTCAGCTGTTTTTTAATTAGCTCAATGAGAAACCCAAGTCACAACCGCGTATTATATATATGTTTTTCACTCAAACGAATCGTTTTCTAGCTGTGGAAAATGTACTAATTTGTAGCAAGTTTAAAAAATATTCATTACTATAATAGTGCAAGGTTATACCTTTGTGCCCGAACACGTTTCACTTTGACATTGTCAAAAACAAGCTCAAACAATAAGATCGCATAATCTTGACACCCACTCAAACAATCCAGTTTTTTTTATACCTGACCTAGAAATAATAAAACTTTGTTTTTTTACTTTCTAGTTGTGAATATAAAAGCATTCAGATAAAGGAATGTCGTTCTAGGAAAGATTGGTGAATATTTACTATTAAAAACAATCGAGTGTTAACATTTTAAATCATTCACACACAAGAACAATGGACGACTACATTATCCTCTTCCATCACTCTCTAAAAGGAGGTAGTTATCACACAGAAGTAAGTGGGAGTCATGAGACATTTACACATATTCCAGCGCCTTGTCAGCCAATGGGAACTGACCAATCTTTGCCATTACAATAAAACTGTTAAGTGTGATGACTATGAAAAATCTTTTTCCGGTTCCAAAATACTTTTAAAATTGCATCCCCCCCCCCCCCCCTTATTTTGAAAAGGATTTGTGGCTTAAAACTGATTTTGGCTGTTGAAGGCAAAGCATATATTGTGTGCCATAATTAATTAAGGTTTGATTTAAGCGATCAGTTCATTTCCGTTTGCCCGGACCCGGAAGTACGTCACAATATAAAAGCTAAAACAATAAACAAAATAGTGAACGAGAAGTTGTAACATTCTTAGTACGAAAAAATCTTACTCAGTAATAAATACGGAATGAATGAGTATATATGTATACAACTTCTCGTTATTTTGTTTATTGTCGACTTAAATTTAAGTTAACTTAAATTAACTTAAATTAAACTATTTGAATATCCCGTCCCTCGGGTCATCTTTCGGGTCGTCCCTCGGGTCGTCTTTCGGGTCGTCCCTCGGGTCTTTCCACGGAAAGTTTGAATAATAATCTCTTCTGCTGTTCAATCTATATAAGTGCTTGATTAAGACTTTTAAACACAAATTACGAACAATAATTCGCTTCCTTAGAAGTCAAACTAGATAAAAATTACCTTGTTTTATCAATAGCAACGAAAAATAACTGAAAAACTATTCAACTCCCTTAAACAGACTTTCTATTTCTTGAGTTTTTAGTATGGATTCTACACATCAATTAAATATTGTTTTCTTTGACTGAACTTATATTAATAACTTTGAATATCTGTATTCTACTTACACTTTGCCTGGCCACAAAAGCACGAGGACGCTATTCAGAATTTGGCGAGTTTACATGTCTTTCGTGAAACTTTGCCAGCACTTCAATATTCATCTTTCGACTTCAACTCCTTCGTTGAAGAGTTTTCCACGACATTTTAGTGCAAAATAACCCTTGAAACCCCTTCTGTTCCTTCTCTTTTCGAGTTATTCTCCATTGGTACAGAGAAATCCTGTTATTTCTAAGGATATTTCTGCATGCTTCCTTTACGTTTGATCATCAATTAAAGCTCTTATTAGAAACATTTTCAAAACAACGCAAATAAAGGGTAAAAAACGAGATGCGCGAAATGGATCCCGGAACTACCTTAATTAAACGGTGAAACGGTCTGCCTATAGAACATGTGTACAACGGCGTCTCACAGAGAACCCCATCGTGTCACATACAGCTCTTCGTTAGAAAGTTTCACGAAAAATTGTACGGAAACAATTAATAAATTAATAACTTAATTTCATGATACCTTTTAGCCGGTGAGTAGTTTTGCTTTTAAAACGAAGGATATACATAGAGTTCAGCGGCGGCGGAAGCTGAAAATCATTTGGGGAGCACTACAATTATTTTTTTTTTACAAAATACAAAATACAAATGCCTTTATAAAATATTTTTTTAGAAACTCAAGTGTCAGTTCTTTGCAAGAAAGTCAGTTTACGAAAAAGTTTGCGAAAACAGTAAGATAATAATAGAATTTTTAATCTAGATACTGTACTGTACTGTAGCGAAAGAGTTTTGTAATTAAAAACTTATGAGGAACATAGTATTTTAGACGTCGCAAGACAAGTTCCAAGATATACGGCAAGGCATGGAATAGTCTCAGTCTAACTTATGTTTTGCGTCTCAGTTCGTTTCGAGTCTGTTTCTTAAAAAGTTAAGTCATCTTCCTCCGCTAAATCGCGTGATAACGCCGGCTCACTTCCAAATGAAGTTGAAAATTTTTTCAGTTCCAACTTAAATACAATATCAACGCGCGGGAATCCAGCCTAATGACATACTAAATCTATAACTAATGATATATTAATATTACCGTGGCTCCGTATCCGTACGAACGTGGTTTGTAAGAGATGGTTCCACCTCTGTAACTATAACGACCCCATGAGTGAACCACACCAGAGAACAAGACGAGTATCAACCCACAAAGCTGTATCCGCTCCATGCCTTAGGTCGTCCTGTAACCAGGCTAAGAAATCTTGGGATCGCACGATTTGACTTTAAAAAATCTCTAACACGCTTTGCCCCGCACAACGAAGACAAGCGTTCTGGAACAGAAATTTGATTCCGAGAACTTTTATTCACAAGATAGTTACGCCCTAATTCTAATGATAGATATCGAAATCAGGGGGGTCACCCTCTATAATGACTTAATACATTCTCGAGGGTAAAGCCGATCAGGCTAGAGAGCACTGTAGGCAGAAATTATGAATGCATTTTTCAAGAAAATGGGAGAGCGCTGATTGTCTTAAAAATACAACATAATCAGTGAAGATTCTTGTAGAAATTTGTTTCCATTTCGGGAATTTTAGCACACAAAATTAAACGTTTCGAAGTGAAGTACTCCCCCTTTAGTAACTCTCAAGGGTCCCCAACTCAAACAAATGAAAGCGAAAAGGCATCAAAGAAAGATACGTTTCGGCAAATCAACGAATATTGGTTTAAGCACATTGTTTTGAGAGTTATGTTGAGCCACAGCAAAGCCTTATAAAGTCAATATTTATTCACAATTCAAAGAAAATGCGACTTTTTGATTGACTTTTATAAACATTTGATGTCATAAGGTCATCCAGGTTTAGTTCGAGAAATTTGTGCTGACATTGTTGATTTGTCAGAAGATATCACAATAAACATGGAAGTTAAGCCGCAATTTCTACAGCACCTAAGTTTTCTTCAAAATTCAGTGGAAAAAAGCTCACCGTAGTAAAATGAAAACAAAGATTAAGAGCTTTTGGTTTGATATTGAATATTTATGAAAAATATGTATGAAAATTTCGAAAACAGGAACAGGTTTTTTTCTTTTTCCTGGAAGTCTGGCTGATGTCACCGGGGTTATCAATTGTTCACTTTGTATTTATTTAGTGTGCTTGTTAATTATCACGTCCAAATTTGATTTTCCTAGAAATCTGACTTGTAATCTAAGTTCCTTACATTTTATTGGAGTTAAGTAAACTTTAACATTTTTCCGCATTGTGAAAATACTTTAATGTTCCTGGGTTTTAAATAAATGACCAATAAATTATAATTCTACACTGAGAGTTTAGGTATTTTCGTTAGTGTTTTCTAACTCTACCAGACAAAATACAAATAAATTTGAACACAACTCACAAACACTTTAAAGATGATAACTAGCGGTAAGCTAGTGGGGGCTGCGTCGGTGTTTCTAATGAAACAGTTGTGATAAAAAGATAAATTTTACACCGTAAAAAATAAGAAAGATCACTTACTGACGTTTCGGACGCTAGTCCTTCGTCGGAGTAAAAGAGTAAAAGAGTAAAATTTTACTCCGACGAAGGACTAGCGTCCGAAACGTCAGTCAATGATCTTTCTTATTTTTTACGGTGTAAAATTTAACTTTTTATTACAACTGTCACAAACACTTCATTTGACATCGAAAACTATTCATTTCAGGGCCGTAGCCACAAGTACAGTTGGTCCAGTTATAACCCGACTACTTTTTACCGTCAGAACCATTTTTTCCCTCTGTAAAAAAATATTTAGTACTGGAGAAAACCGGACCACTTTTTTAAAACCGGACCACTGTCCAAATGGCGGCTAATGTCCTATACATTTCATGAGTATGAGAAATACGGAAGTCCTAGTGGCGTCTCCAAGAAAATCATTTATATATGAAAATACATTTTAGAGTAAAACTATGTATTTTTTTTTTTTTTTTTGGCTCATGCCTGGTTTTTCAGGTGAACCGCAAACCATAAGGGATCTCTGAATTTGTGGTCCGGCTCTTGAGTGAAGGCAGCTTCAAGGAATGATCAAGTATGAGTCAATGCGAATCGTTACATCGTTGCGTTAAACTAGGCCACTTTTTTTTACTGGTTGTTGTTTTTGCATTGTTTTAAATTGTTAATTTGTTGTAATAGCATAAAATGCTCGACAGTTTTTAACAAGAAGAAAGGAAGTTGAAGAATGGATGTCATGCCCTCGGCCGGGATGATTATCATTCATCAACATACTTGACTGAGATTTTAAATAAACAAGACAACGTTTGATGTCTTTTAGCAATAATTTTACTTTATTGCACTTAATCATTACATTAATACCGAAGTCTTGCACTGCATTGTATTCGTTATGTGTTCAATAAGCAGTATTCCATAATGATATATTCAATATCTACGAAAAAAAACCACATCTACACTTCCTGGTTACAGTAAAAAGCACATCAAAGTCGTCTACACACAGTTTAATGGATAATATTATGTAAAATATTACAAGAAATAATGTTAGCTTGCATTTAGGGACTTGAGTGTTTGAAAAACGACGAACACTACCATTGCTCTCAAATGGTTTTCATATTATTTCGAGCACTGTGATTGGATGACTAATGTTTCAGCTGTTTTTTAATTAGCTCAATGAGAAACCCAAGTCACAACCGCGTATTATATATATGTTTTTCACTCAAACGAATCGTTTTCTAGCTGTGGAAAATGTACTAATTTGTAGCAAGTTTAAAAAATATTCATTACTATAATAGTGCAAGGTTATACCTTTGTGCCCGAACACGTTTCACTTTGACATTGTCAAAAACAAGCTCAAACAATAAGATCGCATAATCTTGACACCCACTCAAACAATCCAGTTTTTTTTATACCTGACCTAGAAATAATAAAACTTTGTTTTTTTACTTTCTAGTTGTGAATATAAAAGCATTCAGATAAAGGAATGTCGTTCTAGGAAAGATTGGTGAATATTTACTATTAAAAACAATCGAGTGTTAACATTTTAAATCATTCACACACAAGAACAATGGACGACTACATTATCCTCTTCCATCACTCTCTAAAAGGAGGTAGTTATCACACAGAAGTAAGTGGGAGTCATGAGACATTTACACATATTCCAGCGCCTTGTCAGCCAATGGGAACTGACCAATCTTTGCCATTACAATAAAACTGTTAAGTGTGATGACTATGAAAAATCTTTTTCCGGTTCCAAAATACTTTTAAAATTGCATCCCCCCCCCCCCCCCCCCTTATTTTGAAAAGGATTTGTGGCTTAAAACTGATTTTGGCTGTTGAAGGCAAAGCATATATTGTGTGCCATAATTAATTAAGGTTTGATTTAAGCGATCAGTTCATTTCCGTTTGCCCGGACCCGGAAGTACGTCACAATATAAAAGCTAAAACAATAAACAAAATAGTGAACGAGAAGTTGTAACATTCTTAGTACGAAAAAATCTTACTCAGTAATAAATACGGAATGAATGAGTATATATGTATACAACTTCTCGTTATTTTGTTTATTGTCGACTTAAATTTAAGTTAACTTAAATTAACTTAAATTAAACTATTTGAATATCCCGTCCCTCGGGTCATCTTTCGGGTCGTCCCTCGGGTCGTCTTTCGGGTCGTCCCTCGGGTCTTTCCACGGAAAGTTTGAATAATAATCTCTTCTGCTGTTCAATCTATATAAGTGCTTGATTAAGACTTTTAAACACAAATTACGAACAATAATTCGCTTCCTTAGAAGTCAAACTAGATAAAAATTACCTTGTTTTATCAATAGCAACGAAAAATAACTGAAAAACTATTCAACTCCCTTAAACAGACTTTCTATTTCTTGAGTTTTTAGTATGGATTCTACACATCAATTAAATATTGTTTTCTTTGACTGAACTTATATTAATAACTTTGAATATCTGTATTCTACTTACACTTTGCCTGGCCACAAAAGCACGAGGACGCTATTCAGAATTTGGCGAGTTTACATGTCTTTCGTGAAACTTTGCCAGCACTTCAATATTCATCTTTCGACTTCAACTCCTTCGTTGAAGAGTTTTCCACGACATTTTAGTGCAAAATAACCCTTGAAACCCCTTCTGTTCCTTCTCTTTTCGAGTTATTCTCCATTGGTACAGAGAAATCCTGTTATTTCTAAGGATATTTCTGCATGCTTCCTTTACGTTTGATCATCAATTAAAGCTCACTTATAAAACTTATGCAGATTTTGCCATATATGGACTCGTGACGTAGGCAAATATGGAGCATGCGTAAAAATGTCTCTGAACTCTTAGTTTTGCAAGGGCGTAACTTACTTATCTTAAAAATCAGGGAAGCAAATGGAATAAAAATCTAGTTAGGTGTAAGCGGAATCATGAATCATCTCGCTTCGCAATGTAGAGGAATCATGAATCTTTGTGTAGAAAATTTAAGAATCATGAACTTTTGTTTTGATAACCCGAAATCATGACTGAGTCTAGCAAAATTTGATAAGTCATGAATAAGTGTTGAAAAAATTATGTATAGGAATCATGAATGACAAAATCGTTCCGCTTCCATCCCCGAAGTTAAGAGCATCTACCAATCAAAGAATACCTAACTAGGTGTACATATAGAGCTGTTAAGTTGTGACGTATTTCCGGGTCCAACTGCTCACAAAAACAGCTAAAATAAAGCGAAAACTATTCTCAATGACTTAACCTCCACCTGAAACAATTAGAACTTTGGACAACAAATCCTGTCATGAAGAAAAAGTAAGAAAAATCTTTATAAAACTGCTTTTCGTTTTGGACCCGGAAGTAGTTTTTTCTTTTGATTGACGTCACACGTAAAAACTCTATACATCTAATTTTGCCCTTCATTGTTTTCGTCTTTTTCCACGTTTTCCTGTTCATACGAGTTCAAGGTAACATCGTGAGTGATGCTGTTTGACATCTTACTGGCTCGATTGTGTTTATCACGGTGGCGATTTCGGTAAATAATCATCAAGAGCAGTAATGTGATGACAGAGAATACACCAGCTGTGACAAGGACGGCGACGAGGACGGTATTGGTATGCAAGGGAGCTGAGAAGAGAAGAAAGATATTGATAAAAAATGTGCATGCTTGAGATGTGGGACGAAACCCCGTCCTATAAAGGAAAGGTTTATATAGTGAATATTACAAAAGCTAGCTGATCTGAGAAAAATAAAGAATCGAGAAAATTTGCAAAACTGAGGTGTCATCCTTAGTAGCCCAGCGACTCGCGAAACGGGCATTTCTTTATTTTATTTTCCAACTCAATAATGAATATCATAGTAAATGTATATTACATATCAAAAAAAAAATTCCTAAAAAACCTAGATTTATCCTAGATATAAACTTTAATCAGTTAATTTTCGCAAGCTTCATGACACCTCCGTTTTGCATTGACTTCATTTTACGTCACTATTTCAGATCAGTTGGAAGCTTCTTTAGTCATATATCATGGGAGGCCTGATTTAACTATTTTATCAATTCATTTCTTCACCCAACCATTCGTGGATTCACACCTAAAAAATGACAAGTGTTTTTTCTCCTCATACCTCGGCATCACCCTCTCTCCTAAAACTACCGAATAAACCTCACCCACGCGCAGGATTGGAGAGGAAGATACGGGGATGGACCAGGGATGGATTTTGGTGGCGAATTTGTTGTAAGTTGTTGTTGTTGTTGTTGTTGTTGTTGTCCAAATTATCATCAGAACGCAGGAAATAGCATTTGAAACATGTATACTGTAAATTTCTAGTTCATGTGAATAATTTGTCTACTTACTCTCCCCTCCCTTGTTGTTATTGTGTGACACCCCCTTTAAAGGGCCTGCAGACAAGTCATACGGCATTGAACTTTTCAGGTCACTGGAATCTCGACGACTTCTAGGTTTGGTGCAACCAACAGCACATCTGGAGTTGGTAGAGTTTTGATGACAGACAAGTAGTTCACAGTGAAGATAAACCAGATGGGAATTAGAGTGGACAAATCGGAATGATCTGATGGAAAATCGTTGGACTTTACTGAAGGGGTTGTGGAAGTAAACCATGGTTGAATCAAGAATGCACCTGGAAATCGAAGTGTTGGACATAGTTAATGGAAAGTACACAGATATAGGGCGTTCTGACGGTGTAGATTTCCCATTTCCAATGTCCTAAATCCCGGCCCCAGTGATGAACCTTGTGGCAATCCTATGTTGGTGATTCTATTTCCCGTTCAAAGTGACCTAAATCCCGGTCCCAGTGATGAACCTTGGGGCAATCCCATGTTGTTGATTCTATATCCCGTGCATCAAATCTGATTTCTCTCATTTTATCTCTGTCAGAATCCACATTTTAGCAAAAAATATATATATTTTAGATTGATTACCCTCTCTCCAGAAACACATGTTGTGGAAACGAGTCAGGATTGGTTGATGTGGTAGCACGGCAATTCTCAGCAAACACGACCAGATCAGCGTTGGTATTTTTGACTTCATACTGAAGCCACAGAGGCTGGTTTGGGTAGACAACCACTGGGTAAGCCAAGGGTGAGTAGGATGTTCGGTAACGTGATGTCTGGTAAAGGTCCATTTTAAATGTGAAGTTCCCGTAAGATCCTAGGAAAATATAACTTCGACAGTAAGTGAAATTTAGTACTGACCTAGAACAGCTATATGACCCCTATACAGGGACGCGGAGCACATTTTAAAGTGGAGAGGTTAGTATGCAACTGAATTAAAGAGAAAAAGTGGAGGGGAGCTAAGATAAGGAAACATAAAAGGACCCGTTTGGAAAAAAAATGTGTGAAGTTGCCCCCCGGCTCTGCTGTCCCTGCATAATAGCGACCGTAAGATTCACAAAATCTACGACGGCGACGTCAACCGAAAGTCTAAATAACTTTAATTTTGGGTTTCGCGCCTTCAAAGTCTGTCTTCCCTGTAGATGAGTTGACTGTACTGACAATGTTTTAAATGAAATGACGTCATTTCCTGTCTCGTGCGGAATTTAGATCACAAGTTTTCAATAGTATCCTTTCTGGTTGACAGCACATGGTGGTTGTCTAACTTTTGGAGCAGATATTAAGATAAAAGACTCCTATCAGATGGTTGTGACCCAACAATAGACCCCTTGCAGCACGTCAGAACGCAGCTCAATTTGGAGGACAAAATGCAATAGGGTTCCAATTCTCAAGAGATTGAAATTCTTTAGTTTTGTCCTCCAAATTGAGCTGCTTTGACGTCACGTGCAAGGGGTCTATAGCAGCACTTTACCCTTATATGAAAACAGGTCCATCCTTCAACTAAAATTTCGTATTACCTTCAAATGCAACAACTGTCTTTCTTGCTGGCTTGAATGACGTACTAACCAACCGCTTTCGCTCATATTCGCAGTAGAATCGTAAGGCCACATTCCAGCCACGTGCTATGTTTGATGCATTCCGCGATGCTTATTTCCAGCGGTCATCATTTCTTACCTGAGTTATACAATCAATTTACTTTTTTTTTTAAATAATTAAAATTTGAGTTACTAATTATAAATTAAACATTCTTTAACTTTGTCAATATCATATTTTTAATGTTATCTAATGAGAAACACATCTAAAAACCAATTGAACTAGCTGGTAGTTGGAACAATATGTGATACACCAATGCGTAAAGTTATTTGAGAAAGTAACCCCACCACGCTATGTTTCCACGTTTGCCTTCGTGGAATTCCATAATTCAAGATGGCTGCCGTATCGGTAAAAAAAAGTCTATTCTGAATTGCCATACCTCATTCCAGAATGTAATTGTGTTCTGGTTTTCTGTGTACGTGGTTCCACAACCATCTAAAGGAGCACGAAGTCTCACAATATGAGCCGTGTTATCTTGTACTGCTCTACAAGACGGGTCGTTTAGGTGAAGGTTTCGCCAGTCGAAGTCAGAAAAGTAAGAATTCTTCAAATCAATTTGCATGTAGGTTTCCTCACAGGTTACACGAGTTCGAAGACCTAGAGAAATAAATAAGACAAAATAACGCTAATCAGTCATGCGGGCGGTGCTCGTAAAGCTAACTGGGGTATGGTGTACACATGCATGGTGCTCAGTAACTCACTTGTCTCTCATTGTCTTCCAGTGTATCCATGGTAACAATTACAGTAGTAATGGTTTTGATCTCCATGGCAACTTGCTCCGTTGCGACAAGGATTACTGTTACATTGTGTCAAGCCTTAAAAAAGATTAATAATTGTCAGTAGAAGAGAGGGCTAATAAATTGCTTTTAATATCAACTCCGAACCTTACTATTTCGGCAAGATTAGTGGTAAAATGTTTATTAAAAAAATGTGTAAGGATATTGTTAAAAGTGCATGACTATCCGAGTAGTACGCTGGAACACTGAGGTCATTATAGCAATCAATACACTGCTGAACTTACTTGTTTCACATTGGCTGCCGTTATATCCACGTGGACAAGTGCAGTTATATTGAATTATGTCTTCAGTACAAGTGCCTCCATTACGACAAGGATTGCTCTCACACTGGGTCAACCCTTTAAAAAAATGAACGTCTAAAATGAAGCAAAATTAACGGAGAACTTGAAACGCGTCGAATAAACTCTACTCCAGTCCCACAACAATGATCATGACAGACTGGTGGACAATTAACTCGCACTACGGTTCTGTTCAGTTGCTTAACTCGTGAAACAAAAATGTCTTGTTAATGTGCTACAGTTAAATAGACACAAAAGAACTGAAAACAATGGATTATTACGTCACTCAGTCCACACAATGTCGAACGCAGAGAAAGAGCCTATGATTTGGCTAATGAGTAGGATCTGGAACGAGAATAACGACTCACTTGTCTCGCATTGTCTTCCAGCGAATCCATGGTAACAATTACAGTAATAATGGTTTTGATCTCCATGGCAACTTGCTCCGTTGCGACAAGGATTACTGTTACATTGAGTCAAGCCTTAAAAAAGATTAATAACTGTCAGTAGAAGTGAGGTCTAATACATTGCTTTTAATATCAAATCCGAACTTTGCTATTTGCTATTAAGTGGTAAACACTATCACTGATTATACACGTGATAGAGTGATTCTCATAAACCCGTGAAATACATTTTAGCATATTACACACTACTTCACTCTGATTCTTTTGTTTTTTATTGTGTTTATCTGACTATTACACTTTAATAACTACACTTTGTTTTGACGGTTTGAATAACGGCGCAGAAATGTGTCAACCAATGAGATTCGTTTTCAAAAGTAATTCATCCAATGGAAAGGCGAGTTTTACTTAGCCAATCGAATCAAAGCGCGGCCAGGATAAAAATGTAACTGTGCTTGAGTTCAGGAGTTTATTTCGATAATCACATCGTATTAACAAAATGGCCCGTACCAAGCAAACTGCCCGTAAATCAACCGGAGGAAAAGCTCCCCGAAAACAACTTGCCACAAAGGCAGCACGTAAGAGTGCCCCAGCAACTGGTGGAGTCAAGAAGCCTCATCGTTACAGGCCCGGTACCGTCGCTCTTCGTGAGATCCGTCGTTACCAGAAATCAACCGAGCTGTTGATCCGCAAGCTGCCCTTCCAGCGTCTTGTCCGTGAAATCGCTCAGGATTTCAAGACAGATCTCCGCTTCCAGAGCTCTGCTGTGATGGCCCTTCAGGAGGCTAGCGAAGCTTACTTGGTCGGTCTGTTTGAAGACACCAACTTGTGCGCCATTCACGCCAAGAGAGTGACCATCATGCCCAAGGACATTGACTATTTTCAAAGGATTATTCAAATTTGGACCTTGAAGCATCGACTAAATGCTTTGTGTTTGTCCAGTGAACCGATGTATGGAAAGTGATGAATCAAAAATAATCAGTCGGTACCTTTCATATTTTTGACTGGCGGCAGTGATATACCAAATTCCAAATTCCAACGGACAACTCACAACTACAGAATCCTCGTAATATTGAAAATGCTATTTGCCATCGGTATAAGAAAACTTCACTTCATTAGACCTTTTTGCTCTATCACTATTTTCGACTTCGTGCGCTTTAAAAACAATAGGTGAGATCAAAGATTGTACGGAATTTGAGCATCTTTAGAATTTGAACAAAAGACGATTGTATTTCATTGTTGTGATTAACAACGAGTCGAGCCATACCAATGCACAACACTTGCGTATGTCGAAATTATGAGCTGACTACAACTATAGTTCAACAACAATGAAATGCGAGTATGTTTTGTTCAAATTCTAAAGATGTTCAAATTTCGTACAATCTTTGATGCACCTATTGTTCTCGAAGCGCACGAAGTCGAAAATAGTGATAGAGCAAAAAGGTCTAATATAAAAACTTACAGAAACCTAAAACAGTGGGGAAATGTTTATAAAAACGTACAATGTATAAGGATATTTTTAAAAATGCATGATTATCCGAGTAGTACGCTGGAACACTGAGGTCATCATAGCAATCAATAAGAGATGATAACTAGCGGTAAGCTAGTGTGGGCTGCGTCGGTGTTTCTAATGAAACAGTTGTGATAAAAAGATAAATTTTACACCGTAAAAAATAAGAAAGATCACACACTCGCTTTTTACTCCGACGAAGGACTAGCGTCCGAAACGTCAGTAAGTGATCTTTCTTATTTTTTACGGTGTAAAATTTATCTTTTTATCACAACTATGGCAATCAATACTCTGCTGAACTTACTTGTTTCACATTGGCTGCCGTTATATCCACGTGGACAAGTGCAGTTATATTGAATTATGTCTTCAGTACAAGTGCCTCCATTACGACAAGGATTGCTCTCACACTGGGTCAACCCTTTAAAAAAATGAACGTCTCAAATGAAGCAAAATTAAAGGAGAACTTGAAACGCGTCAATAGACACAAAAGAACTGAAAACAATGGATTTTTACGTCACTCAGTCTAAACAATGTCGAACGTAGAGAAATAAAGACGGGTTGTATGTCGCTTTAAACCGCCCACGATAACGTTGCGTAATTTCACTTAATCACTAGCTGATCATGACTGATTGTCTTTAATTCACCCAAAAACATAATCCTAATCAACCGCCGCTAAAACGTAACACCAATGTTTTTTTAGGCTTTTATTTACCAATAGTATTGCAGGTCACAAAGACGTCTTCATAGTGATTGCAGTCATGACTTCCCCATCCTCTATGTCTACACTGTTGAATAGCACTCTCGCTGCCAGAACATCGTACGTCATCAAGCCATATCTGTCCTGTTCCTCCTCCACTGTTATGATAAGACAAGGCACCAGCAAAGCCAAGCTGACGGCATACCACGTGGGTGTTGGTCATGGACCAACCATCATCACACACTGTACCCCATACTCCATTATGAAGAACTTGTAATCGACCAGAGGACCCACCCCCTTGAATGCGAACCGTATCTGACAAAAGAAAAATAAATTTATAAATGCTCTCTTTTTGGAAAGGGTATTTTAACTAAAAGTGACATTTACTGAAAAGACGAAGAAAATTAATCAAAGTATAGTTGTTGCTATTGACCATCCATTTTGAAGGAATTTTGAAGTTTCGCTAAACGAAAATAATATGTTTTCACCTCTATCAGTCTACTAACATTTTCATGAGTTAAAACCGGCCACTCTTTATATGTTATTTTCATCATTATCAATAGGTTTAGACTTATAACTTATAACTTATAACTGAAGAATGGAAAGCACCAAAACACTATCGATAGGCTCTTAAATGAAACACGGAGGGAAAATATGTTTATATAAAAAAAAACCACTATACTTACTATTCGCGTTCCCACAGTACCGAAGGTTACAGGCTGATGGTTTGACAAGCTCGTACATGTAGAATCGTTCACAGTTTTTGACACGAATATTGTTGCTAAAGTAGCAGCAGTTTCTATACCCCGAATAGCACACCCTACGAGTCACAACACCCTCTGCTTGGGTTGGATGAGAACCATTCATCCAGCCAGGAGCATTAGTACCACAATGGTGCGTAGGTACACAAGACGTTGCCATAGCAGTACCAGCATTGCCCATGAAGCGGTACCATCCTGGGGTGATCTCGTTCCTATCGCACTTTGATACGCTACCTCTGTGCTGTCCTTGAGCACGATCTCTTGAGTTTAATACAGTGTAACTAGAACATTCTACATCCAAGGAATGTGCAGAACCAAAGATGACAACAAAAACAGCAAAATGATATGTTAGATACATGTTTGGCAACCTTCCAATCAAAATAGATATTAGGCACTTGCAATGTGTGTTACTAGATTCGTTATTGAGCTCAGAACTGAAATGTTTAAGCTGAACAAGTGAACTGTCTTTTGAACCATATTCTGAATGACATTCTGTAGTCAAACATTCACTAATAGCTCAACTTTTGTCAAAGCTATTAGTATGATTGCGATTTTAATATATTGCTTAATCTATTGCCTTTAATGAAAGTATACTCTAATATTCACTTAATGATCCCCCCTCCTCGTTAAGTAGTAGTTAAGTTTATTGGTCTTACTGAAGATAGACTTCAATATTCACTAAAAAACCGTCTTCGTCGTTTATGTAATAAACATCTTAGGGTGCTAATTGAGAGAACTCTTCTACTATTCACAAAATAGTCAACTCTATTGTGAAGCTTGCGCGAGCTAATGCCGTTTATTACCATGTGTTGTACATTTTTTCACTTGCCCTGACAATGGACGCTTGGCGATTTATTAAATCTTCACGTGGTTGAAACTTTAATTTATAATAAGAATTAAAATGTCAATTGAAATGAAGACAATTTTTGAAACGCTCGTAAAATGATTGCTAAACTATTTCCTTCTTTGAATGTTTTGAATTTACAGTTTATATACGAAACTGTTTTAAACTGCTTATCAACTCTGTCAACGGTTTAGTTTGAAATATAGGGTGACATGAAGGAGATATTCAAAGACATAAAGGTTTAAAACTTAAAAATGCAAATCAGATGACATCCACCAAGGTATCTGTCCTCTTTTTTTGTGTGTTTTACTACCAGTGACTCTCAAGTAAACTCACCAAAACTCTACTGCAATATATATTTTGGTAATAAAAATCATTCATTAATTGAAAACTGGCATTACCTTACTGGACAGTAATTTCGTATTTTAAATGAATACTTGGTCGACGTCATCTCATTTGCATTTTTAAATTTTAAACCTGTCTATCTCTGAAATGAGAAGTCCTTATCCTGTAAAACTGTGCCATCGTATTATACCCTACTTGTAGAAGTAATGTTTAAAATCCAACAATGAGGATATGACGGGTTTTCAAAGTCCGCGCAATTGAACAATTGGAAGGACTTTGAAAACCCGTCAAGTCCGAATTGGAGGACTTTGAATGACTTCAAATCCTCATCAATTATTTAAGAGGAATCTGTTCTATTGTATTTCTAGATGTTCAAGTGTCCTTGGACTTGAAATTTGTTCAAGTCCAAGGACACTGGAACAGTGTTGCAATTGGTCTAGAAATACAATAGAACAGATTTCCAGTTGGTTTGGGAGTACTTTACGTGGTTTTATTTCAAGTATTGTCATGGGATCAAAATCGGGGCAGTTGGTTGGCTAATTACCTCCTGAACAATTGATGAGGATTTGAAGTGATTTTATAACTAAACCATCACAGTTAACATAGGCACTTAAATATCTGTAAGAGGACGTTATTTACAAAACTAAAGGTCATATAACCGAGCTTGAAGCATGAGTTACCAAATTACCAAGCTTTTCAGATCGAAAAACCTAAGGATCTAGAATCATTAGAAATTTCAATTTTTGCAAGAAATGCCTAGATAGAGTAAGAAGGAAATTGATTTATTTCATGGAAAAAGTCAGCAGTATGGCGGGAAAGAAACTTTTTTTTTTATGACAATGGGGTGCATTAGAAGAGTTTTAAGGAGTTTTAATTTGGAAAAAAAATTTGGTGGACAAAAATTTTCAAGCTCTTTGATGAAAAATCCTGTAGTGCAATTTGAAAATTTCGTTTGTCCTCGAAGATGCTTGTGGAGTCATTTCAACGAAATTACTATAAGATACTGTTTTACTATAAAATATAATAGACCCTTTGCAGCACGTCGGAATGCAGCTCAATTTGGAGGACAAAACAATAGGTTCCAATGCTCTGGAGATTGAAATTCTTTTGTTTTGTCCTCCAAATTGAGTTGCTTTGACGTCACGTGAAAGGGTTCTATTGACAAATAAACCACAAAGACAATGTTCATAGAGTTTATTGAAAGAGGAAAACGTTTTCATAGTTTTTCTTTGATTAGTGGCAAGACCGGCAAGGAGCATACCACAGTGTTCATCATGAGCCTGAAGGAAAAAGGGAATTCAAAAATCACTATCAAGATAAAAATTTATGATTATTTTGACGAAAACCTTTTTACTAACATCAGAAAGTATATTAATTTTGGACCCTTTGAACAAGTATTTATTTACGTTCAAAAACGAAAGCGTTACTTCGTTACCCCGGCCTAAGAATTACTTGCATAACTGATGTCTTATGTTATATATATGGCACTTACAGACTTTACAGGTTCTTTGGCACATGATTGCCACAGCTCCTCGATTGCAGAACTTTTGCAGGTGGAAACAGTTGGAAACTCTGTCTTTACAATCTGCAAATAAGATTCAAAGAAATATAAGTATAAAGATTTTAGTAAGTTAACACTAAAACAATATCAACACCAGCTAATGTTCGCCTTGTTTTTTCTTTAGAAGGAGGTATAAGGAAGTTGTTTGATCAGTACCATGACCTAGTGAAACTCTGTTTAACCGAAAATATAACTTGATACCTATGGCGTACCTCCTTCGTCACCTGTTAAAGAAAAAAAGATATTTTAGTCAACATCACTTTAAGAATCTTAAATTTAAAGCATTTTCAGAATTATATTTTAATACAACATACTATTATCGGCATAGCATATCATGGTGTTATTACAGGCTAAAAGTAGAGAAGTACAGGGCTTTTTTAAGGGAAAAGAGCATGGATAGTTTGTTTTATAGTACTCACATGCTCCACAGGTTTTGCGGCACCAGTTGTTTTTGATGGACCAGCTGGTTTTGCAGTACTTTTTCAGGTGGCCTTGGCAATTGAAGGCCTTGTCCTTGCAATCTATGGATCAAATAGAAGAAAAATAAGTAAGAGATAGCAACAATGATTAAAGAAAATAAGAAAAGAGAAGAGAAGAGAAGAAATGAGAAGGCAAGGCAAGGCAAGGCAAGAAGAAAGAGAAGAGAAGGTAAGGCAAGGCAAGTGAAGAAAAGGGAAAGCCGGAAAGGAAAAGAATCACGAGAAACATAAATTATTCTAAATATTAGAGAACCAATCAATTTTCATTCAGACTTTTGTTACGTAAAGTTTTTCAAAATTTTAGTGACAAAAGATTTCAAGTACTATGAATCCTAAGTTTAGCACTTTTATCATAATTCAAATTAATTTCATCCTTTTATTCTTCATACCTGATGGTGCTCCAGTTGTTGGTGGTAGAGGTCCTTCAGTGGGGGGTGGAGGGGGAGCATCTGTCTGCGGTGGGGGTGGGGGTGGGTCAGTTTGTGGAGGGGGTGGTGGGGGAGCATCCGTATTCGGTGGGGGTGGGGGTGCGTCTGTCATTGGCGGCAAAGGTGGTAGTCCTCCATCATCTGTATAAATATCAACAAATATTTAGAGGTATTAATTATTAATGTCTAGTATATAATTTTTAAATAAAAATATACTAAGCGTTTACAGGAACCTATGGCTCTGTTATTGTAAAACTACATGGATGCAGTTTTATCCTTTCGTAAGGATATCCACTGTCGCCCACATTTGAGTGAAAAACATATTGCAATATGACTCCCAAATCGCTTCCCTAACAACCAATCAAGGCTGGACAACACGCTTAATTCTGTGAATAGTCCCCTTCACAGTTCCCTGCGCCATCTTGAAAGGTAACCATGACTTTGCATTGAAGCAAGAAGAACGGTGATCTTGCAATGATAGAGACATGTGAATAATTGTCCAAGGTGTTAAAAGGGTCTCTATTATTGCAAGGTCACCGTTCGTCTCGCTTTGATGCAAAGGGACGACTACCTTTCAAGATGGCGCAGGGAACTGTGAAAGGGACTATTATCCATGCCCTGACTTTGATCAGCCCAGAGGTTGTTTCAGGGTATACGTATCAATAAAATTTAAAGAGTAAGCTAATTGATAAAGAATTTTCGTAGTTTTTAAAAGGTTTGATTCTTACCTTCATCCGCTAAAGCAGCACCAAGTAGGACCAGAACAACTGCTATCAAAAATTTCATCCTCTTTGAAGAATTTATGATAAGAAAATAAAAATTCCTCTCATCCTGACCTTATAACACGTTTTTATTGCATCTGTATTTACTGTATAAAGGTGGGTTTACCAAGCTTTTTTTTCTTTATACAGTGAATACGAAAAACACGAACCATGACCATAAAACTGAAGACAGCTGTGAAGATATTTAAACGTGTTATTTGCTCCTGATTATAGAAGTATAAACATTGCATCTAATGCTGTGTTAATAACAGAGATTTTGTGCCTACTCAAGCTTTATCCCTTTATGCAATCAATATGGTATAACATCATTTTAAAAGCAGATTAGAATTAAACTTCTTACAGCTCAGTAACCACGAATAATAGTTCCAAGTCGAGGTTGTAGTTGCCGCGCATAGCAAAACTATAGTTTATAATGCGCGGCAACTCCAACCTTGACTTGGTACTATTATTCGTGGTCACTGTACGGAACTGTAGAAAGGTGTATTTAACCGTTTTAAAATTGTGAACTAAAAAAATCATAGGTAAATTTGTATAACATCGTTAGTTTAAAAGGAGATTACAGTTTTAGCGTTTAAAACACGAACTAAAAAGATCATGGCGAAAACTTACAAAAATGACAGAAACAAGCTAAATAAACATGCATTAAATTCATAAAATAGAAAAAAATTATGATAATAAATGCGAATTCACAGTAGATTCCACAAAGTGGCTCTTCTTCCACTGCATTCTGCCTATTATTAATTGTTTTCGGCTCATGAGAAGTTCGACGTTTGAACTGAGCCTAAGTCAAGCAATTTTCGGGTCTGTCTCCCCAGATTCAGATTATATTATTGCGTTATTCCGTTGAGTTACAATACACACACATGTCCAGGTGCTGAGGTATATCGTATGTACAGATAACGAAAACATGTCAAAAAATAATAGAATCCTAAAACTGAGTCATTGTAACTACTGACTCACTTCTCAGTGATTTATTACCAAATATGGATATATATTTTTGATAAAAAATAATTCAAAGGTTCTTAAAATGTATTCTTGTGCCAAAACGACTATGAGAAGAAGATAGAGCTTAGCTTGGGGTTCCTGTGTTAGGACACTGTGTTTGCAGTCATTGAGCATGCGTAATAAAAGCAAGTAATCAGCTAAGCAACGAATGGTGTAATCAAATAAAAGAAGAAAAAAAAGCTAAAAGTCTTGTCCTCCAGCATGGCGTAATAAAGTTTCTTAGAAATTAAAAGACATGGATAAAAAACAAGAGAATATTGTCCTCCACGTAAACAAAAATTAATTTCCTCCAACATAGCAGTGATGACGTCACATGTAATCAAGAGATTATTGTCCTCCAACATAGCAGTGATGACGTTACATGTAATCAAGATAGCATTGTCCTCCAACATAGCAATGATAACGTTACATGTAATCAAGATATTATTGTCCTCCAACATAGCAGTGATGACGTTACATGTAATCAAGATAGCATTGTCCTCCAACATAGCATTGATAACGTTACATGTAATCAAGATAGCATTGTCCTCCAACATAGCAGTGATAACGTTACATGTAATCAAGATATTATTGTCCTCCAACATAGCAATGATGACATTACATGTAATCAAGATATTATTGTCCTCCAACATAGCAGTGATGACGTTACATGTAATCAAGATATTATTGTCCTCCAACATAGCAGTGATGACGTTACATGTAATCAAGATAGTATTGTCCTCCAACATAGTTGTCACATGAAAAAAAATCGGTTGTGTATATCTTAAGCTTCCACCCACTTCTACTGAAAACTAACTTGCCCTTGTGACGTGCAAGGGTACCAATCTAGCGTACTGATATTTGCAATGTATCTCCTGGGTTGTATGGACTGACTGCATCCGCGTCGTCATCACACGTATAAATAAGGCCTAGTAATACGTGATACATGCCGAAAGCGTGCTTGTTGCTGCTTTCCATGGCAAAAGGCCTGGTAACCATTCTTTTAACTCCCTTGAACTTCCAAGATCCCCATTTATCAACCTCGATATCAATGCTGGAGTTTTTACCCCACTTTTCGCAATTCTGAGCCAAAATAGACGTGTCCTCGGGCAGTTGTTCAAACGAACCACAGGCGTTAGGAAAACCAAAGTTACGTTCGGTAAAGTACCGCAGTACCTGCTGGCCAGCGGTGTTTTTCTTGGTCATGATGCTCACTTTTCTACCGACAGACTTTTTGTAGCAATAAAAATGAATCTGGCGGAATCCTAATAACTGAATGATGCTGGACATGGCATTTACGTTTGGCAAGACGTCCACGTCGTTCCTGTAGTACTCCTCGATCACATGAAAGTCGTCGAATTGCTCAGGATGGATTGCAGGGGAAGTGGTTTGCAAGACTGTTTTTTTTACTATCGTCCATCCACCTGACAATAAAGAATTGAGGCTGTTAACTGTCAATTTTCATTACTCCCTTCCTGTATTTTTCTATTCCTCCATCTCTTCTCCCTCACCCACCCACCTACCTACTCACTCACTCCCCTAAATATCTCTCCCACACACCAACACCCTACTCACCACTCTCCCACCCACCAACTTCACTACCCACCACTCTCCCACCCACCAACTTCCGTACACACCTCTCTACCACCCACCTACTCACAAACTCACTCACTTACACACTCACCTCCATCTGTTTCCATGTCGCAATACGCTTTGATTGGTTTGCCTTCGTTTTTCGGATCAAGCCAATATACACCTGTTCCAATAGATCCTCCGCTGACCAGTATCTCCAGGCATGACTTGGCCGGCAGCGCCTTCATTCCTTTGAAAATTGCTGATAAAAAAATTGAAGTTCATAAAGATCGTTGATCCAAGAATATGGATAAACGGTAGAATATTACGCTCAAAGATGAAGAATCTAGATAGTCTTACCTGGGATTCTTCCAGACGGATTTTTAAAATAGATACAATTATTCCTCGGTTCATACCGCTCTGGACGAGACTCCTTGGTCTGTGTGCTCAAGCAACAGGTACTTGTTCTTTGATAATAGTTCAAGCTCATGCAACGCTCAGATTTCTCGCACTCCAGCAAGCACAAACCCTGGTGATCAGTTTGGAAGGATGTATACTCCATACCAATGAGAGCATAGCCAGTTTCTGATACCAACACAGGTTGTACTGGCTGGCAATGCTGTTGAAGGCTGGTTTGTATTTCAAGACCAATCAAAATGAAAAGAAAAACGAATACTGGAATCTGTGGAGCACACAATTATTAAAAAAGGATTGAATACAGCTATTTCAAAAAACGTTGAATACTGAATGCTGAATGCTGAATGCTGAATGCTGAATGCTGAATGCTGAATGCTGAATGCTGAATGCTGAATGCTGAATGCTGAATGCTGAATGCTGAATGCTGAATGCTGAATGCTGAATGCTGAATGCTGAATGCTGAATGCTGAATGCTGAATGCTGAATGCTGAATGCTGAATGCTGAATGCTGAATGCTGAATGCTGAATGCTGAATGCTGAATGCTGAATGCTGAATGCTGAATGCTGAATGCTGAATGCTGAATGCTGAATGCTGAATGCTGAATGCTGAATGCTGAATGCTGAATGCTGAATGCTGAATGCTGAATGCTGAATGCTGAATGCTGAATGCTGAATGCTGAATGCTGAATGCTGAATGCTGAATGCTGAATGCTGAATGCTGAATGCTGAATGCTGAATGCTGAATGCTGTAATTATAAAGTACAGCAAAGCACGGAGCGACCGAATTTCTGATTTTTTTTAATTTTATCTCTTTACTAAGGTCCCGATTTACACGAAACCGGTTTTATTTGAACACATTTTGATAAGCATGAAACCGGGTCGAAAATGATATGGTTACAGAGCATTTACACGAGAATGGTATGACGTATTAGACTCAGACAGCGTTTTCAAAACATCACGGTTTCTTTACATATTCAATCGATGTTTTTTTCAAATGAAACCGCGTCCGTGTAAACGGGGCCTAAATTCCATTTAACATGACAAACTGGTTTTTCTTTCTATAGGTTGGGTCTCTCCCTTAATTCCAGGGTATTTCTTTGGGTTTTCCGGTTTTCCGCCATTCGCAAAACCAAACACGCTATCCCAATTCTGTAAGTCAGCCATGCCCTGACTTAGATCAGCCCAGAGGTTGTTTCAGGATTCGATCTGTGAGTTAGCCGTGCCCTGACTTAGATCAGCCCAGAGGTTGTTTCAGGGTTTGATCTGTGAGTTAGCCGTGTCCTGACTTAGATCAGCCCAGAGGTTGTTTCAGGGTTTGATCTGGTCTAATTTAATCTTGGATCTGATCTACCGCCACCCGGTTAGCTCAGTTGGTAAGAGCGTCGGTCTGTTGTGCGGGAGGTCGTGGTTCGAGTCCCGGCCGGACCAACACTCAGGGTCTTAAAATAACTGAGGAGAAAGTGCTGCCTTTGTAATCACATCTACAAATGGTTAGACTTTCAAGTCTTCTCGGATAAGGACTTTAAACCGTAGGCCCTGTCTCCCAACCCTTTCTTAACCTGTAAATGGGGGACATAAAAGAACCTGTTGAATTATTCGTGTAAGAGTAGGGGATTGTCTCCCGGTTCAACAGCCTATCGCAATTTGGAGGCATAACACTAATTACTAACAATTCACTCATGATTGTAAGCTGCACGGCTGCTAATAGCGCCTTAATATGCAGCCCGTAAAGTCCTCCACTGGTCAAAATTGTAAAGCGCATTGAGACGATGTGAAATGCGCTATATAAGAACCCCATTATTATTATTATTATTATCTGTGAGTTAGCCGTGCCCTGACTTAGATCAGCCCAGAGGTTGTTTCAGGGTTCGAACAGCAGCAGATTTGGATCGAATTTAGAATAGCTAATTATTATTAAAACTCAATTAAAACGAACTTCGTCAGGTTAGCGCAAAAATCTCCGTAAAATACTAACGATTTGTTGGTCTGTTATCACAGACACTGCCAATTTTTATCGAATTTAGCGTTTGAACCCAACAAGTGCTTATAATTCCATGCAATAACGATTGACTTACATCTTGTGAGGTAATTTTGACACCCATTCTTTCCATCGTCTTCATAGTATCTATACAAAAAATCTTTGTTTCAGAAGATTTTTCTGGCTATTCCAATATACGGAAATCTTAGTGAGTCCAAGAGCTATATCCTTCGGAAATGACTGACCAAAGTAAATCTTTGAAGTACAGCTGCGGGTTGGAGTGTTCCTACGAAAGCTTGTCTCCACCAACAACGAGGCAGAATATATCTCCAGAATCTTCTTTCAAAGGTTTCATATTATGAATTAACAGTTTTGTTTATACAAACTTAATTGAATCATGTTAGATAGATAAAACAAGAATGAAGCAACTGAAAAATATAAACACTGAAGTAGCAGCATGAAGCATTGTGAGGCTTGAAAGGTTGAAAACACCTTCGAAAAAAATTAAAAACGAATCAAAAATGTAGATAAGTTCAAGCTGAACTTAAAAAAGAAGTTCATTAACTTACAGCTTCTGATTAAATTCTAGTTTTGGCAATAAAATTACATGATTTATATCAGAGAGAAAAATAAGAAAAATCGCTCAAATTTCTTTCAAATTAATGCTGTAAGACTCCCTAGGATTCTAAGAGTGGTTGGCAGAGTTACATATATAAATAAGATATAAATAAATGTAACAGAAACTTAGTTGATTCTATAAGTTGAATAACTTCTTTTGAATAGGAGTGTGGGAGAGTAAAAATATATATTCTTTTGAACTTCAAAAACAATTCTTGAAAAGATGGTTGACGCTTGGTCAGAACTCTTACCATTAGCAACGAGGAAATTAAAAAAACAGAATGCTAAGATGGAAAGAAAGTACTTTGAAAGATGAACAAATAGGAATAAAAACACCAAACCAAATAAAGTCTGTCAATAACAGCATTCCATTGACTTGGTAGTTTTCTATGAGAAGTCAGTTCGCAAAAATTGTTTCTCTTGGATGAGTTTGCTTGATCGTTATTAATTTAGAATAAATTTCATATTTGGTTTAACATTAGTAATATGTTGATTAGGTAGCTGACTGGTTGCTTTTAGTTCTTTTAGAATGCAGGCTAAAAACACCTTTAAATTCTGAATATTTAGAACACTGCAAAAATTGGCAACTTTTGAGGAAGGGGGAAGGCTTCTATCTATAGTTCCCCCGAGACTTTTGGTCAGCAATCTTGATGTACATATTCATTACTTTCCATACATTGGTTCACTGGTCAAACACAAAACTTTTAGTCGAGGCTGCAAGGTTCAAATTTGAATAATCCTTTGAAACTACCTTGAAGCCTCAACTGAATGCTTTATGTGTGACTAGTGATTTCCGATGTATGGAAAATGGTGAATACAGTGACCGCTTGGAATCTTGCAAAATTTTGGGCTTGGCTTTTAGGACCACCTCCCCCTCTCCCTCTCCCTCTCCCTCCCCACCTCCTTCAGGTTCCTCACTAAAACTGAGCGACCTAAACTAATCGCTAATCGACAAGTTACTAATCTTTATGAAATGGGTAAATTTAAAGGAGATAGCAATAAAAACCCACGTGTTTGGAGAGGATTGTGTAAATGAGGTTAGGTCTGCTGTCATTCCATCAATATACCATCAGTAGTCTAGGTAACGGATACTCTCTTGGCCTAGCACGTTATCAAATGAAACCAAAAACCTGCTTCAAACAATTGCATAGTATAGTTTTGTGTTTGAGATTCAATTAGAGTCAAATTTGACAATGATGTCGTAAGAAAAAATACAAAAAAATGGACGATAATTTCTGATTATTTCGGAAGGCGATGAGTACCATAATCAAATGCACTTGTTAGTATTCTAATTATATTGAATCATTTTTTTCGTTATGTGCATTTTAAATGGTAATCTTCTACGTGTTGTCTGTGAACGGTGGTTTTTAGTTCAGTCAAACGAATAACCGAAACGTAAGAACGATTGAAAGATCTCAAAGATGAAAGACTAGAGTTCAGTCATGAAGGTTGTCAACCGAGGACTGAAGTCACAAGCCACATCAGGATTTGTTTGCCCTATTAGCGTGTTAACGTCTTTGTACTCGCTAGAGGAAAACGAGAATGGCTTTATAGAATCAGCCAAGAAAGGAGAGTTGGAGAAAGTGGGGAGTTTCCTTGATCGACAGAAGCATGAAGTCAAAGTTAACAAAATGCTTTTCAAGAAAGCTGATGGCGGAGAAATGAGATTGTACTTTCTTGCCGAAGCAGCGTTGGTCCTAGCAGTCCATGAAAACAACCGCGAGGTTGTTCAACTTATCTTGAGCAAAGGATTTCTTATTCGAGAGCCTCATTCAAGATCCTGTCAATGTAGAGATTGCAGTTCCCTCGGCGTGTTATTGAAATCTTTGTCCAGGTTAAACACATACAGCGCTTTGTCTTGTCCACTATATTTATCTTATTGCTATCTATATGCTGTCCCTCTGATCTACGATACTCCAGAAGAAGTATTAAAACCAACTGATGAAGACACAGCTAGTGCATCTAGCGTGAGTAAAACTGGAGAAGAGTTTCCAGATATCGATATTTTTAGGGCGAAACTCGACCCGATTTACCGCGCGTTTGAACTGAATGGAAAGTTAGAAATATTCGCAGCGACCGAGTACGAATTCATGAAGGAATACAGACAATTATCCAATCAGTGCGAGGAATATGCAGTTGATTTATTGAATCTTTGCCGTAATATGGATGAAATAGGCTGTATTATGAGCATGACCTCTATACAGAGTGATAGGCCCTTGAGGAGTACTGATATCGATACTGATACGGCAGATCTAAGTGTATTGAATTTTGCCATCAAAAACAAGAATGAACGGGTAAGTTATTGTAACACTTATACAATATCACACAAGATACCGGCTTTTGTCTGTAACTTCTTGAGAATCTATACTATAACCAATATATTTGTAAACACTATATTAAGACAAGGGCAGTAGAGTACTCATGTCTGTACACGTGCGTGTAGGGGACAACGTGAGGAAAGAATACAAATTTATACCTTCAAGTTTCCCATGGACCCAAATCAGCCTCTTGATCTGATAGCTCATTTACATAATGCGTCATTAACTACAAATACCAGAATCCCTTGCACACTTTCTTTTGTTAGGTTAATTAGCACTAATTGTCTAACTATTCTCATGAGGAAATACCAATTTGAATAAGTAAGAATATTCGCGAAGCATTTTGGTAGTGGTAGTAAAATGACGCCATCATGTAAAAGGCCTATTGTTTCTTTTTTTCATCTCGTAATTTTGTCTGGCTATAGCTGGGTTTCAATCAGCTGATAAAAGTCTTTGAATCTCATTATCTGCTCCAAATGGTGGTCAAACACTGACCACCATGTGCTGTTAACCAGAAAGAATTCTATTGAAAACTTGTGATTTAGCTGAGGAACATTCCGCACGAGACAGGAAATGACGTCAAGTGAAAATAGACCCCTTGCAGCACGTCGGAATGCAGCCCAATTTGGAGGGCAAAACAATAGGTTCTAATTCTCAGGAGATTGAAATTATTTTGTTTTGTCCTCCAAATTGAGCTGCTTTGACGTCACGTTAAAGGGCTCTATACTAGCCCTTAAACTACGTAATTGTATAAATTGTTTTTTCCTTTTAGTTTGTAGCCCACCCATACAGCCAACTAATGCTCAACTCAGTGCTCTACAAGGGGCTCTATTCCTGGCAGTATCGCTTGTTCATCACCAAATGGTTGTTTCTATCATTGTTCTTTCTTTTCTTCCCGTTCTGGTCACTTTTCTACCTGTTGACACCTCATAACTCATTTTCCCGGATGCTAGCAACACCCCTGGCCAAGTTTTGCGCTAACATGATATCATTCATTTGGTTCCTGGGTCTGCTGACTTACTCGTCCATGGAGGACAGGTTTGGTGGAAAAACCATGGAGATATCACTGACAAGTAAGTTACCATGGAGATATCACTGACAAGTAAGTTACCATGGAGATATCTCTGACAAGTAAGTTACCATGGAGATATCTCTGACAAGTAAGCTACTATGGAGATATCTCTGACAAGTAGTTACCATGAAGATATCTCTGACAAATAAGTTACCATAGGGATATCTCTGACAAGTAAGTTACCATGGAGATATCGCCAATAATTAAGATTTGTTCCACAACTAAGTTCCCATAGAGATTTCCTTGGTAACCTGTCTGGTTACCACGGAGACATCTCTACGAGTGACTTACCACAAGCCATATTCCATGGACATGAATGGCTTCGTTCATCCCCACATACATTTTCCTCCCAATGTCATAACTTCGATCTGCTTTGTGTCCATGTTCAGATGTTTTTGTCACACTATGGGTGATAGGACTGACACTAGAAGAAATCAAAGAATTATACCGTCAGGGGCGTCAACGTTACTTCTCTCAGTGGTGGAACATCGTTACAATAGTGATGCTTGGGATGTTCGTCCTGGCTGGATTATTCTGGATGATTGGATACAGTGCCATTACAGACAAAGCCAGTTTATCTTCACCACATTTGCACGCGATTTTTGGTCGTGTTTCTCATAAAGCAGCTTTCCAGGTGTTACTTTTATCCAGCAGCTTATACGCAATGGCTTTCCTGTTGAGTTTCCTGCACATTTCCAATGCGCTTCAAGTCAATGCTACCATTGGACCTCTTCATTTATCGCTGGTTCAAATGTGTAGAGACTTGTCCAAGTTCCTGTTGCTCTTCTGTGTCATGTACTTTGCTTTCGCTCTCGCTGTTAGAAAGGTTAGTAACTTTTATATAGTTTAGATAGTACGCGTGCTCTGATTGGTCGAGAACTGTGCTTTATTAGTGAACGGAGCAAGGTTGCTGACGCCATCCGCACACGCGCAGCACATTTTGCAAAGAAGTGTAAAGGAAAACAGTATATTGAAAAGTACAACGGTTTTTTTCTTTCTATAAAATAAAACGCGCCTAAGAATCTTACTTCTCTTCACATCTCTCTCGTGCTTACGTACAAATGTAAAAAAAAAACGTTTACTATCTTACTATAGTAGCTCCGCGAGTCGGTCGACGACGTTTTTTCAAATGACTGCATATACCACAGTAAGCGCAACCCGTATCATCAAATTCATTTGCTTTTCAAACGGTCTTTCTAGGTCTATTCGCAGTATGTTTTGATGACAGAGATTTACTTACCTAATTCAACCTCACGTGCTGAACATAAGTTTTCAAGGTAAGCTGGCTATCGACGATCCATATAGACCCCTTGCAGCACGTCGGAATGCAGCTCAATTTGGAGGGTAAAACAGTAAATTCCGATTCTTGGGAGATTAAAATTCTTTTGTTTTGCCCTCCAAATTGAGCTGCTCTGACGTCACGTGAAAGGGGTCTATGCCAGTGCATGTAACCAGATAGTGATGCATTGATACACTGAACTGAAAATGATATAAAAGTAAAAGATGTGAATATTTGTTTGTCTTCAAGCTATTTTTCTGGGGAAAAAATCCTAGCTCCTGGCGGGATTTGAACCCACAACCTTCAGGTTACTAGACGACGCGCTAACCAACTGAGCTACAGGAACTAAGTTGATGTAGGCACTTTTTCTGTATTGGACAGGTTTGCAAGCGGCTTGGATGAATTATTCTGGGCTTTGTTCGACAAGACTGACCTTGATGCATTCAGAATCGAGAAGGAAGAGTTCAAGATCACAGAAATAACAGGGGAATTGCTCTTCGCAGTCTATAATGTCGTGGCCATCTTGATTGCCCTCAACATGCTGATTGCCATGATGGCAAACTCTTTTCAGAAAGTTGCGGCAAGTAGAACCCTTGGTTATTCTTGCTTTAGAATACTTTTTGCTTTGTAAATTTACGTCACTAGTTTTTCAAAACGGGTCCCACATGGAAAGTAGTGACCACGAGTGTTATACCATCAATGGCAGATTCAAAATATCGGGTTTACTGGTCATAGCAAGGGGGTAAATCATGTACATTCTAGGAGCCGATTATCTCCCTTACGCTTCGGTCAAGCTTCCTGATCAGTCTGTAAATCTTCGGATAGCGGTGTTGGGGCCGAAATTTCCGGTATAGCCGTAAATGCTTCGCGCTGCCATGCTGCGCTTTAGTACTGCGTCTGGAAATATGGTCCAGAGTATTCAAACAATAAATAAGGATAAAACCAATCTATCTAGCAGACGAACTTGACAAAATGTATGCTAAATTTGCATGTGCATTTTTTTCCTACTTTAAGGTAGGACCGCTTTGTCGACTTAAAATCAAAACTGTGTTAGAAAAAGTACCATTGTACGCCTTAATAGAGGCTAAACATGACTGTCGATTGTTCTTTCCGCCATACAGGATGATGCCGACATCCAGTGGAAGTTCTCCAGGACCCGTATGTGGATGCAGTATGTGGACAGAGGGAGTGTAGTTCCACCACCTTTCAACCTTATTCCCAACTGGAAATCAATCATATCTGGTTTAGATTGGCTGAAGAGAAAGATTCTGGGAAGAAAGGTAACTCATGAAATGTATTAACTATCCCCTTAGCACATATCTTGAGGTCCCGGGTGCGGACGTACTTCGGTCAGGGTTCGGGATGCGCCAGGGGACCCGATCAGGATCCAGTCTTAAAATGTACCCCCATCGAGTATCAGGTTTCACATCGGGGTTCGGGTTGCGGGACATATCCAATCGGGGTTTGGGTTGCCTTGAGGTGTCCCGTTCGTCAGACATTTTGAAGTATCACTGAGGTTTCGGATGTGTCCCATCGGAGAACGGGTTGCGGGACAAACCCCATCGGGGTTAATTTGGGTTGCCACGAGAAGCGTCCCGTTCGCCAGACATTTTAAAATATCAGGTTTTGGACGTATCCCATTAGAGATCGGGTAGAGGGACACACCCTATTGGGGTTCGGGTTGCAAGACACCCCATCGGGGTCAGGTTGCGAGAGGTGTCAGGCAGTGATTTTAAAACGACAACTTTCACTATCTTCAGAGATCGAAGTATGAAGAAATTCGCTTGGATGAAAAAGAAATGGAGAAAAAGGAAGAAAATCAGGTAAAATATTGATGTCCAGCACCTGGTTGTGAAGTGGCCTCGAATGTAAATCTAATCGCTGAAACCTTTCTTTTTTGCAGCGTCGAAAAGTCATCGAGAATCTGATCGCAAGATATTTTGCACGACGAAAGGAATTCGAAGAAACCACGCCAATCATTTAAACACTGATCACAAGTAAACTGATTATTAAGCCTGTGAATAGCGTCTCGGGGATGGGGCTACATGCCGTAGAATTTCAATACATTCTAGGTATCACACAAGTAGAGTATTGTTAGGTTTATCTTGTTAGTCCAGGGATTGTTTCAGGGTTTGATCTGTGAGTTAGCCATGCCCTGACTTAGATCAGCCCAGAGGTTGTTTCAGGGTTCGATCTGTGTTAGCCATGCCCTGACTTAGATCAGCCCAGAGGTTGTTTCAGGGTTCGATCTGTTAGCCGTGCCCTGACTTAGATCAGCCCAGAGGTTGTTTCAGGGTTTGATCTGTGAGTTAGCCATGCCCTGACTTAGATCAGCCCAGAGGTTGTTTTAGGGTTTGATCTGTGAGTTAGCCATGCCCTGACTTAGATCAGCCCGGAGGTTGTTTCAGGGTTCGATCTGCGAGTTAGCCGTGTCCTGACTTAGATCAGCCCAGAGGTTGTTTCAGGGTTCGATAAAATTTGAAGTACATTACTGAGTTAAGTTTAACAAGGATTTGGGGTAGATGACTGTTCAAATCAATTCATTAAAATAAGAAATAAAAGATAAGAAGAAACTGAGGACTACTTAATTTCGGTATGAATATTATTGTTTTCTTTAATCATAGCGTCTATACCTCTGTCAATATCTTTCCATCTCTTTTATCGTCTATTAGCTAATCGACGCAACAATGCACTATAAAGTAAAGCATTTTTCAAGAATCACGATCAGATAATAACAAATCTTTCATCGTTTTACAACAGATACCCCAAATTGTGATTATAAAAAATAATATAAAAATCTAAAGGAGTTTGCGGTAAATTTTAAAAATCTACGCAAATAATTCTCCGCGAATGAATGATTTCACATGCGATTTCACAAAAGGACAAAGATTAATCTGGTCTAGCTCTAAGCGAGCGGTGCTGAGCGGTAATTTACATTGACGAGTAAAGCAAATTTTGTCAGATAGCAGGTATTCATGCACCCGCGATATCGACCCTCCCCTCCCCTCCCCCACGTATTTGGAATATCCAGGTCTCCGTCTCAAAAACATAAACACTTGAGTTCCCTGTCTCAAACAGATTATATTCATCTACTGACAAAGCGTCCATGAGTGAGATACCAAAAACTGGGTTTCCTGTGTTTCTAGTCACGTGATATCCAGAAGCGCCTGGGTGGCAAGCTTCAATCTTGAATCATCTTTAAACCAAAAACTGATTTTTTTATGCTACTCATTCTACTTGAATTTGTCATTTCCATCTTTCCTTGAAAGTATATTAAAGGCTTCTCCACTGATCTTGGATGATTTTCTGCACATCCGTACTGAACCCTCGTGTTTCCACATCGGCTCGTAAATCATTTTACTCGTGATTTTTACTCGTGTCTTGATGGCTTTTGTTTTGCCTCTGTGGCCTCTACAGACCTCTTCAACTGGCCCATTGATGTTTCCTATAATAACCACATATCAACTAGTCAGTTATAATTCCTCGTAGGTCACGCCTTCTTGATGTTCACTGCTGTCTACGCTCTTTTTCTTGCTGTGTTTGTGTTTAATCTTTTTCTTTTTCTCACTGTCTTCGCTTTTTCTTTTTTCTTTGTCAGTGTCTTTGTGTTTGGATCTTCTGTGTTCTTTTTCTCCTTCGTTTTCTTCGTCTTTTTCTTTGTGTTTCTTGTGTTTTTTACTCCGTGATTTTTCGCCGCTCTACAAAAGATAAAGCCAAGATTAGTATTTTGAGTAATTCCACAGGAATCCCAGTTTACAACATTTGTTAACGACAGGTCAAATACAATAGAAGTGAAGGGTATTGAGCTTACCTTATGTTCTTTTTTCTTGTGGTGCTTGCTTTCGTTTGCTAAATGGGAAAACATGTTGGATGAGTAGGACTTAACGATTTGGGAATTCGAAAAAATGGAAGGATGGGTGGAAGAAGGGACGAATGGAAGGAATGGATGGAAGGAAGGATGGGTTGAAGGGATGGGATGGGATGGATTTATAGGAGGGTGGGTGGATAGATGGATGGATGGAAGAAACCATTAGAAAAACATCTACCTGGCTCCTCATCTTCATCAATACCTGTTCACAGAAACAAGGAAAAAGAAATTGAAAATCGTTAAATATAAAAGTCACAAAAACAAATAAGAAGAAAGTAAGAAAGGAAGTACTTGGTATTCTTACTTGGTTTCTTTGATTTCTTTTCATTCATTTTCATTTGCTCGGACATGAACAATGACCATTCATCCACGGAAATACTGGTTGCAGGGGGAGATGTTGATGAAGGGTTGTTTATGTCCACTTTCCTGCAATAATAATAATAAAAACGTCAAGGAAAAGATCATCATCATAATCAACATCATCACTTTCATCATCATAATCATGCATCATCATCACCATCATCAACATCATCGTCAACCACTGCATCACCATCACTATCAACATGCATCACCATCATCATTGTGCTTTTTCATCCTCACCATCTATATCACCACCACCATCATCCTCCTCATCGTTATCATTATGCATCGTCACCATCATCATCATCCTCATCGTTATCATTATGCATCATCATCATCACCATTATCTTCCACCACTGCATCACCATTATCAACATGCATCACTATCATCATTGTGCTTCTTCATCCTCACCATCTATATCTCCACCACCGCCAACATCATCATCATCATCATCACCATCATCATGTATAATTATCATCATCATCAACACAGCAGTAATGTAAGACAACAGAGTAATAAAGTCCTGACTTACGTTACTAATCATCATCAACACAACAGTAAGGTAAGAGAACAGAGTAATAAAGTCCTGACTTACGTTACTAATCATCATCAACACAGCAGTAAGGTAAGACAACAGAGTAATAAAGTCCTGACTTACGTTACAGTATAATCTTCTTCCTTTGATGTTCCAAATGATATCTGAAATGACAAACAAAGATTTGTAACGATAATGGTGCCAAAATTCATCACACATAACGATTAAAAGTTAATTACTGGGTTGCCATGGTGGCCATTGGGTTGCCAATCCTACACGATTTCGGATTTTCCAAAATAAAAAAATCTCATAAAATACAGAATAGACCTTCTTAGCTTAGGCAGTTTGTTTTCCCATTTCAGATCAGGTGTTATTCCTCATTCATCTTTTTATTCTCATTCATCTTTTTAGCATGGCCAAAGACTTCAAGAGAATAAAACAGCTATACAAACATACCTGAGGTTCAATATCAGGGGAGTCAAGCCAGTCATCTATATCATTACTATCCTGCTTCTTCTCACGTTGTACAATACTTGTTTCACTTGAACTATCCCTAACTTTTAGTTTTAGACTGTTTTCTTGTGCACGTGTTTTACTCTTAGGGGTAGCCAAGGGTGCTGGTTTTAAGATCTTTGGCTTTAAGACCTCTATCTTTTCTTCCTCTTCCTCCTCCTCTTCTTCACTCGATGTTATGTGAACATCTTCAACAGCGGGCCGAGGTTTGACATCGAGTTCCTTAGACGTGTCTTCTGATTGGATGTTGCCATTGGTTACTGTTACTGTTTCGTCATCTGATATGTCTTCTGTGAAGCTTGCGACCATTGGGTTGACAGGCCCCGAATCACTGTCATGAATAGTGACAAGTTTTGGATATCAGCTCATAATATTGACACGATTCTTTTTGTGAAAATATTTTAAATATTTCACTTCTACTTTCAAAGAATTTTCGTAATTACAAAAAAACTGCATTCATATCATATCATATCTAATAATATACATGAAAAAATTACTCGAATTTGATTGGCTTAGAGCAGTGCAGTTCAAGTGTAACACAGTGCAAAAATCTGTATTACAGTGCAGAAAAGTGTAACACAGTGCAAATTACATTTTTCGAAAACGGTCTTGAAACCAAATTTTTTTTGATTCTGCTGTTGATAACATTATTAAGCATCAAGACTATGCATTTTCCGATCGCGAAGGAACAAGTTTAAGCGGTGAAAACGACTAAAAAGTTGGTGATTTTGTTTGTTTTTAATTAATTTTTTGTTGCTTTCAGTTGAAGAGCGCGTGCTGCTGACGCTATGTCACGACATTGAGCGCGCGCTCAGAGTTTTTTCTTGAGATTTTCAATGTCGGACGGTAAAGTTTGTAAGGTTTTTCATGTATGTTATTAACAAGTAATCATATGGTTTCTCGTTCAATTTGGGATAATTTCGCACTCGTGTGATTTTCAAAGAGCTCAAATTGCACTCGACCTATGGTCTCGTGCAATTTGAACTCTTTGAAAAACACACTCGTGCAAATTAATCCCAAATTGAACTCGAAACCATATTATTACCTATACATATCATAATGAACAAAAGATATTTGTACCCAAGCTAGACCAGGATGCACCTTGTTCCCTACATCAGGTCTAGCTTTGATTGAACATTCAATACATAATGAACAAAAGATGTTTTTACCCAAGCTATACCATAATGCACCTTGATTCCTATCCCAAAAGACCCATTTTTATATATCTTTATTACCTATCACTCTCGTCGCTTGATCCACTAGGTGTTTCATCAACCTCCACTGATTTGTTCTTTTTTGGCCGATTTTTAACTTTAGATTTTTCTTTAGTTGAAGAATCTTCATCTAAAAACCCTGCATCTAATTCATCCTCTGGTTTAAATTCTTCGATGTTTGAAGGTGCTGCTGCTGCATTAGAAGTTGTCTGCTGTTTGGGTATCACTAAAAAAATAACGTTATGTTTGCATTGAATCAGTAGGATCTGAGACTACCACAGGCAACCCAAAACAGGGTTTAACCACACTCATGTCAGTAATTTGACCTACTCTCTCCTACCTTCATCATTGGGAATGTGCGGTTTAGAGCTTGAAAACCACCTCCTCAGTCCTCCAGAGTTAGAATCTTTACGGCTTACTGCTAAAAACAGAATAGAAATTGAGGTGATGATGAAAACCCAATCATACCTACTAAGTGACAGAAGAACTGACTGACTGACTGACTGACTGACTGACTGACTGACTGACTGACTGACTGACTGACTGACTGACTGACTGACTGACTGACTGACTGACTGACTGACTGACTGACTGACTGACTGTCTGACTGACTGACTGACTGACTGACTGACTGACTGACTGTCTGTCTGACTGACTGACTGACTGACTGTCTGACTGACTGTCTAACTGACTGACTGACTGACTGTCTGACTGACTGACTGACTGTCTGACTGACTGACTGTCTGACTGACTGACTGACTGACTGACTGACTGTCTGACTGTCTGACTGACTGACAGACTGACAGACAGACAAACAACAGTAGCGTCATCATCTGGTAACCTTACCTTTGTTAGTCTGGGGTGGAGATGCAGAAGACACATTGTCATTACTGCCCTTTGCCTCATTCTCTGCTGCCGTACGGGCCTCTGCTTCTGCTTTCAACTTCTTCTCTTGTTCTTTTTGTTTCTCTTCCATGAAATCAATATATCTGAAGACACAAAATTGACCTTAATAATACCCAAGTCTTTTCTATCAGGGATGAAGGGAGTGTGGGGTTGGGGTTACGGGAGGGATGGTACATACTTGTAATAGTCTTGCTCCTCGGTCTGTTTGTATAGCTGGAGTTCTTCCAGGGTGGACTGAGGAACAATAATGATATCAATTACAAGAAGTCCAGGATAAATACCAACCATGAATTCTGCTACCCAAAATTAAAGACATAACACTACCGTACCTCCATGTCCATTGCATTGACTTGCAGCTGCTGAAGAAGGGCTTCTCTCTGCAGGAAACAATTTTTGGATTGTATAGTTATTGATTGTAGGATAATTGCTTCAATCCAAAGTTACCATTTACCGTGCCATTCTCTTGAGTATTGTTATTTTGTTTACCATTAATGCTTAGTGAATATACAGCTATTTCAAAAAAGGTTGGTGAAGGTTTTTGTTGCATGTTGCATGTTGCATAAAGCCCAAAATGCAGTATGGGTGATGTCAATTCAAGCAGCGAAAGGTCACAACAACCTAATAAGGGATTTTCCCAAACTTTGTCTTCAAGTTTTTCTAGCATATTTTCTTCTGTGCTGACATTATTTACATATAAATATAATACATTTCAAGCTTGGTAAGCAACATGCAGCATGCAACAAGCAACATGTACCAACCCTTTTTTGGAAAAAGCTGTAGATTCATGCAGCTGGGATGGGCAATGAAGCATATGATTTAAGAAATGATAAGTTATACAGTAATAACAATCTACTAGGAAATACTACGAACCTGGAGCAAGAGAAATGGAAAGTTCAAAAATGTGTGAATATATTTTAGTCCAAAACCATTCTTCATTGATGATTCAGCATAGTGAATTGGTGGAGATCTGTCTGGTCTGAAACAATAAATAAATAAATGACTGAATGAATGAATGAATGGATGAATAAATGAAGGAAGGAAGGAAGGAAGGAAGGAAGGAAGGAAGGAAGGAAGGCAGGGAGGGATGGATAGATTGATGAATGGATGAATGGATGAATGGATGAATGGATGAATGGATGAATGGATGAATGGATGAATGGATGAATGGATGAATGGATGAATGGATGAATGGATGAATGGATGAATGGATGAATGGATGAATGGATGAATGGATGAATGGATGAATGGATGAATGGATGAATGGATGAATGGATGAATGGATGAATGGATGAATGGATGAATGGATGAATGGATGAATGGATGGGTGGATGGATGGATGGGTGGATGGATGGAGGGATGGATGGCTGGATGGATGGATGGACGGACGGATGAATGGATGAATGAATGGATGGAAAGATGGATGGAAAGATGGATGGATAAATCAATCAATCAATCAATCAATCATCCTATCAATCAATCAAACAAGCTATAAATCAATTCATGAATCAATAACTCAGATCAATGATTGAATATAATTATTTATTTGAAAGGGTTTTTCAAATCAACATATTTACTAACCTCTCAAGATTTTGAATAAAACTTGTAACTTCTTCTTGATCTATCAGCCTGTGTTCCTCCATATCTCTATGACTTCCCTGTTAAAATGTAAAATGTTTTTACAGACCTATACCCTTTTCTCCTAGGAGCACAAGTGTATAATGATACGTACCAGGACTAGGACAGGAATGTGTGCAGGAACTTTAGGGAGTTCTCTCCTGATGTACTGAAATGTCCTGCCAAAAAATAATAAGAGCAAGTTACTAAAAGTTGTGGAAGATCCCAGTTACAAAATGTTGTTAAATGAATGTAGAAAGACCATGGAGCAGAACATACAGTTGCTAACAGTCCATGTATGACCCTGGAGCACAGCTCTAACCAGTTTGAGTTAGTTAGGATGGTTTGAGAGGAGGGAGGGTCAAACTAGGGTACCAGAAAAACCCCCAGAGTCAGAAAGAGAACTAACCAACTCAGCTCACATGGGACGACTGGGAATCGAATCCTCAACCACAGAAGTGAGAGGGGAGTATTTTACCACCCATGCCATCCTGATTCCCAGAAAAACAGTATCATAATTTGTTTTTCACAAACATTTTTCTTAATTAAAAAAAATTTTTTTTTAGAAAATAAAAGTCATAATAATTACAAATATAATCACAATCACAAACATAATTACAAACAAATTCCTGGGGAGGTGATGTGATCATGTTCTTTCTTACCATGGTTTTGTTATGTCCATCAGCATTATAACTCCATGTGTTCCTTTGTAGACATCTAGGAAGTTAGCATCAGCTACTACATTGTCTTCTCCATTTTCTGTTGATGGCTAAAAACAACCCAAACTTTAAATTTAGATTTTTGGACTGGCATAAATATACACATGTTTTGAACAAAATCATTAGAAGTATGATCCTGTGTATGTTAATATGTACAAAATAACATGTCCCATAAATTTATGTTTAACATTCATTCTTGAAATGTACCTTTTTCAATACTTTATTAATCATCACTGTTTTGCTTTCCACTGTATATAATAATTTGTACAAAATTCCAATATTTTATTTTTTTCTTTAATTTTTTTTATTGTTTTTACAACTTTGGACAGTTTTAAACAAATATGACAAGGCATGTACATATATTTCTTGTTTATGTTCAAAAAGTAGTAGCTCATTACTACAGCCCCATATCGATCACATATTTATATGTGAAATATGACCTTCACATCCAAACATATTTATATGTGGAATCTGAGATTCCAACTTTTGACTACAGAAGCATATTTATATGTGAAATCTAACCTTCCAATGCAGAAACATATTTATATGTGAAATCTGACCTTCCAATGCAGAAACATATATATATATGTGAAATCTAACCTTCCAATGCAGAAACATATTTATATGTGAAATCTAACCTTCCAATGCAGAAACATATTTATATGTGAAATCTAACCTTCCAATGCAGAAACATATTTATATGTGAAATCTAACCTTCCAATGCAGAAACATATTTATATGTGAAATCTAACCTTCCAATGCAGAAACATATTTATATGTGAAATCTAACCTTCCAATGCAGAAACATATTTATATGTGAAATCTAACCTTCCAATGCAGACACATATATATGTGAAATCTAACCTTCCAATGCAGAAACATATTTATATGTGAAATCTGACCTTCCAATGCAGAAACATATATATATGTGAAATCTAACCTTCCAATGCAGAAACATATTTATATGTGAAATCTAACCTTCCAATGCAGACACATATATATATGTGAAATCTGACCTTCCAATGCAGAAACATATTTATATGTGAAATCTAACCTTCCAATGCAGAAACATATATATATGTGAAATCTAACCTTCCAATGCAGAAACATATATATATGTGAAATCTAACCTTCCAATGCAGAAACATATTTATATGTGAAATCTAACCTTCATTGCAGAAACATATATATATGTGAAATCTAACCTTCCAATGCAGAAACATATATATATGTGAAATCTAACCTTCATTGCAGAAACATATTTATATGTGAAATCTAACCTTCCAATGCAGAAACATTTATATGTGAAATTTCACCTCAGTTCTTATTGAAACTAAACAGAAGCGTAGGCTGGTTTTACTAGTTTGCTTTGACTTTCTTAGACTAGTAAATATCAAAACAATCATGAAGAATGAAAAAACTTATTCACGATTTTGAACTTAAATATTTGCCTCAGCGATTTTCACTCAAAAAGTATACTTACTTCATATAAGGCTACTTATACTTGCTTATATATATATACTTAAGCTTATAAATGCTCTGCAGTTAACGGTCATATTGTCTCTTGTATAAACAGATGTCTTCTGTTTCAGCACGACGACGAGACGTTTTCCTTTCTCTGTCCACATATTCCACACGCACACGATGACTTTTTCAGTTAGTCCAATCCTAGGATTCAGTCTTTGTACGAGAGATCATTGATATCACGTCCGCCGCCAAACGGAGTTAAAGTCCGTGGATCAGTAGAACTATTAGGCCAAACACGTTAATTTGATTCGTAACTTGCTGTTGTTTTCTCTGCGATATTTGTTAATATTCAGTTGAAACCGGCAGACATCTGCTTATTATGTTGTGATTTGAATTTGTGACCTTTCGACTGCTGCAGTGAAACCGGATATTCCTTTCCTCGTGACTTTGCAACATTGCGTTACAGTATTGGAATGTTGATTGGCCGGGTGCTCTGAGCAAGTTACAACAAGCACGGGCAAGTTGCTACTTTACAGTAAACAATTAGCTAATCTTGATTCTCCATTTTACGTCTGTCTACCATCCATAGATGGTAGGCAATCACCTAGAAATAATACGAGTATATTCTAAGAAGTAGTACTAGCATATTTTAAGATATCAAATTGCACTCAACACATTGAGATAACTGGATTAAAAGTGGACAAAGATCGAAAGGTCGTTGTTTGCCACGAATATTCAAATCACAACAGAATATAAACAGACGTCCGCTGGTTTCAACTGCTAATACGGCGGAGAAAACAACAGCAAGTTACCAAGAAAGGATAAATTTACGAACCAAAAGTACGTTTCGGATAAATTCAACGTGTTTGGCTTGACAGTTCTGCTGATCCACGGACTCAGATGCCGTTTGGCGACGGACATTGACCCAGGGACATGAATCTTAGGATTGAATTTACTGAAAAAAATCGTGTGCGTGTGGAATATGTGGATAAAGAAAGGAAAACGTCTCGTCGTCGTGCTGAAACAGAAGACATCTGTTTATACAAGAGACAATATGACCGTTAACTGCAGAGCATTTATAAGCTTAAGTATATATATATAAGCAAGTATAAGTAGCCTTATATGAAGTAAGTATACTTTTTGAGTGAAAATCGCTGAGGCAAATATTTAAGTTCAAAATCGTGAATAAGTTTTTTCATTCTTCATGATTGTTTTGATATTTACTAGTCTAAGAAAGTCAAAGCAAACTAGTAAAACCAGCCTACGCTTCTGTTTAGTTTCAATAAGAACTGAGGTGAAATTTCACATATAAATATGTTTCTGCAATGAAGGTTAGATTTCACATATATATATGTTTCTGCAATGAAGGTTAGATTTCACATATATATATGTTTCTGCAATGAAGGTTAGATTTCACATATAAATATGTTTCTGCATTGGAAGGTCAGATTTCACATATAAATATGTTTCTGCATTGGAAGGTTAGATTTCACATATATATGTGTCTGCATTGGAAGGTTAGATTTCACATATAAATATGTTTCTGCATTGGAAGGTTAGATTTCACATATAAATATGTTTCTGCATTGGAAGGTTAGATTTCACATATATATATGTTTCTGCATTGGAAGGTTAGATTTCACATATATATATATGTGTCTGCATTGGAAGGTTAGATTTCACATATATATATATGTGTCTGCATTGGAAGGTTAGATTTCACATATATATATGTTTCTGTATTGGAAGGTCAGATTTCACATATATATATGTTTCTGTATTGGAAGGTCAGATTTCACATATAAATATGTTTCTACAATGAAGGTTAGATTTCACATATAAATATGTTTCTGCATTGGAAGGTTAGATTTCACATATATATATGTTTCTGCATTGGAAGGTTAGATTTCACATATATATATGTTTCTGCATTGGAAGGTTAGATTTCACATATATATATATGTGTCTGCATTGGAAGGTTAGATTTCACATATATATATATGTGTCTGCATTGGAAGGTTAGATTTCACATATATATATGTTTCTGTATTGGAAGGTCAGATTTCACATATATATATGTTTCTGTATTGGAAGGTCAGATTTCACATATAAATATGTTTCTACAATGAAGGTTAGATTTCACATATAAATATGTTTCTGCATTGGAAGGTTAGATTTCACATATATATATGTTTCTGCATTGGAAGGTTAGATTTCACATATATATATGTCTGCATTGGAAGGTTAGATTTCACATATATATATGTGTCTGCATTGGAAGGTTAGATTTCACATATATATATGTTTCTGCAATGAAGGTTAGATTTCACATATAAATATGTTTCTGCATTGGAAGGTTAGATTTCACATATATATATGTCTGCATTGGAAGGTTAGATTTCACATATATATATGTCTGCATTGGAAGGTTAGATTTCACATATATATATGTGTCTGCATTGGAAGGTTAGATTTCACATATAAATATGTGTCTGCATTGGAAGGTTAGATTTCACATATAAATATGTTTCTGCATTGGAAGGTTAGATTTCACATATAAATATGTTTCTGTATTGGAAGGTTAGATTTCACATATAAATATGCTTGACTGTGAAGGTCTCATATTCAAATATTCATAAATGTTGATTATGTACGAAATTCATGGATGAGCTCCAAACACGAGATGATTATATTTATACTAAGATGTTTATGTACATTTTTGTTATAACGAATGTATTTATATCAAAATAAATGAAAATATGTCCAATTGCAATTGTTGTGTTGGCTGATCTTATTTCAATGGTGTCAAGATTTCGATTTCTGCATTTTAATATCATTTGATGATGAAAATCAATTAAACATTGTCCCTTTTAATGAATATGTACATTTTTCTATATCTTTAGCTGAAACAACTTGCCGTACAAGAAAAACATGCAATAATGACATGTCAAATTATAATTTTTGCTGTCATTGATCCATTTCAGACAAAAACAATATTAAGGTGTAAATTATTACAGTGGTTGACTTTCATTGACTTGAACATTTTAACAGTGTGGATTTGTACGAGGTGTTAATATGGGACATTAATGTTATGAGTTTGTGATGATTTTGTTCAAAACATGTGTATATTTATGCCAGTCCAAAAATCTAAATTTAAAGTTTGGGTTGTTAAAGTAACAACAACAACAACGACTATAAGTGAATATCAATGAATTTAGCAGTACCACTTACAGTACAATGAGGTTTTTTTACATTTGCTTCGAAAAATCTTCAAGATTTATCAAAACCTTACAACAACCTCTGGGCTAGCTGACCTATGTCAGGGGACAGCTAACTCACAGACTAAATTAAAATTTTTCTTGCGGGCCATAGCTACCATTTGGACTGGTCCAGTTTTCGCTGGTAATAAATATTTTTACAAGGGGAGAAATGGTTTTGACAGTAAAAAGTGGTCTGGACCTGGCTTGTTTTAAAAGTTTTACAGAGAAGGAAAACTAGAGAACCCTTGAATCTAGGAAGAGAACTAACAAACTCTACTCACATGTGATTCCAAGTCCAGGAATTAAACCCAAGACCACAATGTGAGGTGAGTCTACAACCACCACATATGCCACCCTTAATTCACACTTCATCTACTTACATTATTTTCAATCTTCAAGCTGTCACTGGGCTTTCTGCTCTTCCCTAATCGATATAAGAGGATTTTTAGAATAGACTAAGGCCCAGTTCAAATGTTGATCTTCCCATGAGCCATACACATTGAAAACAAGGCGGTCTTTTTTGATGTCATTAGGTTTAATAACAACTTTATTAGGCAGGGTACACCGTTACCAGGCTGATAATTTTCAGGTGGCCCTCTTAACTATAAATATACAAATATATATGAAATTTTAGGTTTGGCTCATGAGAAGATCGACATTTGAACTGGGCGTAAGGCTATAATAACATATAGACCTCTTGCAGCATCTCAGAGTGCTTCTCAGTTTGGAGGACAAAACAATAGGTTCCCAATTCTCAGGGATTGAAATTCCTTTGTTCTGTCCTCCAAATTGAGCTACTTTGACGTCACCTACAAGGGATCTATGAACCGCATATGAGTATGAGTACCTACCAACATCCACAACATCCCAGACATCTACTTTTACAATATCATCAGCAGCTGATAAATGAAAAAATAAAATGTTCAATATTTCAGACACAAAAAGGTATGCCTAGACTTAACGTTGAGCGTAATGTTTTCCCATTTCAGACCATGTGTCATTCTCTTGAGAAAAAGATTCTTTGTTTGAGTTTTATCCATATTCATGTGTCTTCTCATGTACAACTGTTAAACAAAGAAATGATGCTCTAGGGGATGACACATGGGAAAACATTATTCCCAACCTGAATGGATCTATTGTACTATTACCTTTGTAGGTCCAGTGGATACTGCCAGCCTTAAAAAAAACGAATTACAAAATTAGTTATTCAGTTAATTTGTAAACTAAGCATGCAGGCCACTACCATAGAATCCCAGTTATAAGCCCTTTGTATGATCATTTTGTATGATCCTTCCTAAAGGCTTTTTGGTGAGGGTGGGTGCAGGGCTTATAACCGTGAAGAAAAAGATTTTGAAATGAAGAGGAAACTTTTTTTTATGTTTTTTTATGAGAAAGTTTTTACAAATAAAATAAAAACAAATAAGGAAAACATGTTAGGTAAAAAAGAGAGGACTGTAATCCTAATTATAAAGGGCATTGCAAGTCCTATACCTGGATCTCATTGGTTGGAATGTACTGTTCATTGAACGGCTTTCCTTGTAATCTATGGAACATACATGTCTTGCCAGTATTCCTGTCTCCTTTGATGATTATTTTCACTATGAGAAATCATATAACGAGGTTAATTAGTCTCGTCTAGACATTATGATATCAGAGTACGAAGTCAACATACAAACAGGAAATATGAATGATTATTACATAGTGTGGATAGTTGCATACTGATTCGTCAAGAACTGTGCTTTGTCAGTGAACAGGGCATGGTTGTTGACAGTGTCCACACACACTGCAAACTTTGCAAAGAGGTGTATAAAAACAGCATTGTAAACTACAACAGATGTTTTCTTCCTATATAATAAAACAAAATGGCATTTTCCTGTGCTCCTTTCAGTAAAAAAGCAATTAGGAAGTGCTGAAAGCACTTGCTTAAAGCTCATGCTTCTCTTCACACTTCTTCTGTGCTCAGATCACTTCCTGTGTGCTTTATTACTGAACAGAACATGGAAAAAGCTGTTTTATTTGTTAAAAGGTTCAACAACAAAAAAGAAAGAAATATGATATGAAAAATTGACAAATGAACAATGAAAGAAAGTTGAAAATAATAGAAAAAGAAGAGTTAACTGACAGGGCAAGAGTGACTGGAACGTAGAAGAGGGGGGTACTCCCTAAAATGGACTATAGGGGGAATGCTCCACCCAAAAGGGGTACCTTCTTCAGGCCGCAGGTATAGGAAAGGGGTGGGAATTTATGAGTTTTGTTATAAAAAGGGGTAGCTTTTCTTTAAAGTTATACAGTATGAAAGGGGTACTTTTTTGCTGAAATTTGGCAAATAAAGGGGTATGAAACGACCCCAAGTACCCTCCCCGGGTTCAAAACCTTGGTAAGCTTTTTGGGGGACTGGAATAAGATGGAAAATGAAATATGAATACTTAGAGAGTGAAAAAGAAAAAGGAAATGGTGTTTATAGACCAAACTTTTAAAAATGAAATAAAAATTTCCCCCTAAAACAATAAATCAATGCCTAATGTACAGAATAACGGTAGAATAGGATTATGACAAATACTATTAACGTACAAGTGCTTACTGAATGTAATACGTAAGATTATCTTTAATTGCTCAACGAATCATGTTCTGAAAGGGATCTGTTAATTTTGTAATGTGAGTAAAATTGAATTGTGACAACTAGAAAAAATGTTCGATTCTATGGCTAAGGATTCAAAATTAAGTGTCAAAATTATGAGCACACTCATAATAACTTAAAGAATTAGAAAAAAAAACCCGAATATTTCATTATACTGAATAAGTTAATTCATTTAGAAGCTCTAGGTACAAAATAGAGAGAATTAAGATAAAATTATTCAACAAAAATACATACTTTTGAGACTCATATTAAATAAATACGATATAAAGAAACCAGGTAATTAACTTATGTATTAATGTAAAACCTACTGTTGTATTGAACTCCACGAGCAAATTTTCTCTGTAAAGCTTGCCCCATGGCTTTGACTCCAGAAGGCATGCTTAACTTGGACTCCTCGCCGCCCATCTTTGTCCATCTCTTTAGAGCACTGAACATGTTTTTAGATGAGTAGAGTGACGATACTATTGAACCATTGGATATATATTGGGCAAAGAGAGGAGGAGATGGGGATTTTCAAGGGCTTTCAAGGGAGGTCTACATACTAGCATTATGACCTATACAGGCATACAACCCTGCCTGGTTACCTAGCGGAACCACATATACACCCAGTGCATTCTGGGAGACTTTTGTTTTTTGTCTTTTAGAAAATTGAAAATCTTTAAAAAATATGTAGAACTGGGCAAAAAAAAAAATTGATATAAATAATAGGCACTTCAAGTAATGTATGATGCTAAGATTCTTATTTCAGACCGTTTTCCCCATCAATTTTATTTTCTGATTAATTTCTTTATTTTTATTTTGAAGGAGGAAAAAATATTTTTTTCGATGTCAGTTTCAGCAGCATTTCAAATTTTCATTCTAATTTTTACTTGAAACTATTGTTTTATTAAAATAAAAGTGTGTAATCTAGTCTTGATATGTATATCACTTCCGGTTCCGGCTTAGAAACCGCTGACACAGAAAGACAGTCAAGTTCGAAGTCACTTTTCAGATCAGTGTTTTGAGGTGGTGGAGCTGTTCTTTGTTGTAAAACTTTATTTTATTCATCTATTTTTGCTTAATCTTCTGTGGAAGTTCGCAGAAGAAATGGTAAGAAAATCATGAAATCTTTAAATCATAGTTGTCTTGAAATCCCGGCTTGAATAAATTTCTGTTTTGATTGCAAGATTCAACAGGATATCACCATTTTTTCTACCAATATTCTCGTTTTTAACTTCTTTACAGGCTACAGGACTTGATCGAGCTGCAGGGATGGGCATGGTTCTTTTAGGTGGTCTTATTTTTATATATTATTCAATATGGATTATTGTATTGGTAAGTTTATAAGAAAGATTTCCACGCGTAAATGTCCTGTGAATATTTCCTAAAGTGTTCGAGTTGTCATGGAATTGACAGACGTCTAATTTAGCATTAAAGTTTTTCGAGACAAACAATTTGAACCCTACTGAATATAGTTAACAGTAAATATGTCTTTTATGACGAAATTATACTGTTGTACAACATTTTGCTGTTTTCTAATAATTCTTCATAATTTATTTTTATTTTCCAGCCATTTGTAGAAAGTGGACAAGTGTTGCATCAGTTCTTCCTTCCCAGAGTGTATTCTGTTATTATTCCTGTAGTTGCTGGAGTCATTCTTTTAGGAGTTATAGGTAACACTCTCTAAAATATTTGCAAATTTTAGTGACTGTAACTGCATGGGGTACAAGGGGAAACCATTTGTATGCTGGATGCAATGGAAGCCAGTTGTGTGTTGGATGCCAGGGAAACCACTTGTATACTGGGTACAATAGAACCATTTGTGTGCTGGGTGCAAGAGAAACCATTCGTGTGTTTGATGTCAAATCATGGAAGCCAGTTGTGCATATACAGTTGTGTGCTGGGTGCAAGAGAAGCCAGTTGTGTGTTGGGTGTCAAATTATGGAAGCCAGTTGTGTGCTGGGTGCAAGAGAAACCACTTGTGTGTTGAGTGTCAATAGCTGTTATTACAGATACATGCAAATGAGAATCATGTAAATGAGACATTGTATCAACAAAAGCATTGTATCGACCCAATGGTCAAATTCATAGAAAAGAATGTTGTTCGAGTTGGAGCAGACTCTAGTGGCCAGGGGGAATGATGGGAACTGGAACAGTGGCTGCACAGGAGGCTACATTCGTATGATTCTTAAAACAAAAGAATTTCTCATTTGGATTTCCATAGTATCAGCTAATATTGAAGAAGCCATTTGTGTGCTGGCTGCAAGGGAAATCATTTGAGTGTTGGGTGGCAATGGAAGTGAGTTGTGTTCTGGGTGCAAGGGAAACCATTTGAGTGTTGGGTGGCAATGGAAGTGAGTTGTGTTCTGGGTGCAAGGGAAACCATTTGAGTGTTGGGTGGCAATGGAAGTGAGTTGTGTTCTGGCTGCAAGGGAAACCATTTGAGTGTTGGGTGGCAATGGAAGTGAGTTGTGTTCTGGGTGCAAGGGAAACCATTTGAATGCCATTGTGTGAATATTTTTTCCCTTTTTATTGCAGGTGTATTCATAACTGTAATCATGCTGAAAAACACAAAAAAGCCAAAGAAATCAAATTAAACAACCAATTAAATTGGAAACATATTTTATAAAAGGTCATATTGAGATATCTAGAAAAATTATGAGAAAGGAAAACTTGTGAGGAAATCTCGATATTTTGTAGAAAAACATTTTCTTGGGGAAAAACAACTTCATGTAGCATACAGTACATCTACTTAGTACATCAAAATTTCCCGGGGGGGGGGGGGACTCGGAGGTCGAAGGGACGGGGATGCTCGCAGTCCCTCTTAGGGGTTGAAATCGAGGTTTCGGTCCCGCTTAGGGTGTTATGAACGAGAATGCCCACCAGCTGAGTTTTGTGGTCCCTTTTAGGGGTTTTAAAATAAACAGCAACTCATAAACTCATACGAGCAGAAGGCGTTTGATGTTAATAAATTAAATCGAGAAACCCAGCCTTGGATACGTTTTTGCTTGGTCCCTCTTAGGGGTAGAATTTTATCCCTGCCACGCCCATAAACTGACAACACAGGTCCCTTTTAGGGTCCATTTTTAAGATTTTCGGCGAGCATCCCCACCCTCTTTCAATAGGGAGTCCCCCCCCCCGGGCAAAATTTATGCAGTTCAGCATGAATTTTCCTTCCCTGATAGCAGAGTCTCCCGTGTAGATGAATCCTGGCAGAGGGGAGACTCTGCTAGCAAGGAAGAATTTTCCTGGGAATGCACTTTTAGCATCTTAGCATACTGTACCATCTATTAGGCCTTACATAGTATGTTAACACTCCCTCAATTAAAAGTTTGTCTCTTTGAACTCACCCCCACACCCAGCACATCCAAGATGGGGAAAACCTCCAACTTGACTGGGTCTGGAAGGAAAAGAGGGGCTGTAGTTAACAATCTGGGCTTAAAAAATGCATTGTATCCACAATTCAAAAATTCTCATGTAAAAGATTAAAACTAATAAAATCATTCTAATTTAGTTTTTCAAGTGATTCTTTGATCAGGCAATGAGTTTCACAAACAATGGTTTCCCTCCTTCTACCTCTGGCTGATTACTAAGTGCATTCTGATATTACTTGGGTACTACCATGCATCAACACCAGGATGAGCAAAAATGTTGTAATCAGACTAGTCCATAATACACCACAACTTCAACCCTACTGAAAAAGAAGTCGTGTGTACCGGAAATGACGTCCGTTGAAAGCAAGCAATAAGAACCCCTCTCCCACTCCCTAGGTGGTAGTCTCGCTCCACAGGAAGCCCAAACCCGGAACCCCTGAGACGGATGGTTTGAACTTGAAGTGAACAACGCTACTGGATAAGATCACGGAATAAAACTTGATGCTACGCTCATTCTACAAGCGCCATGGACTATTCTACACTGTTTTAGCAAACCTAAACCTTATTTCGAATCTTAGTATGGCTCATCAAAACTCGATCATTGCGAGTAGGTACCCAAGCGTCCATTCTGCTGGAATCAGCGAAGTCCACGATGTCCCTATTCATGTTCTCATTCGTCCAATTCCTTCATCTCTTGAACAAGAAAAAGTTTCTTCTTTGATGGAGACAATAAAGGTTAGATATTCTCTGTTATTGCAGAAATGGCTGTGCAAATATTATATTGTGTTGTAATGATTTTTTTTGTTATCTGTCTCGCCATGTTGACAGTGTTGACAATGGTTGCGTTTAGACGCTTAAGCTTGCAAGTCAAACTTCAATCCTTTTACATTTGTTATTGCATAATTCGGTTTTATTGCCAAGCCGTGTTATGTTTTCAATCATTTTAACTGGAGTATAAATTGCTGTTTAATCTACATTGTACTTATCAAGCGTTTGAAATTATACAATTCCCACGGGTCGATTGATATAAGCGACTTATATTTAATTGTTTACATAATTATTAGCAGAATTATGAGCAAAAGTTCATTCTTAGATACCGAAAACAAAGGGCTGTAAATCCACTCAATTTTTCTAAACCAATACGAGGAACAATATTCTAATTTATTTCAAAGGCTTTATCTGTTCAGCATTTCGAACGAAAAGGCCTTCCTAGATACAAGCTTTGAAAGTTATTAATCACCATGGTTATGAGTTACTTTAAGAGTGATAGAGGGGATTGATATAGAACCTAATGGAGGTTGGAATTTAATAGAAAAGATAAGAAAATCTCCATTGTGGGAAACAATCATAGGCGGCGGACTAGGGTGGGCTAGAGCCCCCCACTAAAGATTTTGGGGGTGCCAAGCCCCCATTTTTTTCAGGATGTCAATTCCTCCAACTACAATTTGTTTGTTCTAGCGCCTGTATTTTACTTGCATGTTGCACCAGCTTTTGTTTTGTGATTTTTATTATTAGGTTTAATTTGTTTTGTTTTACTTCGGCAATTTTAGCACCCCCTCCCCTTTTTACATCCTTATGCCATCCCTGACAATGCATTTTGTTATCCCTTGTTCCTGCCCAAAAGAGCCCTAATGTTTTGTGCTAAACTATAAAGACTTTCTGAGAATTTTATAAACAGTTTGCATTCTTGTCTAGTTTTGGTACGCACAACACCATTTAATGAGAAAAAAGATATTTGTACCTAAACTAGACCACTATGCACCATGTTCTCTATCTTAGAAAAATCCTATGCTTGTTATAGAAACCTACAAAATAACCACAGCATATTTCCAGTATTTTCATCAGTGAGGAGAGGGTCAGTAATTGTTGTGTTGGGGGGGGAGGGGGAGACATGAAGAAACACTAAATTAAAGGGGCTCTAACCATTTTTTAATGCAATCAACTTCTAGGGTCAAAACACCAGGTATCTTGTCCCACCCATTGATGTGCTGTGGATCAAAGGCAGACAAGGTGGTGATTACTTCTATTCCTTTGGTGGTTGTCATAGATACGAGGCCTATAAACGCCTAGGACTTCCAACTATACCTTGTAAACTTATCCCTTCAACTATTGACAATTTAAAGGTATATTTGGGTTCTTCTCTTCCTGACTTGAAGTAATTTATTTACCATAATTTATATAAAATAGACTGCCTCTTAAAATTATAATATCAAATATATAATTAATGTTCATTGTTTGTTAATTACATATATTTCTACAGCTGCGATATCTATCTGGCCATCTAACGAGTGAAAAAATAAATTACCTTTTTAAACATTTATCAGACCAAGATTTTCTTTCTTTCTCTCTTTCTTTTTTCTTTTCTTTTTTCTCAACTTACAATTCCATGGAATAACTTAACGGTTGGAGTATTTTTACAAATATTTTTACAGTTTTACTTTCTGGAAAAATGTAACAATTTCATAATATATGCCAAAAAATATACAACTCTATAATTTTAATTCTATAATCCAGAAATATAATGTTAATTACAGGTCTCGTTATTCAAATAAATGTTTTCTGAGAACATTCAAACTCATATTTTTTAACAGATTTAAATTTTGTCTTAAAATATTTAATTTAATGCAACTTTTATAAATAATCATTCATTATATGCTGTAACGTTTATAATATTTTAGTATCATTACCCAGGTGATTATAAAAAATCGCATGCACTGACTGGTCAAGAACTTCGGTATATTTCTCTATTATCACCTACAGATGAATATAGGATTGTGCACTCTTGGTTTGTTGATACGAGCCTCTTTCAAAATACATTTTAGAAATAAATCAATGTTTTTGAATAATCTCCTGTGTAACAATAATAAAACAATTATTCACCTCATGCTCAGTGATTATTAAATTGGTTAATAATTTTTAAATACCGTCATCATGAAGTGCTCTGGTTTTGGTGGCAAAATGATACCATCATGTTAACAGCCTATTCTACTAGTCCCCTTCACAGTTTCCTGTGCCACCTTGAAAGGTAGCAGTGTCTTTGAATTGTGAGACATGAGAGGACTTTGCAATGATAGATACCTATTTTCAAAGCTGCAAATAAGCACCGGTCATCAGACAAATGTACCGTAAAAATGACCACTTGACTGGTAAATGATTCCCATTCTCTGGACATTTGACCAGCCACACTTGGGGTTGACAGGTCAAATATTCTTCTGGCCTGACAAATGAACTGCCTATCAAAAAAATCATTTCCAGCCTTGTATTTTTAACACCTTGTACAATTATTCACATGTCCCTATCATCGCAAGGTCACCTCTTGTCTTGCTTCAATGCAAAGGCATGGCTACCTTTCAAGATGGCACAGGGAACTGTGAAGGGGACTATTTCTTTAACATTCAAGGAGTACATAATAATTGCTCTATAAAACTGTAAATCAAACTTGAAATAAACAAATGTGGCAATACGAAACCACACATGGTAATTGGACATTAATACTTATTTCTAAATGTCGTTGAAGAAATCAATATGATATGTACTACCTACATGATTTCACTGGTGTTAACCACATATACATTTGCATGAACATATGAAATTATATACATTGACCAATATCAAAGTTGTATAGCCCAGCGCACATATACCAATGATGTATATTCCAACTCCAGAATATTAAACCTTCTATAATATCTGGCCCATTTTTGCATCCAATTGTTATTAGAGGACAAGAATAATTCTTCGCTGCATATCCACCAGTTATATATAGCCCAGCGCACATATACCAATGATGTATATTCCAACTCCAGAATATTAAATCTTCTATAATATCTGGCCCATTTTTGCATCCAATTGTTATTAGAGGACAAGAATAATTCTTCATTTCATACCAGCCAGTTCAATAGCCCAGCGCCTAATACAGATGTTGTATATTCCAACTTCAGAATATTAAACTGTCGATAATATCTGGCCCATTTCTGCATCCGATTGCTATAGAGGACAAGAAGGATTCTTTGGTTCATCCCACAGGGGTGAATCCATTGAACCACTTGGTGAAGACATGTTAGATCCTGCCGACGGCTCTTCACTGCTATTTCGACTAAAATGTGAACTGCTACAAGGAGATATTGTGTTTATAGGTGGTAGTTTCAGAAAACTCCATTGCTGAGGCATGTCACTACTAGTAGTAGGAGTATTCCCAGGTATAGGTCTGTGTAGACAGACATTCATGGGATGACAGATCTGAGCATTTGTCGTTTGTGGTGGTGGAAATGTCTGAACCACTGTAACATCCTTGGAAGCACTACAAGAATACCCCTGATTTACCACACTAGTATGTGTTGCAGGATAAAACCCTCCTTGGATATCCTTGGTTAAAGGGTTATATGAAGAGCCATAGTTGATTGTAGGTGGGTATTGACCGTACTGATGAGAACTAGAAGTACAGTGTTGTCCATGTATATGCGAGAGGTACAATGGGCCATTATTACTAACCATAGAAGGACCCCTTAGTCTGTAGTGTCCTTGGGTATCTGTAGGTATTACAGAAGAGACTACTGGCACAGGGAGTTGTGATGAGACCAACCTGAAGATAGAATCCATAGTGGTATAATTAGATTAGCAAAATATTTTCTGTTTTTAGGCCATATGTTATTTCCTTTAAGAATAGGCCTTTTTAACATTTATTCATGAAGTGCTTAGCCTCATGTTCATGCAGCTATGTCCACATTTAATGTATTTGCATGCATCAATGCATGGACATTTTAATGTGAATCTGGCTGTTTTACCAAATAAGGTCTGTAAAAGCTTGTTTGGCAGCAAAAAGCCTGTGCATAGAAGTATGCAAATACATTAAATGTGACCAGAGCTGCATGAATGTGTGGTTATGGATTTCATGCACATGCATAAATATAGACCTGACTCATCTAGCTTTTAACCATATAAATATATCACCTTGGTTTGGCTTGTTTAGAAGGGTGTATTGCCATCTCTTTTTGGGCTCTTTTTCTACACAGACTCATTGTGTTAACAGAAAGAGATGCAGCAATCTATGGTGATCGATAATATGACAAAAATTATTCGCACTTCTAGGTTTTAGCTAATATTTACTTATTAATTTTTTTTTTCCATTACTAAAATGACCACTATGTAAACTAATGAGTACCAAGTAAAATCTACTTAACCCTTAATTAAAAACCCATGTTTTTATCATTACACCAACATCAATATAAAACCCATCACCATGACCACCATGTTGTTGCTGTCAAAAGAGTGGTTATCGTATGAGTGGGAAACATACAGTACTAACTTACAGCACATACACCGTACAATATGCTGTGACATCGAAATGGCTTCCCATTGTCTTCCAGTAATTCATCCAATCACAATGCGTAGTTACGGGTATGGTACGGCTACAGTACAGCTCCGAATCTACCGTAATGTTTCCCACTCATACGAAAACCGCTCTATCACCACCACCACCATCATGTATCATTATCATCATCATCACAATCATCATCATCATCATCATGCATCATCATCATCATCATCATCACTGGTTCTTACCTCTTGCATAACTGGGGCTGGTGTTCTCTCATTAACAAGTTTGACAAATTTGACTGTCATTTCAAGAATCTGAAATGATATAAAACAATAGGTGTAGAATTAATGATAAATAAATAGATAAATAAATAGATAAATAAATAGTCATTTACTACTAAAGCATACTACTAAATAGTGACATGATGTTGATGATGATAGGTGAGGAAATTGATGGTGATGATGAAGGTGATGTATTATGGTTGTGATGTCGAAGGTGGTAAGGTGCTCAAGATGATGATGCATATGATAATGATGCATACATGGACAATAAAGGTGTGGTTGATATTGATTATTTTTATCTGAACATAGTGACTTGTACCCACCATCCCAAAATCCTACTAGATTCACCCCCTGCACATAATGGCAGGTAGTTATTGATACATACAGATGCCATGTCCGTCTTCTTGCCCGAAATATTTGGAAGTAGAAAACGTAGCTTGTCACAGCTTTCTTTAATTCTTTCTCTGAAATGTGAAAGTTATCCTTGGTAAGAGATTTGCTAAGAGATTTTGGCCCCCCATCCTCTCCCCCCCCAAAAATTGTCTTCAGCCTTATACTACAGTCATGATGATCGTCCTGAAATCCCTATATTCCAACAAATACTAACCTAGAAGTTATGTAAATTCCAAGGCCAACGAGTGGGAAGAGAAGAAATTAAAATTGTGGGAAGTGAGGAGAAATGAGATTAAAAAGTAAGAAGAGAACGGAATTGAAATTGTGGGAAGGGAGGAGAGGTGAACAAAATACATGCAAGTCCCATATCATTATCTCAATTATTTTGCAAAATCCCAGTCTGAGTCATAGAGTTAGAGATTTTACAAAATCCCAATCCCAGTAATGGCTAAATCCCAGTCCGAGTGCATTAAAGCCCATTTTCCCAGCCCAAAAAAAGGGTAAATCCCAGCTCCCATTTTACCCCTTCAGGACCCTCTTTAAAAACTCCTCTCCTCTCCTCCCAGACAAACACTAACCTTCTGATTCTCTCTTTTGAGCTGTGCTTGGAAATATCCTCAGGAAGAATAGTTATTTTCATGTCCTTAGTTCCTGGTGCTCCACTAACCATGTATGCTGGAGTACCAAAGGTATTCATTTTCACATTTGTGGGTACAGAGGATGCCATATTCACAGTAGGTTGGACAACATCTTGTGATGACATAGATTTGTCTTGCAGTTTGTTGTCGTAAGAGCCATTAGGTGTCAGATACTGGGAGACTGGTTTTAAAGGCAACTGATTTGACACTGGCACTGTAGGATAATTATGTTGATATATACCAGATACACTAGAATAACCATGGCAACCCATGACATGATCTGCACATATGCCTGCAGGCTGACCTGATACAACATTTTGAGTCACATGACATTGTGGGTAATCTTGGGGAATTCCCCAAGAAGCATGTTCTCTTGTCCGAAAAGAGTCCTCATTGTACAGTGAACTTACAGTGCTTCTAGTAAAGTCTTGAGAAGCTGTAGTGTTATAGTTCAGAGTCTGATGCCTTGTATTACCGTGGTCTTGGTCCATGGGTGATGGTGAAGGTATGTAAAGATTATTGTTGGAATTAGTATACAAGCTACAAGTGATTTGTTTGCAGTGAGACTCTGGTTCTTCTGGGGAATCAAATGACGACTTAGCCTCTCTGCTGTGAGAAGAAATGAATTAAAATTCAAAACAAAATAATGGCAGAACCGGGATGATTTCAAAAGATTCCTCTAAGATTTTACTCTTCAGGGACCAGTCATTATTTACAGGGAGGGGGGGCTGGTGCAAATATAGGGGGGGGCAGCATTTTTATGCTATACAAAGGACAAGGCTAAGAGAGACAAAGGGCACTTTAGGGGAAGGAGTCATGGAAATTTGTGCAAGTGAAAATAAAAATGTACCTGCCCCACCCCCCTCTCCCTGTAAATAATGACTGGTCCTTTAAGGTGTTTGGCAGATACAAGGTGATTTCAAAGGGGGTGACTATTACCTAGAAAGCCATTATAAAAGCTAAGATTCCTCTTAGCTTTTACATAACTTTTTATTGTTGTTTTAATTCTAATGTGGTTTAATTTGGCTAACCACCCAAACCCCTCCCTTTAAGGGCTGCCCTTAAAGTAACCCTCCTTCATCGTACAGGTGTATCTTGTGAATAAATGAAATATACCTGTCTTTAGGTACACAGCCATCCTTACTAAAGCTGAGCATGGACTGTTCTTCAGATTCCCTGATGATCTCTGCAGCTTTTCTGGCCACAGCAACATCATCATCTGGACTCTCTGGAGTCAAGGGTAAACCTAAAGCAATGTAGTTGTTTAACAAGTTAATAACTCAGAGTTTTTAGTATTTTTGAGTCAATTTTTATCTACCTTTGAAGGGAATGATTCCAGCAAACTTCAAAAGCAGCTGATTGACTGCGTCTTCTCTTAAGGGAAATGTGACAACATCGTTCAGTCCATAGTTGCTGGTATGATCTATAAGTGAAAAATTTAAACCAGATTATTGACATGCTCCATTAGATCCATGAAGGGGTTTACTGGAATTCTCAATATTCTGCAAACTCAGACAATTCAAGTACCCCATTCACACCAAAACCTGTTTAGTTAAACGGAGTTTTTATTAAACAAAATGTTTAGAGACTAGAAAGCTTCAATGTAATTATTTTATCTCTAATCTGTTCAGTACAATATGAAGGATAGTTTATATGTATTATTTCATCAAAGAGTGAACAATGTTTGTAAATAATTTTCTAAACATGTTTAGTTAAACTACTTTAAAACATGTTTAAGCTATAGTGTGAACGGGGTAAAGGACTGTCAATGATAAAATAAAATATGGATGCAAGCTGTCAAACTTATGGAATTTGCTTCTGTTCCTGTCCCATATACAATCCTTAACCAGACATTTAAATCTTCTGGAAATAAGTCTTGTGTTATGATCTTTCTGATGGAGTTCATTTTTATTCTTACAATTTGTATCAGTTTACCTCTTTCTGCATCAGAAACGCCAATGATAGGTACATTGGTATTGAGGGAGGACGAGTTATACCTGGAAAAGTATACGAAAAATTCATAACCATTAGGTAGTTCATATCGATAATTCTTCTTACTGCAACAAAAACTTTGACTTTTTCTAGTATCAAGTATTCAAACAATATTTCATATATTATTAGCGTGTAAGTATGGATTCTTTCGTCGAACCAGAACCCATCCTGGTGCTACGTATCCCGGTACGTATTCATTGCGAAACAAGACACAAACGAGTAGTTTACAATTTATATATAAAAAGAAATCTTACTATGCGAAGACAAAGTTTACCTCAGTGTTGAGCAAATTTTTGATATACAGCTCTCTTCGCAGTATCTGTCCAGAAAAACCAGTATAAATTTTTCCTTAGTGCAGATGGCTGGGAGATTGTTTGGAGAACAAGAGAGAACTGAGATGTCTTGTAACAATGGCATACCAGAGAGCTGCTTGCAAATATCTTCAGCCATGCTTACGCCGACCACCAGCACTTTCTTGCTTGCACGGTCCTATAGAAACAAGGAATACAGATAATAAAAGCAAGAATACAATTGTATTCATTTGTTAAGCTATGAAAGCGTTTGTGGAGCTACGAGCTTAGCTACTTCAGTTTACCGTGTTCTCTTCAAGGACAACATCATGAAACTCTGCAGAGTCGCCATTACCACACTCTTTCTCCGTATTTGAACTTTCGCTAGCTTCAGAACACGATAGTACCGAAAGAGAATTATCTGTACATCGTTCGGTATCTGAATTCGGAGTTGACGGGAACAAAGTTCTTCGAATGGAAGCCATTTTGAAAGACAAGAACCGAAGAAATTTGAAGGACAACAACGACAGCGGCAAAATAAAATAGGTGAGTTGCTACTATGTTGTAGGCATTGGATATGAAAAATTCAAACTTTCTAAAGGTCAAGAAAGGTGTCGAGTTGATGGGAAGTGCAAGACTTGATTTTCTCACGCTTTTTCCCGTCTCACGAGCTTGGTTCAAATGTTGCCGCGCGCTCCGCACTGAATGCAATTTTTCCACAGCTATATTTATAGTACACTATATTAGCCAATCAAATCCACGGTTACATGGCATATTAACACTATTTCTGATTGGTTAATAAGCGGTAGTTTATAGAAGCACATTGTGCCGACGCCCTTCAAGGTCTTTTCATTACTAAAACGGAAATATCTACTGAGAATGAATATAAATAGTGAATCCAAAAAAATTGGATTTTTGGAGAAATTATATTATTGAGGAAAAAATACTTTTATACTTCACTTTTTTGTTTTCTTTTTGGCTGTTAAGTGTGACGTCATTCGTTTAGAAAAACAACTCCCGCATTTTTATAAAGATTTTTTTTACTTTTTCTTCATGAAAGGATTTGTTGCCCAAAGTTGTGACGTATTTCGGGGTTCAACTGTTCACAAAAAAGCTAAAAAATTTAAATATACCTTGCTCTATTTAGAGCAAAAAAGACTCTCAATGATTGAAACTCCTCCTGAAACAATTGGAAGTTTAAACAACAAATCTTGCCATGAAGAAAGAGTAAGAAAAATCTTTATAAAATTTTAAAACTACTTTTCGTTTTGGACCCGCGGAAGTGAATGCGACAGCTCAACCCCTCCCCTCCCCCTAAGTGGACCAAAAGACTCGGCAACCCTCGGTCAGCACTTTGGTGGCTGCATGTAGACGAGAGGGAAAATATCTAGAAAGTTCACAGGCTTGCGCAACAAAATGAAATATACAAACATATACTAATTGTTGCTGGAATGATGACGTAAGATTGCATCTAGTAACAAGTCGATGATCGGAGATTTGCGTGAAGTTCAGAAACTACGTCACAAACTAGACTATCACCGGTCACGTAGACGAACAACAGAAGCATACGTCTCATTATCGTTGTCATAGCAATAGCCTTTGGATGTTTCCCAAGGTCGGAAATACTTCGTAGAAATTGGTACGAAAAAGAAGGAGATTTCTACTTTCATGTCTCCTTACAAAAATGACAAATAAGAATTTATTTTTTCTGAGGAACAGGTGTAATTATTTCACTGTAATTTTTAGGAACAGACTGATATTTTTGAGATTACCTCGTTGGTATATACTAAAACAGTTATTCACATCAATCTAGGGGGCTTTAGAATAATAATCAAAGATATATTTCTAATTAATTCCTATATGTTATTTTGTAATTTTTCATTCTTATATGAGTCAGAACGTTCTTGCAATTAGCTTAGGTGTAACAGAGATAGATAAAAGATAAAATCAGGCTGGAAAACACTAGTATTCGTATTTATTTTTATTATTTTAAGTCCTAGATAGTATGCCAAATAATAAAATCAAACAAGAAAGTAAAAATACAGTGCAGAAGTTTGTTTTCGTGCGGCTCCGTTTTGCAATATAATTTTTCTTATGATGTCCTAGGCAGAAAAACTAAAGTGTATTTTTAGATTGGACTCCCTGTAATTTATAGTTGCTTATTATTTGGTATCTTTTTCCATCTTCAAGGCAAACCAGAGGGTTTATTCAAATTTTGTAGCAACGAAGTTTAAATTACAAAATATTTTTTATTGAATCCACAGGCAACCCATACCAGATTTTTATTTTTTATCCGACATTCAAACCGTTACTAGGCAACCATAAAGAAAAACCTTTCTTGCAACTTGTTCGTTGTCCACGCTAAACCGATTAGACGGTGCTATTGCCGAGGTTACGACAGCCTTAATTATCTACCAATGGTTAATTATTATACTCATGGGAGAGGGGAGTCCTCTCAATTCTGAGGGTCGCTATATCTGGTGTGCAAATATTCTGTTCTTGTTAGGAAGCTATTTTAAAGTCACGGTCCTTAACCTCCTCTTTATCTGCAGGCTTCTCTCTCTTCTTTGTCTTTATTTTGAGCTCAGAATCCCTGTGGTAAAATAGGGAAGAGGTAGGTTGGGGAGGATAATCTACCAATACTCACCACAGGTAGCCCATTACAGGGATAATTAAAAAAGACCCAAAAGAAGAGAGACAACTGCGGAGGAGGTAGGCCAACAGTACTAAGCGTTCCCTCCTTACATCATATTTGTTTCTAATACAATACCGGTTCACAGACCACTCTCTTATTAGTAATGTACAGCGCACAGGAGACAGTTGCGACATGCGGTCTACAAAGAGGACGTCATAGTATAGTTTGGGATCATTATTACAATTTATCGTACATATTACACACCGACGCACTCACTAATAATGTAAAGCGCACTGGAGACAGTAACGAAATGCAGTCTACAAGGACCTCTAGTTGGGATCATTATTACCATGTATCGTACACATTACACCGAAGTACTCACTAATAATGTAAAGCGCACTGGAGACAGTAACGAAATGCAGTCTACAAGGACCTCTAGTTGGGATCATTATTACCATGTATCGTACACATTACACCGAAGTACTCACTAATAATGTAAAGCGCACTGGAGACAGTAACGAAATGCAGTCTACAAGGACCTCTAGTTGGGATCATTATTACCATGTATCGTACACATTACACCGAAGTACTCACTAATAATGTAAAGCGCACTGGAGACAGTAACGAAATGCAGTCTACAAGGACCTCTAGTTGGGATCATTATTACCATGTATCGTACACATTACACCGAAGTACTCACTAATAATGTAAAGCGCACTGGAGACAGTAACGAAATGCAGTCTATAAGGACCTCTAGTTGGGATCATTATTACCATGTATCGTACACATTACACACCGACGCACTCACTAGGCTTCCAAAAAAAAGGTCATCAATTCTTAAAATAATTGAGCAGGATATAAATAACTTTAATTACGGGGAAACACTCAAATTATTAACTAAATAGCCGTTAACGCGATTCCAGAACACACTTTATAAACCTCAAGTCACGTAGGAATAAAATCCTCCTCATTGTTCCTTTATCAGTGTGTCTTCTTGAGCGTCTTAATACCATAGATAAAATCAGTATTTAGGTCAGTTATGATTCAAATAGGACAGATAAATAGGTCTATTATTGGAACTTCAATTGATCAAATATTTTCAGACAAGGGGTATATCTTGGGGAATATTGGCCCTCCTCTCCCCCGCAATTACCAACTGAAAAAATAAGATCAGATTGCGTACCAAGGATTTAATTCTAATGCTGGTACTATAAGCCAGTTCAAAATTTAAGTTTCGTTTTCAGTGCGCATGCGAATATATCGCGAATTTCTCACCTTCTTTTGTTTAACTCCAAATATTGCTTTTATCCAACACTTTATTTTATCATAATATTATCTTTATACAACAGCTGTAATGATTGTACGGAACTATTAGCATCGGAGGGGATACTCCATGGGGCATTCTTCTAATGAAACATATGCAAAGCCTTTTCTCTCTTGACGGGGCTTCTAATCACCTAGGTTATCAAGGTCAATGGGCTTCCTGTGGGGAGGAGTTGCGTCGCCAGTACGCATGCGTGCGGAGACAGGTGTCTTTTTATCAACTTGGTACCCAGACTTCTTCCGTTAGTCGTTTAAGGAATTGCTTCCTGAGTGGTACTCATAGTAAGAATAAATGATGATACAATCGCACATGGAAAGGAAATAATGCACAACCAGCGTTGCTTTGTCAAAGAGTCGTTAGCTATAAATATAACAGTTTTTTTTTTTCATTTGAAAAAATAAAATAAAATAAAAACCGATATAATTTACCCTAAGGAAATTTTTTTAATTCTTCATAAAATTGATATTTGAATAACGTAATAACAGGAAACATTGTTTGAAACGTTTAACTTTATAATAGATAAATAAAAATAAGGGTTAACGCTATTAATGTTTTGATGTCGCACAAGCTAAATATATAAGATTGGTAATTCAATCAAATCGACAATCAAAGGAGAGCGGAGTGAAAAAACGATGGTTTTAATTAACTAAGGAATCTTTATTTGTTTTAAAATGCACTTTTTTGTGGCGTCTATTCTGCTCACTTGATATTGCACTGGAAGAAAAGCCAGTCTAGTGTCGGGTCAAGCGAGGAAACAAAATGAAACCATTGGTTAATCTACTGTTGACGTCATACACTATCACAGGTGTTCAAACTGGGCTAATCAAAACAGATACACACATATTATAATACAGCTTAGAAAATATAATAAAAAGGGGATTTTAGTTGTGATGGGAGTTGGCGGAAAGGTTCGAGAAATAATGCGCAAATACAGGCCCGTATTTTGCAAGCAAGTGCACAGATTTTTGGTTGTGACTTTGACCCGCAAACGCAGTTGAAATGATCAGAATTTTTTTTTAAAAAGTTCATCGTGGGTAACCATGAACGCCGCGAAATTAGCTAGGAACCTTGATAATCCCAAACACTGGTTACTTTCAACCGAGTTCACTTGAACTGCGTCGTTCACAGATTTGATATCAAAACACCCATACAAATCTACTCAATGCTCCACTCCCCTTCATTCACATCGCATATTATCAATAATAGTATACTACCTTACCCGGGCATAGTTTATAGCCCTTTCGTGCTAGATCTGGCATTTTATGGTTTGTATCGATACCATAACATACAAAAATAGTGTCGAGCGAGCGGCTTGATATCCATATGGGGTCGGTTTACGAGCGAATCGCCCTACAAATCCTAAAGTCAGTAATTTGCTATGCACATCGCTGTCACCCCTAATATCTCAAGTTAGCTTTCTTGCCACAGTTGCGCGCTTACATCACTAAATAAAGGGTGCGAAGCGTGTTCGTTAACACTTAAAATAGCATAGAAATAAGGAAGTTTGGAATAGTTAATTTGCTAGCTAAGGACGTAAGGAAGCACACCAAAATGACACAAGACCAGCTGCGACGCAGGGCCTGTGCATTTATTATTTATCAATCAGAACATAAACTCTGAAAAATTCGAACGAAATTTCCTCTCCCATAAATTTCCACGCATATTAAACTAAGTATGCTTTTCCTCCTAATCGCCTCCGCAAGAACTGCGAGTGCTTATACAATTCGGCAATGTTTGCGGTGATGGGGCGCGACTCTTCCTTTAGTTTTGCCGATTGTTTTAGTATGATTTCACAACAACAAATTCCTTATCGCGTCGCAGTAGATGCAGAAGCAACATAAATATTGCAAAACCTCCTTCAATTCTGACAGCGAGCGAGGAGAATAAATTTACATTCAACAAAATTGAACAGTTTCATCGAATCAATGAAAAAAAGAAATGGATGAAAAAGGAGATGAAACTGGTTATTTGAGAGGGAAATGGAAAAATATAAACCACGGATATTTTAATTTAAAGCGATTCCTTTTGCGTATCATTTAATTCAAATTTTTTAATATCAAAAATTTTCTACGGCGGCTTTTTTAAGGATCTTTTTTTAAATATTCTTGAGCTGATTCTTATAGGAATAAAAGGGGTTTTAGCACGAAATATGAAGAGAAGACAAACCAAGTTATTTTATGTCCACGCTGGTAAATGATGGATCCGGCGAAATGTCGTGTTCTACTCCAAGAAGAAATGATCTCATCGTAACCAAAGCGAACGTACGACAAAACAAAACTTCACGAATCGATAACATCCTTCAGGATCCAGCTTTACTTGAAACAGACAATACTTCCGGAAATACTCACTTATACATTGATTTGAGTAAGATTTCTAATTCCAATACAAGTTTTCGAAAATAATGACGATCTTTAGTTCTACAAAAGAGCCTCTACTCATTTTAAATAAATAGCATAATTGGTCCCAAAATTACAAACCCCAAACATTTAGAAATGGTTGGAATTCCACAAACGCAATCAACCTAAGTCGCGGTTTCCATTTTTGGAGGTTTGTTGTGTACGACTCAGTGGTGAAGGAAAAACTATGCTCGAGTAGAACTTGTGTTCATTCGAGGCGGCGTACGCCTCCACGCTAGGTTGAGCACAAAACAACAGATACTGTTGAATTTTATCTTCAATTTATCACAATCACGCTCGCGTCCGTGCATCTCGGACTATAAAAATTAGAAGAAAAATAAATCAAATTTGTGCAAGTCAGGGTTTTTGAGTAAGAATGATTGAGGATATTTCACCGTCTTCCGGTTTGCAAAGCGGTACTATTCCTAAAGCCGAGACAGGTGAACCAGATGTAGAGAGAATTCGTATTCAAATTATAATGCGCATAATTCGGTCCACCCAAAAGAGACTAGTTGTGGTCACGTGAATAGTGCCTTACAGGTCCTCTGATAGGTTGCTGGTATAATTGCTTTGTGCTGTAATTAGCATATAGTGTCAAGAAAAAGAAGGCAAAAGATGGTTCGCGCGAGCGGCGAATTCTATGGCTGGAAACAAACCCGTGCGAGACGATAGAGGAACTTCGAAATTATATTAAATTCTTGATTTGAAGATAGACGAGGGATAGAATTTTTCAAAAGATTGTTAAATATGTCGGATATGCGTCGACCCTCGTCCGTCCCTTCAGAAGACTATTATACAAAGTCGAGAATGACAAACGCACGAACCCGTAGCAGATCGGCTTCAATTCAGGGAGAATCAACACCGTTGACTTTGGCCAGTATCATCACATCCAACAGATCTTTATTTATACTCTCCGAACGGAATATCATACGAAGGTTCTGCAAGAAAATCGTGGAATCTAAAGTATCCTTTTGGAAGCCTAAGCTTTGACTCCAAGCGTCGAGTATGGTTTCATGGCGTTGGCTATGCCAGTGTATTTCTATCAGTCTATTTTCATACATAACATGGTTCGTTTGGTAACAGGTTGAATTGTTTTGGTAGAATACCTTTATGATACTTTTAGCATATTCATTCTATTTTCTAACACAAAACGTGAGTAGAATTTCCCGACTTTGTGAAGTTCTACATCGCGTTATATTCCTTAACTGAGGAAAAGCCCTTTGAATATTTTATTTTGTTGACTATTCTTGTCAACTGTATTCTACTGGCCGCAAATACTCCATTACCCAAAGATGATAAATCCGACACAAATGTTCGAATAGTAAGTTTTATATTTTACTTGATATTATTTTCATGCTTTCTTTGGACTTTCCTCACAAAATTATTCAAGCAAAGTTTCCTATAATGTTATGTATAGAATAGTACCGATGGTAATGCTAGAATGCTTCGTTCTTTCTAGGATAACGCTGAAATATATCTTCTAGCAATTTTTTGTCTAGAATGTGTGTTGAAAGTAACAGCACTAGGATTTGTGCTTCATCCTGGCTCATATCTCCGCAGCGGATGGAACATGCTAGATTTCACCGTAGTCGTAACTGGGTAAGTCCATGAATGCATTTAGTTTCCTGATTATTTATATCCAAGCTTGACTTAGCTCGTAATACGGCCCTTTTGCCGGCGTCGTAGAACCAAAATCTACGATATTTTTTGCATTATTACTTCAAAGCGCCCAAGAATACTATTTTCGTGGATGACTGCAAAACTCGTAAGACTCAGTAGGCTGCAATAAATCAAATCCAGTGAAATATTCATTTTTGGGGAGATATTTGTAAAGCTATCGTAGCTGTAATATTTTGGCAGACAACTTAACGGATGAATGAGTTGAATCGTTTGGCAACAGGTATCCTTGGAGGAAGGAAAAATGCTTACAATCATCATTCAACAACATGCACACACACCTTGATGCCTACGAAACTTACTGGCAAATCTCCACTTGAAAACAAGGAGAACAGATAGGAATATGAACACGATGGCTGTGAGGCACCAGATCTTGACTTTATTTATTACCTTATCGATCGGCTTAGGAGCTTACAAGAAATTGGGACCTTCGGGTAATCGATTGTCCGTTACCGGCGTGGATAGCCTATAATAATCGATTGAGAAGTTGAGAAGTACTATGGATCATATATTCTCACAGCACCTCGCTGTATATACGGGAACACTGCCGAATCCTACTCGAATCGCAAAACGATACACTCTTTACCTAGTGTATGCTTGTTTTCTTTACGAGAGGAACAAGAGTGTAGCTAGAACATTTCTTTACTTCGATGAGGATCGTTTCCGTGGGATCTGGTTCAATAATCATCAAATTTCAACCTAAGAACGAGGGGTTCTTTTTGTTTTTGATGTCATTCTGAAGGGCAATATTTTCCTCTGAAGTTCCACCCTGGTGTAAAATATTACCTTAAATTATTTAGCACCTATGCATAAGCCATACAACTTATGTCGCCAAAGTCAAATGAAAACCTCAAAAAGTCTCTCTCACATTCCACTATTCGCAAGCAATATTTAAGGAATTAGAATTCGAAAAAAATCACGGAGAATGCCGAGTTTTGAACCATTTTGAAGTTAGAGTATTTGCTTTATTAAAAGTAACCTCTGAAGGCAGCAAGAAAATAGCACGTCATGTTGTTTGGAAGAATTGGCTTCCAGTAAAATATTCCAGGTTCTGATTATCCGAGGAAACTCGAAATTCATAATTCCAATGGGATATTATAGACTTTTGGGTCGGGAGAGTAGTCGCGTGTTATGCACAAATCACTTAGGAAACTGACATTGAAACAGGTACCTCTAGGATGCACGTGTGTATGCTAGGAATGCGCGGGGGAATTAAAGCACTTTAGAACCGAAACAGTTTCCATAGAAACCAATAGTAGGTTGTATATTTAGAAAGCTTATTTCTTAGGGAATGGAGTAACATTTAGGCCAAAAACTCGTTTTTTACGGCGATTATAGCATACGGCTACGCATCGATGGACCGTGATGGACCGTGAAGGATCTAGCTCGTGTTTTGTTATTATTTATACTGGAAGCTTTTGTTTGTGTTGTAGTCAATGAACAATAACACTAATCGAGGGCAACGAGCGGAGTCGGTTGCTGGAACGGGAGTTTTGATAGCTCGAGTTGTCCTTTTCCTTCGAGCCGCTTATAGTCGGGTTCTTCTTACCAACATTTACATGTTGGCAAATAAATTATTCAGGGTTGTTGGTTATTGAAATAAACCACCTGTAGTCCTGAAGAGAGCGAGAGACAGTGTCAGAACAGCCCGAAATATCGTTCACGATATTTCACAATATAATATTCTAAGCTATCAAGAACGTCTAGTCAAATGTCACCAGGAAAAATGAACAAAATATGGAACCTGAATTGTAATTAGAGAGGGACATCAAGAGCATTTTTGAAACAATAGCGAATTTAAAATGACTCGATAAACACGGTGTCTAAATATCTGGCTTCAATCTACACAAATAAACGATCGAATCAAACGTATCTATCGTATCTTTGGGGGAATAATTTCGTCCAATGATTTAGTGAAATTAAAGAAAATATCGAGTAGGAATATAGATAAAACGAAATTCCCTGACAAGTGCATTGGTCTAGAATTGTAGAGATAACGTCATCGCTAAATGAATAAATACTAATCGCTAAGACAAGTTCAATTGACGACGAAGCAAGGCTCTTAGCAAGTACTTTGAAGCAGAAAATAGAATGCTGACAAATTCAAAATGAAATGATTAAAAATTGGATAAAATTCCCCTTAGATAATCACAGGAACTTAAGCACTATCACGACCAATCTTACACATGACGTTTTACAAAGACTTGAGATTAAAATTGTTAAAAAGTCAGTGAATGCATTACTTTGATGATTTATAATTGCAGATTTCAGATAAAAAGTAAAAAATAGTGGGGAAAAATTAGTGCAGTTTGGGGGCAGTACTAGGGGAAATTTTTTTTTATTTGAGGAAGATATGAAGAAAATTTCTTAGAATAAATACGTTCTTATCAGTAATCTACTCTTCATCTAGTATCAATACCGTAAATAGAAGTATATCTCATATCAAACATTGCCTGTTAATTGAGGAATACATTGAATAAAATTTACTGAGAATTGTGCTTGTCTGAGAATGAAAACGAGAAATATTTTAAGTACTTTGACAAATACTTTGAGAAATATTTTATGAAAATTTTCTTGATGACAGGTGATACTTTGGCAGACATTTCACAATTTATATGCAGATATAACTGTGTTAAGAATAGTTTTAATACTAATTAATGTATTTTTCAATTAATACTCTGGCTAACCAAATATATTTCATGTGAATAATAACATATTTTATCAGGAAAGCAAAGGAGATTTTCAAAATGACACTTGCTTTTAACTCTGGCTTTATGCACCAATAATTATGCTATGAAACTAAGAAAATGGTTGCCAAGAAATATTTTGTAGTTAAAAACAAAACACAACAAAGCATAAGTAGAATAATGCTATTATTAGTTTAAAATATAGAAATCAGACAAATGCCAAGATACAAAACTTCGAGTTTATTTCAGTACTTAAAATTTTGAAATACCGTATCTTAAAAAATTTATTCATTTTTAAAGTGTATGTATGTGCAAGATCCATCAAGTGATTTCTTTGGCAATTCCCCAGCATTTTGTCCACTAAATATCTCAAAATTTTAGGCTTTTTTTTAAAAAAAGAAATAAAATAGACACATATAGAAAAAGAGCAAGTACAATACTGCAAATTCCCAAGGTATTGTTATCATATTTTGGGCATAATTTCAGGTGCATTTGTAAAACTTTCATGATTTCTTAAAAATAAATTTATTTCAAATTTGGCAAAAATGGAGAGATTTGTAAATTATAGATAACTTACTGCTCATCCCTAAAGTATTTCCTAGTTAACAGTTTTAAGCTTAGTTATAAAATGTGTGTTATTTGCCAATACTGTTCCATATGTATTCAGACTTGTGTTTATGGATTGCTAGGTAGTGATGCCTCAGGGCATTACATACATTCTATCTACCTTAAGTAGTGACCCCTCTAAGCCCACTGACGTCTTACATAGTCAGTTAGTTGTGATGATTTATTCATGTATTTGTCAAACTATGGTTCTCTAGTTTTGATGAAAGCACACTAACCAATCAGGCAACAGTTGCTTAGCAGGCAGCACACTAACCAACCAAGCCACACTTGCTCTTTAAAACAAGTGTGTGAGGTCACTGAGGATCAAACTATGGACCTCTTGCTTAGCAGGCAGCACACTAACCAACCAAGCCACACTTGCTCCTTAAAACAAGTGTATGAGGTCACTGAGGATCAAACTATGAACCTCTTGCTTAGCAGGCAGCACACTAACCAATCAAGCCACACTTGCTCCTTAAAACAAGTGTGTGAGGTCACTGAGGATCAAACTATGAACCTCTTGCTTAGCAGGCAGCACACTACCTAACCAAACCACAATTGCTCCTTAAAACAAGTGTGTGAGGTCACTGAGGATCAAACTATGGACCTCTTGCTTAGCAGGCAGCACACTTACCACCCAAGTGCCACACTTAATTGTGATTTATACTGTCTAGCAAGTTTATAATGTAAAGACGTTCTTTAATATCCACATGGCCTGAGGACAACAACGGATTAGACAATCATTGATACCTTCTTCTTCGAATTTAGGCAGATTAAAAAATCTAAATGTAGTGATAATTGAACAGAAATGCTGACTGGCTGGTCAGAACCTGTGCTTGTAACATGATGTGTGTCTAATGAATAGCTCCTGGTTAAAGCCAGACTAATAACATTCCATTTCTGTTCTTTTCACTCCATGGATCAGACAAGTTCAAACCAGTCCAGACAAATACAACCAAATGGAATAATTTGTCTGCATTACATGAAATTTTAATAGTTTCTTTTAAAAAGTTTTATGATTGTTTGAATATTAAAAGAGATTACAAAAAAAATTATTAGGAACGATGCTATATCCATTAAATGGTCCTGCCAATATTGTTATTTAATAATTAAAAGCATAATTGAAAATTTACACTAATATCAATAGCAAGAGTTACACTCTTTTGCTTTCCAACAATTGCTTTAAGTCATGGCATTTGGGTCAGTTTCTATAAAATTATTGTATTTGACTCGAATACCTCAACTTGAAACCATAGTCCCCTTCACAGTTCTCTGTGCCATCTTGAAAGGTAGCCATGCCTTTGCATTGAAGGAAGACCAATGGTGAGCTTGCAATGATAGAGACATGTGAATAATTATCCAAGGTATTTATAATTGCAAGGCCACCGTTTGTCTCACTTCGATGCAAAGGCATGGCTAACTTTCAAGATGGCGCAGGGAACTGTGAAAGGGACTATTGTTTGAAGGCAACCGATTGTAACTCTGAAATCTGATATTGATACAATACAAGTAGGAAACATGTCTCTAAAAGTGCCAAAATAATCCTTCTTTGTATTAGAATCAAATCTGGATCTTAGAAATTAATTCCCCAAGGAGGCTAAAAAGAATAAATAGGATTGTCAGGATTTGAATTGCAAAAAAGTAACAATTAAAATCAAAATACTCATCTACAGCAATATTATTGTAACTCAACTATAAGTATAAAAATCATTCGATTTAAAAAAAAAAAAAAAATTTTTAAATTATTATTTTTTCATATAATTTCATTACTACATGGGTTATATGTCAAAATGATCGACTCAAGTGACAAAAAATCAACGTAGTTGGTTGTCTCTTTTACTTAAAACCATTTAGCTGTCAAAGTTGTTGAGATTGCAAATGGATGAAATTTTCAAATGAATCACAAAACACACCAACTGTTCACTCAATCAGTGAATTATGTGAGATCTTTACATTATGAGTGGGAAATAATATGACAAGTTCCTAGTCGTACTGTAGCCATACTGTGTTATGATGTAACTGAACCCGTGGGCTGTGATTGGGTGATCCATATGAAAAGAATGGGAAGTCATTTCAGTGTTACTGCCTAAGTATACAATGTGACTGTAAACTAGAAACCAGCTGAGTGAGCCATGATAGCCCTGTATATTCTTCTCTCTCACACACACACAAAAGATACTCTAAAAATCTGTATCATCTTTGAACTTAGAAACAAAGACAAATCTTGTATCCAGCACTACAGCAGTTGTACAGCCCCCCCCCCCCCCCCCCAAATAATTGTGGTTTGGATAAATCATAAACTATAAATCATAAATATTCTTAAAGGCATTTGTATTTTGTATTTTGTAAAAAAAAAATAATCGTAATGCCCCCCAATGATTTTCAGCTTCCGCTGCCACTGTTGTAAGGTTTCATAATACAAGTAATATATGTATGTTTGGGTATGATTAGGTATATTTAGTTAGTGGTAGGTGGGTGACGTTGGATGTATGAGTTAGTCATGAGTCAGTAGTCAAAAATAATTGTAGAATGTCACAACCTTCACTCCTTGCTTTCTTGAGTGATTTTCATAGGAATAATTCTGTTTTTTTATCTCTGCGATATCTTGGGTATCATTAATTACCAGGGTAATATTGCTCTATAATAAGTACAAACTTCATAGGAATTTAAGATAGGATTTATAAGGCAGAGTGTTTGTATATCTCAGTATACAACCTTCCCACGCGTTACCAAATGTACACAGAAAAAATCATAATTAAATCTTATCATTATTAGTATTTTATTAGATGAATAATGAAAAAAGGAAGTGATTTTTAGTAAGAGAGTGCAGTGCTGTTAAAGTGATCTAGCAGTGATCTAGCAAATGACTGTATGAGCCATTAAAGGCACTGAGACAGGAAGCTTGAAAAACACTTGCTACAAAATACTTTTAGATGCCCCTCAAGATAAGCCACACTTTGATTCCATTTGAGATCTTGTCATTTTTACTTGATTTAAAATACAGCCAGTATTCAATGTTTTTTTTTACATTTTCATTACTATTTGCTCAACAATCCCAATATATTGCCCTTAATTCAAACATTCCACGATTGATTTTATAATATGGAATTTGTTCCCTCGCTATTCGAGGTGTTGATTACAACTTCTCAGGATCTGCAGCACCTTAGGCTACATATAATGTATATCTCAATATAAAACATTAAGGCATGCCTTTTAAATACATAGTATGATTATAATCAAAAATACTGTCTTAGAATGGTAGATACAGACAGTTATAGTGCTATTGCACATCAAGGGAAAAAATCCATTATAATATATAATCTATTGACGAGTGGTCCAAAGTTGTGGTCAAAAAATATTGCATTGCTTAACTTATTATTTAATAAAAGCCAATTTTAAATCCAATTCAGCAGACAAATCACGAAAGATATATACATAACAACGGACAAAAGAATGATAATAATGCAGATAAAAAACTAAATGTAATAGTGGAAGAAAATATATCCTTTCAGGCATGCTTTTGCGGCAAAATATTTGGCTTCTTAATTCTGAAAAGGACAAGGCTGTCTGTTCAATTCCTAGTAGCTATGACTGTATGTAAACAGAGTTTCTCTCTTCCATTGCCATGAGGGTTTCTCTCTAGATTCTCCACTTCTTCCCTTCATTATAACTCGCGTATAACTTGAATGTTATCATAAACACATGTTTGGGAAGCACAGGTGGCGTAGCAGTGAAAGCGCTCGCCTCTCATTAATGCGATCCAGGTTCAAGTCCCTCCTTGCTCAGTGTCAAAAGTAAAGAGTCTAAATTCCAATTGGAATCCTAGTGAGTAGAAGAAGAGCCACTTTGTGGAATCTACTGTTAATTCCCATTAATGTATTTCATTCAGAGTGAAGTTAGTGACAAGTGAACCAAAGAGGAGTTTTAAAAGATGCCTGGTTGATTGGGTGTGTTCTGATGATATTACATTTTCTCACATAACAATATTAATAATATAGCTTAATCAATTTGTGAGAAATTAGATCCTAATCACAATAAAACTTAGAGACTTCAAATCTTCATATTTGCATGAATATTCTCACACTATCTGATAAATATCATGGTGATAAAGAATAATAAATTAAATTCCATTTGATACAAAATGTTCTTAAATACTTTCAATAATATTAAATCAAAATAAAAACAATTTATCATCGACAAGAGTTTCTTTGTTACCATGGAAAATCACTATTTGTAACATTCAATTAGAATAAAATATAAACAATTAAGTGTCATAAAAATGTGTCAAAACTAAAGCAATAACACTTAATTTGATGTACATCAGTTATAAAACAATGTACAAGTTGTAATTATTCAAAACAAATGCTTAAAGTCTACACAGGAGCAATATAATCCTTTTCAATATTTTTAAAGTTGGATAATGAATTCATCACTCACAAACCTGTCTTTGAATTTATAATTGATTTTGACCCAATCAAAGAATAGAATCACTGACAGATTTTTAGAATTTGAATATAACCCTTGAAATATAGAATTATGAGAGGATAATTCGTAGAATAAGAAACATTTAAGACACATAATTTAAATCATAATTTTCAATTTTATTTTCCATCTTTGGATCCGGAAATGAACTTCAGAGGAAAACAGTGACCTTTCAAATTCGCTCTTCAGAATGGTCTGACAACAAAACATTAAATTCCTCAGGACAAATTATACATATACGAACATTCAACAATACTGGAGATATTGTAACATAAAATATACTTGGTCCGGATTATTTGTATTTGAATACGAATCTCAACCCTGTCATTCATCCTTACGTGAGTTACAACACTCTTCGATAAAGCTTCATTCTAAACTCTGCCGACCTAACTGAAATTTATTTTCTAAAGGAATTCTTGCTCTTCAGCTTATTTGCGCACGACAAACTGTAACTTTGTTGCAGCCTACTTCGCTAAAGTATAAATTATACCAACTAAATCCAATATAAATTTTAAAAAATTTTGAGTTTGAAAAATAACGCTAGCTGCAGTGCTGGCTTATAAACCTTGCTGCAGCCAACTTGGCTTATAAATATAAATATTATTGTTATTATTATTATTAAAGTATTAATTGATCTAACCATTTGTTACCACTGCAGATTCTGCATTTGGTACATTGTACAAATATAAAAAATATAAAATTAGAAATGACTTTGAAGGGTTTTGGTGATGTCATGTGACTGTCATACAAGGCTAAACATTTTCTATATAATTAAAGAAATAATTGCCTTTTTTGAAGTGACTTCATGATTCCCATCCAAAACCCTTCATGCGTTATTTCTAAATGATAAACTTTTATGAATTTTAAAAATGCTTAATAATTATTTTTCTAAAATATATAAATGTTTTATTTATTCTTGTGAAATCATTGCTTTGCAAAACTGTACTTTGCGATTCGGACTTTTACCAATTGACAGTCACTGTCGGCTGGTACAAGAATTTAATTTTTTGTGTCATTTTATTGGTAAACTCAAAGTTCAGTTTTGCTAATCAATTTTGTTATCAATTTGATTTAAACATTTTGTTGCTCATAAATTGACTTCATATATATTGTATCATTATTTTTGCCATAAACAGCACAAGCCATCACATATAAACCACTGAACTACCAATACGATATCACTGAATTAGCACATTTAAAAAAGAATTCACAATGCGTCATTAGTAACTGCTATAAATGCATTACTAACTCTAACACTGCAGATTTCATTCCTTAAACATCCAGTAACACTAGAAACAGCTCGTCTAAACCAATTTTATTCCTATTTCAATCAATTATTCAACTTATTAATTTTCATTCGAGCAATAATTCCTGTTTCCTGCCAAAATATCAACATTTTGACAAGCTAGTATTGATTCTCATTCCAAATTCTCAATTTCTTTTATGTATCAAGCCTCAAGGATTTTTCTGACTCAAAAAAACCCTATATTTCAATTCTAATGCAAAGACTAGTTCTGAATCAATAATTTATAATTTTTAGCATTCTTTAAGGATTTCTTTGAGTTTTTCACAGATGAGTCATTGACTGACTGATATTTGTTCCCATTATATATTAATTAGTTTTCTTGTGGTTTCTATAAACACTGAATATTTTAAAATTCAAATGTACAAATCATAAAAATTTTCTCCTTAACCAGTTTTCAAAAGAAAAAAGAATTGCGAGCAAAAGGAATTCAATAAAAGGAGGCATACATTTTTTTGTTGAAAATATCTTATGTTAATAATTCAAAAAAAATTTTTTTTTGAAGTGTTGAATAATTGGTGAAATAATTCCGGTTAAAATAAGATGTTAAAAATAACAATCAAATTCATAGTAAAACCATAAAGCATATTCAAATAACCATAAAGCATAATCAAATAACCCTAATCCATAGTTCGCAATGTCGTGAAATAACCTTTGCTAAATGTCATTTTTTTGCTATATTTATCGCCATAATATCATACTTGCGTCATGAACCAAGCTATAAACATTGTCTAATTCTTTATAACCCATAATTCATAAACATGTACTAGTACCATGATTATAAACAATTAACCAAAAGTCCATAAAAGGACACATCATAAACTGCCGTGTCATTGTTGTCATAGCAACATAACAATAAACAGAACTAAAAATTGACATGAATAATAATATTGTCTGATTAAAACTTATCCATGATTTAACACTGTTAATGACTGGACTTTATAACCCATAAACGACAATATAAACTGCAAGCGAAAACATTATCAGATTTGCCTTCAATTCACTGAAATATTTCTTTCCTTTTCTTTCATTCTCTTTTTATTTTTTATTCACTTTCATTCCCTTTTCTCCTTCTCATTCAAATTCTATATCTCACCTTAACTTGTCTGTCTCTTATTCATTCTATTTCATTGTCGCCTCTCCTTTCTTCTTTCCTATTACTTTCATTACCTTCTATTTTTCCATTACCATCCAGTTTTCTCTTTTCTCATTTCTTCTCACTTTCTATCGCTTGGCTATTTTTGCTGTAAAGCATAAAGTAATGATTTTTCTTTCCAATAAGCAATGAACTTCAATCACATTGATACACCAATATTTCTTATCCCATTCTTTCTTGATATTTTTGTTACTATTACTTAACTGTTTTCCAGTCATAAAACACAACTATTCCCTTCTCTGTTTAGACATAACACATTCTTCCACAGGTCTACTTCTTGTGGTTACTAAAAGATTACAGCCCTTCTTGCTTTAATCTTTTACAAAGCTCTTCATGTACAGCTTTTCATGTACATCTTTCTTTCTTTTCTATGGAAGTTCATCAATTTTCTTACTTTCTCATTTTTTCAGGAATATATTTTATTTGTGGCTAAAGTCTATCTGAATTTCTTTAATTAATTCTAACAATGTCAAAAATATTTCTATTCCATGATGCTTCATTTGTTTTATTCCCTCTTTCCTCTGATTTGCACTATTTTCTGTGAAGAATAATTTATTTCAATTTTCTTCAATTTTGATCACTTTAATCACTCCTTCACTTAATATCAACTCGAACTTTTCACATCAATTCTGTACAATTTTTTTAAATCTTATAAAATCGTTTTATCATCATATCATACAAATTAAATTTTCTTAAAAAATGTAACCTTTATCAACTTCTCACAATTCACTGGTCAAGAGTCACTCTTTTTATAGATCAATTTACAGACCACATGCTGTTACAATTCAAGCTTAAAGTCCAGAGATTAGAGTCTAAAGAAGCACACCCGTTAACATCCTAGTCTACCATTCCTTATAAGGCAATAATTGCCTAGTAATCTACCACCATCATGGTCTTATACTTTTAATATTTCATTAACCCACACATAATACGAAGAAAAATAATTTCTGTGAAAGATTAGTCTCTTGCATATTTATTTCCAGATAAAAAAAACGAGATAGTATTTTCTATTTTGATGAAACTGTTCTTAACAGGCAGATCACACCTGTTCCAAAATATGCTGGGTGAAATTGATTTCCTAACAAAATCAAAAATTCATTGTCTGAATTTAAGTTTAAAGTCGTTGTAACTTGCATCATCTTTTTCTAGGAATTTTATATCCCAAATAGTTTTTCTGGATTTTTAATTCAAAACATTTTCATGAGAAATTTTTTCTTTTTTGTAACAGTATCAAAATTGCTCAATAACATCCATCATTCCTTTTTTCTTGTAATGTAAACATATGTCCATAGACAGTTCACTTTATTTCTAACATTTTTCCTCAAAAAAAAAAAAAACCTTTAGATTTGACTATTATAAAAAGGGGCTTTAATGAAAAGCCTATCGTGAGTTCCATTTTTGAATCAAAATCTAAAAAATTTTGATAACAGCTGTGGACCGATGCACTTGCTAGAACATTCATCAAGGCTTACAGACTATTTAGGTCTTTTTTATTTACATAACTGATTCCAGACATACAAGTTAAGATCTCAATTCTCTGACCAAAAGCCACATAATTAAATCTTTATCACTCATTTTATCACAATTGCAAAAGCTTGCCCAATCATTTCTAGGTTTTTTCTTACAAGTATCAAAGTAATACTTCATTGAATCAGTCTTCTCTATCTTGTCTTCTTATCAACAATATTTTCATGACTACGATAAAATTTCAGATAATTAATTCATAAAATTGATAAAGATAACATACTTTTGCAGCTGTAAGGTTAAACTCTAACAAATGAAACTGTCATTAAATCTTAGGAAACCAAAAAATTTAAAAATGCACTAGATGTAACTTCTCGTATATACATCATTACATCACTGATTCTTGCAAGATAGATCATGAGAAAGCACCTGTAAAATAATTTGGAACTTTTTCACAGAGAGTGTATGTGAATTTCCTATAATAAATCTGCTTTTGTGTTTTCCCTCTCACATACACACAAATAATAAAAATCAAAATAAAATAACTTATTTAATCATAGAAATAGTATCAGGACCATCTTCTCATGGTTAATATCTAACATGACTAATCTCATTAATTATATTTTCTTCCATCCTCTACATCACTCTTATCTAATATCTGTTTTTCTCTCTCTGGTTTATTCTCGACCATCTGGCTGGAATTACTGGTAGAAATTACCAGCTTATTTCTTCCATTTCTCTTCCATTCTCTACGTCACTCTTATCTAATATCTGTTTTTCTCTCTCTGGTTTATTCTGGACCATCTTGCTGGATTTACTGGTAGAAATGACCAGCCTATTTCTTCCATTTCTCTTCCATTCTCTACGACACTCCTCATCTAACATCTGTTTTTCTCTCTCTGGTTTATTCTGGACCATCTTGCTGGATTTACTGGTAGAAATGACCAGCCTATTTCTTCCATTTCTCTTCCATTCTCTACATCACTCTTATCTAATATCTGTTTTTCTCTCTCTGGTTTATTCTGGACCATCTTGCGGGAATTACTGGTAGAAATTGCCAGCCTATTTCTTCCATTTCTCTTCCATTCTCTACGACACTCCTTATCTAACATCTGTTTTTCTCTCTCTGGTTTATTCTCAACCATCTGGCTGGAATTACTGGTAGAAATTGCCAGCCTATTTCTTCCATTTCCCTTCCATTCTCTACAACACTCCTTATCTAATATCTGTTTCTCTCTCTCTGGTTTATTCTGGACCATCTTGCGGGAATTACTGGTAGAAATGACCAGCCTATTTCTTCCATTTCTCTTCCATTCTCTACGACACTCCTCATCTAACATCTGTTTTTCTCACTCTGGTTTATTCTGGACCATCTTGATGGATCATCTTTTTTATTTGGCTTACTCTTTCACATTCAGAAAAATCAGAACTGGAATAGTTTTCTGAAATGACGACTCTATATTCTTTCTCTTCTCTTCAATTCTTCTCAAAAAAGCCTCTATGTCTCTTCTCTTATTCTGGACCGCCATCTTGGTACTTCAAGTAAGGTATTTCTCTTCTAACTGTCTTTCAAAAAATTTTGTACCGATGACATTTTCAGTGGATTCAAAGAAAGATTCATTAAGGAAGAACCTGTCGGCTTCTGGATGAACAATGTTGCTTGCAACTTTACAGGACAACAGCTAACTCAAACAGCTAGACTAACACCATGTTCAAGGAGATACCATGCTAAAGAATCATATACCAGAGACATCAGCATCATCATCAACATCATTACCATAGGCAATCCACACAAACACATCATAACAAAAATACTAAGAATTAGTCAAATTTTCCTATTGCAGCTTATTAAGTCTGCCGCAGTTAGGCATCCTCAGTGCTGGATCTTTGAAAGCACTCAGGGCAGCAAGAGTTTTGCGACCACTCAAGCTTGTTTCTGGCATTCCAAGTGAGTAAAAATATTTTGTATTTGTTCCTGGACATTTTGCAGTCTTTTGAGCTTACCACAGCTGAATGTAGGAATTGATGCAGGCAGCCTCAAAGCTTTGAGGGCTGCGAGGGTCTTAAGACCCTTAAAACTAGTATCAGGCATACCAAGTAAGTAAAGTATTACAAATATCAGGGACTACGGAGAGGGAGGGGCTATTATCCTCTAACTACTTTCAGTTTTAGACATACTAGTCTACTGAATTTTAAAATCTAAGCCTTGCCCCTCCCCCCTCAAACACACACACACACTATACTTTTGAAGATGCTCCGTGGTCCTTGAATATATACATAATGAAACCGTATATAATACCTCACACCTCCCTGATAATACCATGAATGAAGGTTACAGAATGCATAAGTATGTGTTCATGAAAAATTCAACTATGACTTTTTTTATGATATTTCATTGGCACATCTCTTGCAAAACAGTATTGTTAAACAGGGCTTGAAATAATGGCTGGTCAGTTGCCTGTCATGATGACTGGCCAAATTAGCATTAGCTTGGTCATACCTCATTTCGCAGTCAACGTTACTGGTCAAAATGACCAGCAAGGCAAAGATTTGGCCAGACAAGTTCAAACAGAGCCGTAGGAAGGGGAGGGGCTGGCGGTAAAGTAAAGCAAATATGGAATTAAGTTTTCATTTGTCATGGTCACATGTTGCTTTGTGCCCCCCCCCCCCAGGTTTTCAGGGCCTGCTACGGCCCTGTCAAATGCTAGCCAGACAATGTTTTATGACTGGCCGTTATTTCAAACCTTGTTAAATAGTTTCAATAGTTTTTAAATTCAGGAATTCAAACGAATCGTAGCTGATAAAGTATAACCTAAAATCCTTGAACAATCATTACAAAAATAAGACTACAAACAAGCAGTCTGTGAGCTTATTTTTCAAAACTGATTAGTTAAACCTATAGGCCCCTTTTATATGACATCAAAACAGCTCAATTTGGAGGAGAAAACAAAAGAATTTCAATCTCCTGAGAATCACACGTTTTGTCCTCCAAATTGAGATGCATTCCCATTCATTCCCATCATATTTTTAGGTATTTTTTGATAGAAGTGAAGGTAAAATATCGAGATTTCTTCGCTTTCCAAATCAGCTGACACGCGCCTTTGCACTTCAGCGATCCTCTTCTTTCAAAAAAAAACCCGAACATTTTATCTCAAAACGATCGCTTTAAGATGACTATTGAAGTTTAAGATATACTTTACCTTGTAAGACAGCATTTAACCGATACCTTGAGGGAATGTCTGTGGCTTGAGAGCTTGATAATCGAAGTCCTTATCTTGAACTTCTGTCGTGAACCACCAGGCCGCCATCTTGAATACGAGCCTGTCATACTTTGGTCAGCAGTGATTCTCGCCAAAAATCCAGGAACATGGGCTCTTATCACATGGCGGCCATGTTTATTACAATGAGAACAAAACCTTTGTTTGGAACGTTCTGAAACGCCTCAAAGCGAGGGCAAGGGGACCCAAGGGATTCAAAGCCTATCATTTCAACCAATACGGCCGCCGCTTGATAAAAGATATTTAAAATATGTTAAAATAGATTTCAACATAGCATCTAGCAGGGCCAACTTGCAAGTCCAAAAATATTGGGGGGCCCTAGGTCAAAAGTATTAGTAACGGACCTAAATTTTTCAGTGTTCAATATACAGTATTTTTTTTGGGTGAGGGGCAGTCCCTAGGCACCTCCCCCTGTTACAGGTGTGTCTATAAGGATGTTTTTGCATATCAAACCATGTGTCATTCCCTTGAGTATTACTTCTTTGTTATCAAGAAAACTATAGAAAATTGGTATATATGTATGTGAATTGAATTGGAATTATCTCATTCTTAAGAGAATGACACATGACATGATCTGATAACTATGGGAAATACCTAATTGCAATTATATACTTTATTATTATTATTATTATTATTATTATTATTATTATTATTATTATTACATTTTTCTTACATTATTTGGTCGCATGACTTATTTTATATAATTTATTATTACTTATATTATTATCTAAATTTTATTGAATTCTTTGAACGTTTTTTTATACAACTTTGCAGGCTACTGGCCTGAGCTACACCTAATTGCAAAAACGTTGCCATACAACATTTGAACATTTGTAGTTTCAAGATTAGGAATAAATTAAAAGTACAAAAGAAAGAGTTCTGCTTCAATGATCTTCTTTTGTAGTTTGAATTTATTCCTAATCCACTAAACTACAAATGTTCAAATGTTGTATGACAACGTTCTTGCAAGTAGGTGTAAGTTGTGATTAGTTTTTAGATAATTTGTTTTTGCAATCTTATTCCTTATTCCATCGTTATTTCCTATTTCCAGTTCCTACTTCCTTTATTCCTTAATCCCTATTTTCTATTGCTAATTCCTATATTATTATTATTATTATTATTATTATTATTATTATTATTATTATTATTATTATTATTATTATTATATTTTTGACTCAGTTCTTTCTTTCCACAGGTCTTCAGGTCGTCATGAAGTCTATAATGTGTGCCATGCTGCCGTTGTTGCAGATTTGTTTACTTGTAGGATTTGTTATCATAATCTATGCAATAATAGGTTTAGAATTTCTATGTGGGAAGTTCCACTTTGCCTGTCATCAAAATGATTCAGGTACTGATAATATATTGAATGAAAACTTATTTTAAAAACAATCATATCTGTACTCTACCTCATATCCTTGAGTAATTATGTCCACATATCCAATCTAAGAGTTGTAAATTCAGATCTCCTTGACTGTGGGGGAGGCCAGGGGCAAATCAAGCAAAAACTATAAGGAGTGGCTTAACTGAATGTTGCGAAGGACAATGCAGAACTTGGAAAGATATTTAAAAATGTGCTTTCTCTTCCACTTCAAGAAACATAGCTGAAGGTGGGGCTACAGCACCCCTTTGCCCCTCCCTGGATCCGCCCCTGTAGGTACAGACCCTCCCGTCCCCTTGTAAATTCCATTTTCCCCTTCATGGGGAAGGTATGGATATTATTTGCAGGGGCGTATCAAGTTTTTTTAACGCCAAACGGAAAAAGGGAATTTTTCACAACCATCCTGCTAGTTATTACTAGTTGGATTAGTCAGAAGATGCTTCTGAACATTATAATACCAAATACCATTATTTTTATCACTATTAACAAATTGTTTTATTATTTATCACTTCTTTTCTACAAAGAGGGGGGTCACAGACACCCTAGGACCCTCCCCCAAATACATATTCCCCTGTTATGGACCTGCACAATATACCCTCTTCAGACCCTCCCCACCCTTGGGTAATTCCAATCCTCCTCCATGAGGAAGGTATAATATATATTTTCTGGAACTCTGCAATATATAACCAGGACGAGGTACAATCAATCTTTAAATAATGTTGTTTGTGTATTGTAGGGATACTTACACTCCCAGATGATCCAGTAATTTGTGATATTGAGGGAAAAGGAGGCAAGATCTGCGAAGATGGTTCTGTTTGTTCAACGTTCTATCAAGGTCCCAATGATGGCATAACAAGTTTTGACAACATATTCGCTGGGTGTTTAACTGTGTTCCAAGTAATAACTAATGAAGGATGGACGGATATCATGTATTGGGTAAGAAGCTTAATAGCCTGATTAACATTAGTTCAGAACTAGACCCACTTTCCCCACTAACTGATTAATTCCTATCGCAAAAATAAAATAAAAACAGTGCGCGCGCACGAAATACAAAGAATACTGGTTTGTTCTTGCCGCGCGCGCATCGATAAAAGTAGGTCCTGCTCTGGACTAGGTTAACATACAAAGTAAACTTTTTTCGAAATAGCTATAGAGCTGTTAAGTTGTAACCAACTTCCGGGTACAACTGCTCACGAAACCTTTTATTTTGATTTCAGACTTTCAATGCATACGACGCGAATGGCTACTACTTCTGGTTATATTACTATTCCCTGGTGGTTATAGGATCATTCTTTATGCTTAACTTAGTTCTTGGTGTCCTTAGTGGGTAAGTATATTAGGTCTATTAAAACCTGCTTAGTTTTGAGGCACAATCAATCGTAACAGTAGTACCCTCACCTCTCACCTCTGGGGTCGCGGGTTCGATTCCTAGCTTGGACTCATACAGGTCACATGTGAAAATAGTTTGTAAGGTCTCCCTTGATTCGAGGGTATTTTTCTGGTCTCTACGGTTTTCCTCCGTTAAGCGTAACAAGCTAAATTCCAATTCCATCTGTGAGTTAGCTTAATGTCCTGACTTAGATGAGCCCAGAGGTTATTTCAGGGTTCAATCTGTGAGTTGGCTATTTCGATCAGCCCCGCCAGAGATTGCTACAGGGTATTGATGCTTTGATTCAACTTTCCAGTGAAATACGATTGCGATAAGAATTTTGAGACACCACCTTGGGTAACATTCCCTCTAAGGGAGAAAACTACAAATAATGAAAGATCAAAGCAGGAAGAGCTAGAGTAATTTTCTTTGTAGGGATATTGATGATAAAATACATTTTTCAGAGAATTTGCTAAAGAAAGAGAAAGAGTAGAAAACAGAAGAGCGTTTCTTAAAGTTAGAAGAACAAAACAGATGGAGAGAATGCTCCATGGTTACCTCGACTGGATAAGCAAAGCTGGTAAGAATAATTTAAAACGAATGGATGGGATTGGATGAATGAATGGGATGGGATGAATGAATGGAATAGCATAGGATGGCACGGGATGGATGGAATGGATAAATGGAATGGGATATATGGGATAGGAGGGGTCGGATGAATGTGATGTTATGTGATGGATGAAAACGATGGGAGAGATCGGATGGATGAATGAATGGAATGGGAGGGATGAATGAATGAGATGGGGTGGATGAATGTGATGTGATGTGATGGATGAAAGCGATGGGAGGGATTGGATGGATGAATGAATGAATGGAATGGGAGGGATGAATGAATGGGATGGGGTGGATGAATGTGATGTGATGTGATGGATGAAAGCGATGGGAGGGATTGGATGGAAGAATGAATGGAATGGGAGGGATGAATGAATGGGATGGGGTGGATGAATGTGATGTGATGTGATGGATGAAAGGGATGGGATGGATCGGATGGATGAATGAATTGAATGTTAGGGATGAATGGGATTGATGGGATAGGATAAATGAATGGGATGGATGTGGTTGGATGGTTGAATGGGATGAATGAATGGCTCAGGTAGAGGGAAATTGACTGAGGCGTAGAGGGAAGGACGGAAGAAGAAAAGAGAGCCAAGAACTCTAGAAGGAGGAAATAAAGAAAACGTTTTCAAACTTTTCTATTTTGAAATATTTTACAGAGGACTTAATGTTAGAAGAGGATGATGAAGGAGAACGAAATGTTGATGTATTAAGAAGACGGAACTTAGATCGAGTAGAAGATGGTGACGTAGCTATGACGTCACAAGTGCTGACAGGAAGCGGAGGGAGAAGACACCGGCTCAACACCGGACAAAAGTAGGGCTGCGTTCAGAATGCAAGGGGTGGGAGGGAGGAAGAAAGGAAAGAAGGAAGGGAGGAAGAAAACAAGGAAGAAAACAACGAAGTAATAAAAAGGGATGTACAAATGGAATGGAAGAAGGAGAGAGAGGGAGGGAAGAAGAATGAAAAAGAGAAAGATGGGAAAAAAATAGAAATCAATGAAAAAGAAGTGGATAAAGGGACTCAGGGGGAATCAAAAGGCGAAGGAAAAAGGGAGTGGGAGAGACGAAGGATGAAAAAGAAAGATATGAAAAACAAGCACTGAAGAAAGAAAGAGAAGAAAGGAATGAAGCAACTATACAAGTGACAAAGGACGGGAATAAATATCTAATTAGTTTAGAAATCTATTATGAAGTATTGTGGTTAGTAACCGTTTTTCTGACTTTTATTTTATTTTCTGTGTTCTGCAGAAGAACGTTTTGGCAAAGATTTATAAGGAAAAACAAACGTTGGAGAATCCGTGTCCGTCAAATAGTCAAAAATCAAGCTTTTTACTGGGCAGTCATCATCTGCGTCTTTCTTAACACGGTGACTGCAGCCTGTCAACATTACCAACAACCTGACTGGCTCACGTCCTTTCAAGGTATGAGGCAAAATACTGTAACAGACCCCTTTCATGTGACGTCAAAGAAGCTCAATTTGGGGAATAAAACAAAAGAATTTCAATCTCTGGAAAATATAGTTTTGTCCTCCAAACTGAGCTGCATTCCAAATGTCTTGCAACGGGTCATATTCGCGATAGACGCACGATGACATTATATAACTATGGGCCGCGTGGTCATAAGTCATGCATTATTGGAGTATAGACGCACGATGACTACACAACTATGGGCCGCGTGGTCATAAGTCATGCATTATTGGAGTATAGACGCACGATGACTACACAATTATGTGCCGCGTGGTTATAAGTCATGCATATAGATGCACGATCAAGTGACGTCACAACTATGGGCCGCGTGGTTATGAGTCATGCATTATTGGAGTATAGACGTTCGATCAAGTGACGTCACGACTATGAACCGCGTGGTTATAAGTCATGCATTATTGGAGTATAGACGCTCGATCAAGTGACGTCACGACTATGTGCCGCGTGGTTATAAGTCATGCATTATTGGAGTATAGACGCACGATTTTTTCCTCTAATTTTCCTTTCTGTTTATTTCCAGACAAAGCAGAGGTTATATTTATTTCGTTCTTCTTCATGGAGATGCTTCTAAAACTGTATGGTCTTGGTCCTCAACTTTATTTTAAATCACAGTTCAATACGTTTGATTGTGTGGTACGTATAACGACTACATCTTCCTCTATCCGTTAGGATAGAAGACACTTTCCATTCCCTTGACTTTGATTTCTTTCTTTTTTGGTGGCTTCAAAAACTAGATATCAAATAGAGAATTTTCATTTTAGGAGTGTTGAAGGGTAGGCCAGGAACGATGCATTGCAGTGTTTTTGCACGAAAAAATATTTCCCAAAAATGCCTGCTGTAAAACCCGTGTATGTTCACCACTTTCCATATATTGGTTCACTGGTTGAACACAAAGCATTCAGTCGAGGCTGCAAGGTTCAAATTTGAATAATCCTTTGAAACTACCTTGGAGCCTCACTTGAATGCTTTGTCTGTGACGAGTGAATCAATGTATGGAAAATGTATGGTGAATTGATGATGTAACTCAAGGAATCCGAGGTTGACGCAAATGTTCCTAGTAAAGAAAGAAATAATACTCAAGGAAATAATACTGGTCTCCTATTGTAGGTTGTCTGTTGTGGTATCATGGAGCTCATTATCAAAGCAGTGGAAGGAATCGAGCTTGGTATATCAGTGCTTCGAGCTCTACGACTCCTGAGATTGTTCAAATTTACAAGGTAAATAAACAAACAAAATAATTGATTTTTCAATAGACATTTCACGGTTGTCGTCGATCAACCTCAGCCTCGATAGCGTGTAATATATTCTTTAGAATTTGACTAAAGCCCGTGGAATTTTTAAGTGTTTCAATAGATATTTTTGAAAGCGCTCGTGCATCTCGAAAATGGTCTATTGTTTGATAATGTGTACATTCCTTAAATTACCGTGAGCTGTAGTCAAATTCTAAAGAATATATTACACACTATCGAGGCTGAGGTTGACGACAACCGTGAAATGGTTTATTAAGGACCAGTTTCGACGTCGATTATCCCATGAGCCGAAACTAATGACATCAAAACAAACAGCCTTATTATATTTATTAATATTATTATATTACATTAAGGCTCGCAACTTATCCATTACGCATATTATTATCTCTGAGCCTATCCCACATGGCCTAGTGCCTTTTCTCTCATCTACTAATTTCCGTGGGATCTTGCCAGTTCACTAGACACACCGTGCCCAATACAGGCCGAAACAGCTGTCCACGGTTTCTAGTTGAACTGGCTCATTTTTCAGTCGACTTGAAGTTGTCAAAGGCCTAACGGCAGTCTTCTTCAGTCGCTCACATTAAGGCTCGCAACTTATCCATTACGCATATTATTATCTCTGAGCCTATCCCACATGGCCTAGTGCCTTTACTCTCAGCCTTAGTATCCATTGTTTTCAATGCGTTCGGCTCATGAGAAGATCGACGTTTTAACCGGGTTTAAGTCTTCACCTCCCATACCAAGAGTGGACTGACCTACGTTTCCCCTCCCCTCCCCTGTTACATTCTAGATTGTTCTTGACTAAAGGAATCAGGTACAGTCACCTGACAAGAGGTTGCTAGGCAACACTAACATCATTCTGTTGCTATAGATACTGGTCGTCTCTGAGAAACTTGGTCACGTCGTTGTTAAGCAGCGTTCGCTCAATCCTCAGTCTCTTGTTTCTTCTGTTCCTCTTCATCGTCATCTTCGCGCTTCTGGGAATGCAAATCTTTGGGGCAAAGTAAGTATTGCCGATATAGACCCCTTTCACGTGACGTCATAGCAGCCAATTCGGAGGACAAAACAAAAGAATTTCAATCTCCTGAGAATTGAAACCTATTGTTTTGCCCTCCAAATTGGGCTGCATTCGGACGTGCTGCAAGGGGTCTATACTCATTTCAATTCAAGTCACCAAAAACCTACAATGATGACACCGCTGAGGATCATGGGAAATATTTCATATCGAACAAGTAAAAAAATTTTGATACAAAGTGCAGCTTGGGGAGGGTCACTGGAGGTGAAACTGTTACTGCTAAAAGATCACAAGTCCATCAATAGTTATAGTGTTTGAGAATATAAACATGTAAACATATATCTACCCATAATCCTTGCCGGTCTCAGCTTTGTAGCTTTCCTGGCGACTTACTTTATTGAAATGAGTATATATGCTTTTTTATTCATTTATTCATTCATTCATTCATTCATTCTGTGCAGGGGAGAGGCAAGTACTGCCTTCTTTTTTTCAGTAGCAAAAACCATGACAGACTCATAACCGATGAATACTGTTGATTCACAGTCGAAACGTCTTAATAATAATAAAAAAAAAGTCAGAGACAAAAGTGTATTCGACTTAAAAATGAAACCTGACTGCATCTTCAACATTTTTTTAATGACAGACTCAGTGAACAACATTGTAGATCATCTGACGTCACCTGTCTTTGAAGGGGGCCACGCATGCGTAGTGAATACCCTTCACGGAATCGTAAAGCGCGCCGGTTCTCATTACAACACTGATGTAGCAATGAGTTTATTAGATTTACTAATAATTATTTTCCTTCTCATATCTACAGCTTTCGCAACCTGCCTAATAGACCTGATGGAAATCCACGTACAAATTTCGATGATTTCTGGAACGCCTTCCTTGCGGTTTTCCAGGTATACACCCCCTTTCACGTGACGTCAAAGCAGCTCAATTTGGAAGGCAAAACAAAAGAAATTCAATCTCCTGAGAATTGGAACCTATTGTTTTGTCCTCTAAATTGAGCTGCATTCTAACGTGCTGCAAGGGGTCTATAATTGACCTTTCTCATAATGGCCGCCATCTCATTAGCATAAACTAGAAAATGAATGTCTACAAATAATCAAACACCCCACATGAAAGTAAATACTACCAATAAGCAGAGTTATGTAGTATTAAAATACTAACATTAACCATTAAGGAGTTATTAATATTTTTAACTTAGAAGAAAATTCTAACATTCCCTTTTGCATGAAAGTAACGATTTCATAAAAAAATTGTCTAAAATACGAAAGCAGGATTACGCCTTTTAAATTGTGTTTGTGTGGAATTCGTCTGAATCATTTGCAGCAGTGCGTGAGGACGTACTGCTGATCATATGCTCGAACCTAACGCGGGCACCCCACGACACGGCACGGATCACTTGTGTACGAAGTGTGGCCAGAAAAGTTCGATGAGGAAGAACTGATAAGGAAAAAAATTTCCATACATCCTCAGATTGTTTTTGCTTTCATTGATTTAGCTACTTACTAAGGGATGCAATTTGGAACTGATGATAGGAGCATGCGCATTCTTAAGTTGTCGGTGTTGAGAACTACTATTTCATCTGTTTTTTTATTTATCAACAGATTCTAACAGGTGAAGACTGGAATGCCGTGATGTACGATGGTGTATTATCCCAGGGATGGCTAGACAATAAAGCAACCAATGCACTTGCGTGGTCATTGTACTTTGTCTTACTTGTGGTTCTTGGAAATTGTATCCTTATAAAATGTGCAATTTTAATGTTTACTAAAAGAAAAACTCAAATTATCTTCAATTTTTTTGGTTTTAGCTGTCAGTTTTTAATGAAGAACTGCTTTGCGTAGTTAGTTTGCGGGGATTGGCAGAACACCAGAGAAGTGTTAGAAGCCAGATGCGTAGCGGAATGCTTATCAGCACTTCTCAAGTGTTCAGACAATTCCCAAGTGCTTTATAACTGCACGCTGCACAGCAAGTAATTCTTTTCTTTTTATAAAATACAAATGCACGTGTGTGCTATGTGTTCTCATAATGCACGTGCAATCAACTAATCAGAAAGCGAGATTTATTTTATAAAAGTTTTTTCCTTAACGAATCAAAGATGTTCTTCTCAACGTTTTCTTGGCTATCGCCGTCGATAACTTGGCAAATGCTCAGCAGTTGAACGCAGATGAAGCCGAAGAAGAAGAAGCTCGAGAAGAAAGGAAAAGAGTCATCATGGAACAGTTTCAGGACCCCAAATATTCTCCAGGGTAAATAGGTGCTTTTCCATCTTACTATGGCTAACTTACTGATTGAACCCTAAAACAGCCTAGCCGTGCCCTGATCAGCCCAGAGGTTGTTTCAGGGTTTGATCTGCATGTGAGTTAGCCGTACCCTGACTTAGATCAGCCCAGAGGTTGTTTCAGGGTTCGGTCTGTGGGTTAACCGTGCCCTGACTTAGATCAGCCCAGAGTTCAGTGTTTCAGGGTACTGTGAGTTCCTAGTTCCTACCCCAACTCTTTATACATCGTATTAATTTTGTTCAATGTCGTTCCTTTTTCAGGCGCAATGGAGACGCCAAGAGGGTGAGTTAATGGACTTTTTTAAGTATTGGGCTTGACAAAAACGAATGGGCAACTGGGTTATAATATGAGGATCGTAGAGTAGACAAAGTAGACAGCTCTACGGATGACTCGGGAGTATAGCGCAGTGAAATCGAATTTTTTGAATTTCTGTCGGTTGACCCAGGCTCGAATCGGTAGACTCTCTAGGAATACATTCAGTATTAGCAGTTCAGGAATCTCAAAACTCGAGCTGTGCTTTTCTGCTTTGAAATGTTGCCTGGGAACCGTTAACTGATCAATACGAGAGTCTCCATTAAGGCCCGTTCACACGGGCGATTTTTGCAGCGATTTTAGGTGCGATTTTTGCGGCGATTTTGGTCATTGTTAATAATGATAAAGGATTGACTTGCAAAATTTTATTCAAGACACCAAGATTACCTGGACAAATGTCTCTTTAGAAGCATGAGTTAAAATTTATCATATTTTCAAGAATCGCTGCAAAAATTGCGCGTGGCAGATTATATTCTTTTAAAACCCATGAACTATTGCCTATAGTTTTTAAATTTAATGAACTTTGTTCCCTGTTTCAGGATGACGAGGATGCACCACGTGAAGATGAGTTCGAAGAAGTTGAAGAAGGTAACCTTTAACCAGTTTTAAAGGCCCGTATTTTGTCGCGAGAATTAGCGGCGATCAGTTAATGACGATTTTACAGCGACACATTGCAGCCAATTTGCCGCAACTTCGAACATGCATGTAACTTTCAACATGCATAAATCACTGAGGGTTGCACTAAATTTCGAGCATGTTCGGATTAGCGACGACATAACTGCGATCTGTCGCTATCGCCGTCCGTTTACACTGCGATTTAGGGTTGCGATAAAATCGCCGTTGAAATCGAAGCTCAAGTAACGCGACAAAATTGCTAGTGTATACGGGCCTTAACGGCATATAGTCAGACTATTTTGAGTGGGCGTTCCCTCGGATTACCTGCGTCTCACATTGATAACCGCAAAGGACTACTGGGAAATATTTAGTAATATTTTGCAATCCTATTCTTGATACCACAGGTAGCCCAGTAATAAATTTACACAGAATAGAGTAAAAACCAAAAGGAAGGGGGAAAAATTCATAAAATTTATAGCGGTTCTGTTTGAAATTTAGGCAATAAAAGACTATCAGCCAAGAATTTCTTGAAAAGTCTCAAGAACCCAGACAAGATTATTGAACACAGAAGACCTGGCGACCCAGTTCCAATTATCAACACTTGGTCATTGTTCATCTTTCCACCCGGAAACCCGTAAGTTGGATGAGATTGACTGGAATGGGATAAAATGGGATTTGGATGGAATGGGGTAGGATGGGATGGGACTGGATGGATGGATGGATGGGATGGGATGGGATGGGATGTAGTATGAAGTAAAGATACATGAACTCAGATACAATGGAATAAGGTGAAAAATATGGAATGAAATGAAATGAAATGGGATAACATGAAATAACATGAGATTAGATGAGAATGAATAAAATGGGATGAGATGGATTGGGATGATATATAATTGACTGGCATATGATATTTTTCTCTTAATTCTTTATTCTATTATTCACACCGAACGCATTTCATTTCACTAATATTATCCTCAATTGTGCGTAAATATTTACGGTGTTCAGCTTACCCATGAGATTAATATCGCCCTGGACCCCCACAGTTGCCACATATATACAACATTGCCTGGCTGCGTAACCAGCGTGGTTGTTCCTTGTAGTGTAGTGGTTAACGCGTCGGACTAGTATACCGAAACCGTGTGTTCGAGTCCTGCCAAGGGCATATGATATTTTTCTCTTAATTCTTTATTCTATTATTCACACCGAACGCATTTCATTTCACTAGTATTATCCTATAATACTCCCGTTTTGAGTTCTCTTTTACGCTGTGTTAGCCTCAAAACCGTGTAATATATTCTTTTATTCAGTAACAGCCCGTGGTAATTCAAGAGATCTGTGTGTAAAGAAGACAATAAAAATACTTTGAAATTTCACGAGTTTTATCTAAATTTCTGCATAATTTACGCACAATTGAGGCTAACACAGCGTAAAAGAGAACTCGAAACGGGAGTATTGACTGGGTTTGGTTTTAGTTACGATGGGATGAGATGAGATGAAAAACGTGGGATTAGGTAACTGAGATACAAGCTTTTGTTCACTATTTCTCAGGGTGCGGAAAGTCTGCCATTGGTTGGTGAACCTTCGTCACTTCGACAACGTTATCCTGATCATCATATTGATCAGTAGTGTTCTTTTGGCGCTGGAAGATCCTGTTGATGAGAACTCTGAACGGAACAAGGTAACAGAAAAATCCGTAATCTGTGATGCTCCTTAAAGTACGCGCCCATTGATTGGTCCAATTGGAATGCTACCCAAGGGTTCTTATTTTCTCAGTGTTCTGATTGGTCGAAATGTGTCTAGGTGGTACACCCTTTTCGATTGGCTCAAGTTGAAAGCCACTGACATTGTTTGGTTATCAAATATTCTAAATATCTTCAACCGTCCTGTTTTTGTCTTTTTGGTAGGTTCTTACTTACTTTGATTACGTATTCACTACGATATTCGCAATGGAGGTTATTGTCAAGGTAGGTGTCAACACCACACCACTACACACCATGAAATAGCACACTACATTATACCACATCACATCATAACATAACACTACGCTACACTACACCACTCTACACTACACCACTCTACACTACATTACACTACACTACACTACACTACACTACACTACACTACACTACACTACACTACACTACACTACACTACACTACACTACACTACACTACACTACACTACACTACACTACACTACACTACACTACACTACACTACACTACACTACACTACACTGCACTGCACTACACTACACTACACTACACTACACTACACCACTCCACACACTACACCGCACTACACTACACTACACTACACTACACTACACTACACTACACTACACTACACTACACTACACTGCACTGCACTACACTACACTACACTACACTACACTACACTACACTACACTACACTACACTACACTACACTACACTACACTACACTACACTACACTACACTGCACTGCACTACACTACACTACACTACACTACACTACACCACTCCACACACTACACCGCACTACACTACACTACACTACACTACACTACACTACACTACACTACACTACACTACACTGCACTGCACTACACTACACTACACTACACTACACTACACTACACTACACTACACTACACTACACTACACTACACTACACTACACTACACTACACTACACTACACTACACTGCAATACGCTAATCTTTTATTTATTATTCAGCTAATCGATTATGGAGCTATCCTTCATCCTGGTTCGTACTTCAGAGATGCATGGAACTGTATCGATGCGTTGGTCGTCAGTTGTGCGATTGCTTCTCTTGTCCTCGGGTAAGATATCATCACCACCACCACCACCATCGTCATCATCATTATCATCATTTTCGTCACCACTATCATTATTATTGTAACATTCTCTCTTCACTAACTCTTCCACAGCAGTAACAAGGAAAATTCGGACCCTCAGTCCATGAAAACCGTCAAAGTTCTTCGAGTTCTTCGTGTGCTTCGTCCTTTAAAGGCCATCAACAAAGCCAAAAAGCTAAAGGTAAGCCCATGCACTTCATCAATAAAAAAGCTTTAGACCCCTTTCACGTGACATGAAAGCAGCTCAAAACAAAAGAATTTCAATCTCCTGAGAATTAGAAATTGTTTTGTTCTCCAAGTTGAGCTGCTTTCCGACGTGCTGCAAGGAGTCTATAGAAAACATTATATGCACCAATGAGTGTAGCCTCAAGCATACGTCCGTGGTCTTTCTAAAGGCCGATTTACACGATACAACTTTTGCTAACAACTGCAGGACCGTAGCAAGGCCAAAAATATTGGGGGGGCCTAGATCAAAAGTATTGGGAGCGCAATATTCTAAAACGTCCTATGTCTTGGTAACAGACCTAAAATTCTCAGTGTTTAATATACAGTATATCCAAAATCATGGTAGGGGGGACGGCCCCACAGGCCCCTCCCCATGCTAAGGCCCGGAACTGTCGCGTAGGCAGCTTGCATTCGGCCTTAATTAAATTTATTTACTTCAAATTCTACTTGTAAATTGTGCGTACAATAAAGTTTTGTTTTTGTTGTTTACAGGCGGTGTTTCAGTGCATGGTTTTCTCGTTGAGGAACGTACTCAATATTTTAATCATTACCCTTCTATTCCTGTTCATCTTTTCCGTCATCGGCGTTCAACTGTTCCAGGTATAAGAAAATCAATGATTCAACTTTCTTTACCTTTGTCTTTCTTTCTTTCCTTATCCATTTGTTTTTATGGACCAATTGTTCTTTTCTCATTGTCAAATGGGGGGAAATATATGGAATTAACAGTGGATTCCACAGAGTCATTCTTCTTCCACTGGATTCCAATTGGAATTTAGAAGTTAATTTTTGCGGAGGGAGGAAAAACCGGGGAACCCGGAGAAAACCCTTGAAGCACAGGAGAGAACAAACAAATAACTCAATTCACATATATAACACCGAGCCCGGTGGGACTCAAACCTGGGTCGCATTGGTGAGAGGCGAGCGCTTTCACCGAGCGCCACTCGTGCTTCCCAAACATGACTTCATGTTGAATCCAATCGAATTTTCACGCAAAACAGTAGAAGTTTTCTTGAGCTTTCAATCAAATCTTCCCCAGGAACTCTTTTACTGCAGTGTGTTTCTCAGTATTACAAACATTGATTTAACTCGTTTATATTCCAGGGGAAATTTTCTGGCTGTTCTGACAAATCCAAAATGGTGGAGAAGGACTGTCAGTAAGTAGAAAACTCAACTAGAACCAGTCAATTGTATTGGTAAATGGCTGACTGATTGATGAATTGATCTTTTTTAGGGGTGATTATTTTGTATACGGAGATTACACCGACTTGTCTAAAGTGGAAGTAAGAAATATTTCTTATACTTCTTATGTAAATATCTGTCTGTCTGTCTATCCGTCCGTCTGTCCGTCAATCTCTCTATCTGTCTGTCTGTCTATCCTCTGTCTATCCGTCCACCTGTCTATCTGTCTATCCTCTGTCCATTCGTCAATCCGTCCATCTGTCTATCTGTCCATCCGCCCATCCGTCTTTCCGTCCATCTGTTTGTCTGTCTGTCCGTACGTCTCTCTGCCTGTCCTACCATCTGTCTGTCTGTCTGTCTGTCACTTTGTCTTCTCTTAACACATGTTCTTTTATAACTTAACACAGGTTGCGGAGAGAACATGGGGAAGAGAGGATTATAACTTCGATAATGTTTTCAATGCCATGTTAGCCTTGTTTACGTCATCAACAGGCGAGGGTTGGCCAGCGTAAGTACCGCATTCAAACACTACCTTTTTCCTCTCTCCCAAAACAACTATTTACAATAACATAATAAATAGAATCAATAATCATGAATAGATGTTTTTAGAAAAATATTTTACACATAATTTAACGCTGATTCCAAAAATTAAAGTATTTTAAGAAAGTCTTAAAAAATATGCTCAAAATTCAGCATGTTGTTAGCTCAATGAACCGAAAATCGTACTCAAACGACAACAACAAAAACACATAAAACGCTTTTTTTTATAAGTTCTAATAATTACGTTTTTTTTCAAAAGATTGATTTTTACCTGTTGTTTTAGGAAATTCAAAGAGTCCCGTGCAAAATTCGGGGTTTTTGCCCTGTTGAAGTTCAAAACCTGTATGGTTCCTCAATAAAATTCCGAAGCTTATTATGCGATTTTGCGCGGTTTTTTTTGTGTGCGCACGCACATTCTGGGCTCATATTGAACGTTTAAAAGTAGTCAGTCACGTCAGTCACCTTATTAAGCGACCTACTAACATGCTGTTGCCTTTTCAGTCTCATGCAGAGATCTATCGACACCACAGGCATCGATCGAGGTCCAATTGTGGACAACAAGGTCGAGATTTTCCTCTTCTATATCTTCTTTGTCATCGTCTTCACATTCTTCTTCCTTAACATTTTCGTGGCCTTGATTATTCTAACATTCCAAGAACAAGGAGAAAAGGAACAGGGAGATTGTGAACTGGATAGAAATCAGGTAAAATGGGGATCAAGGATGGCGTAGCGGTAGTGCACTCACCTCTCACCCCGGGGGGGGGGGGGGTACTTCGGGTCGTTTCATACGGGGATGCTCCGCCCGGACTCTCGACCCCTTACCCTTTGATATACCAAATTTCAGCAAAAAGTTACCCCTTTCATATACTTTTTTGCCTGAAAAGGTACCCTTTTCATATACTTTTGAAGAAAAGCTACCCCTTTTTATACCAAAATTCACAAATTTCCACCCCTTTTCCATACGTGCGGCCTGAAAAACGTACCCCTTTCGGGCGGAGCATCCCCGTATAGTCAATTATAGGACACCTCTGGGGTATCGGGGTTTGATTCCTGGACTCTGCGTCACATGTGGGTAGAGTTTTTTGGCCTCTCCCTTGATTCAAGGGTATTTCTCCTACGGTTTTTTCTCCCTCTGCAAAAAAAAAAACCTAACACACTAAGCTCCAAGATATCGAACCCACGACCAATGACCTTTGATGTTTCAAAATATTGCCCACAATTTCTCCACAAGAGAATGTAATTTCTTCATGTTGATTGTGTTTGCAGAGAGATTGTTTACATTTTGCAATGGTGGCGAAACCCAGCGAGAGATTCATGCCTGAGGACCCTAACACAATCCAGTACAGAGTGTGGAAGATAGTGGACTCTAGACCCTTCGAATACTTCATCATGACACTGATTGCGCTCAACACACTTATCCTGATGATGAAGGTAAGATCATGTGATTTGGTGGCGTGACTTTTGGGTAGCGTACGCTGCTAACGCGTCGTCTTTCACCACTGTGGTTCCAAAGATTCGGGTCACAGGTTCGAGCCATGCGGTCGCCATATGTGAATTGAGTTTGTTTGATGTGTTGTTCTCTCATATGCTACGATATGGTTTTCTCTTGGTTTTCCATTTTCTTCCCTCTGTAAAAATCAACATGTGAGTGAGCGTTGTGTGCATAGAATATTGAATGTAGTGGTAGTGTGTGTAAGTGAAAAGTGTCCCCAATTAGTGAGAAAGCGTTAGAACGACTAGACACTTAAATTTAGACAATTTGAATTATTTTATTTATATTTTTTTCTTTTCTAGTTCTACGACGAGCCAGTAATATATCGCTTCTACTTGGATTTATTCAACATGATATTTACTTTCATGTTCACCGCAGAGGCGCTTCTTAAACTGGTTGCATTCAGAACGGTGAGTACTGGGTCGATCACGTGTCAATCACGTGAGTATACGTTGAAGTCACGTGAGTAATAGAGCGGTTTTTATATGAGTGTAAAACGATACGGCAAATTTGTTGCCCGTAATGCTACTCGTACTGTAGCCGTAACTACGTGTTGTGATCGGATAAATTACTGGAAGAGAATGGGAAGCCATTTCAATGTTACGGCATGCCGTACCGTGTATGTGCTGTAAGTCAGTACCGTATGTTTCCCACTCATACGATAACCATTCTTATGGGAAGCCATTTCAATGTTGCGGCATGTCGTACCGTGTACATGCTGTAAGTCAGTACCGTATGTTTCCCACTCATACGATAGCCATTCTTATGGAAAGCCATTTCAATGTTACGGCATGTCGTACCGTGTATGTGCTGTAATTCGCTACCGTATGTTTCCCACTCGTGCGATAGCCATTCTTATGGGAAGCCATTTCAATGTTAGAGTACGTCAAACCGTGTAGGTATCGTTAGTCAGTACCGTGCGTTTCCCACTCGTGGGATAACTGCTCTGTCACTTTGCAGTCCAGAACATTAGTAGGTCACGTGATTACTATGTTAATTGAGTACATCACAAGGCAAGTCTAAGATAATCACGTGATCAGGTAACGTTGTAAAAATGGGACAAAATGACAACCAAGTGGTAAAAATCTGTTTGATTTCAGAATTACTTCCGTGACAGTTGGAATGTATTTGACTTCGTGGTGGTGTTGGGCAGCTTGCTAGACTTTACTTTGGACAAAGTAATGGTAGGTGTGCCAAGAAACCCTGGCCCCTCTCTCTCCAAGAGTACATTAAGCTATATAATGATGACTATGGATGATGATGATGACTATGGATGATGATGATGACTATGGATGATGATGATGACTAGGGATGATGATGATGACTATGGATGATGATGATGACTATGGGTGATGATGATGGCTATGGATGATGATGATGGCTATGGATGATGATGATGATGACTATGGATGATGATGATGACTATGGATGATGATGATGACTATGGATGATGATGATGATGATGACTATGGATGATGATGATGACTATGGATGATGATGATGACTATGGATGATGATGACTATGGATGATGATGATGATGATGACTATGGATGATGATGACTATGGATGATGATGATGACTATGGATGATGATGATCACTATGGATGATGATGACTATTGATGATGATGATGATGATGGATGATAATGACTATGATGTAGGATGATGACTGGATGATAGATGATGATGATGATAATAATGAATGATAATAATACATATTGCTAATGTATATATGATTTTTTTTCCTACAATCTTCAGGCGGAAGACGAAAAGCTTCCATTCGACCCCAGTCTCTTCAGGCTTTTCCGTGCTGCTCGTTTGATCAAGCTGTTACGTCAGGGCTATACCATTAGAATTTTACTGTGGACTTTCCTACAGTCTTTTAAGGTAAGCCTCTTGTCCTCGTCCTTCTTCCTTTTTTCAACGTTATTAATCAATTTTGTTCTTGTCACAGGCATTACCGTATGTCGGCATGCTGATTGGGCTCCTCTTCTTCATATACGCTGTGATTGGAATGCAGGTCAGTAAAAAACTAACACATGATAACACATACATTTTTATTGTGTTTTAAAAGTAAAACCTTGAACAAATTACAAAGCAAAGGTAACATAGCAACGGTAACACAGCAACGGTAGCATATCAACGGTAAAATAGGAACGAAAACATAGCAACGGTAACACAGCAACAATAACATAGCAAAGGTAACATAGCAACGGTACAAAGTAACGGTGACAAAGGGGAGTGGGAACGTTAATGAATTACGCACATTGCTGGCGAGTGTATGGTGCAGTTATCCAATGAGACATGCCATTACTAACTTGAAAACATTTTGTTTAGTTGTTTGGTCAAATCGGACTCGTAGCTGAGAGTGACCCTCGGAGTCAGATCAATTCAGATAATAACTTCCAGTCCTTCTTTCAAGCATTTCAAGTCTTATTCAGGTTTGTTGTATGATTTTTTGTCATTTTAAGCGCTAAAAAACCTTTAAAATTTAGACAAATTGTTTTCTCATTTCAGACCATCATTATTCCATTCCGTATTTTTGCATTTTGTTTACGCTCTTCTTCTTTAATCCTCTTTGTTCTTAATAAAGGAACATAGGCCCTTAATCATTTTTTGCATAATTGTAATTTTTCTCATAATATTTTTGTATCGATAATTTGCCATCTACTTTTTAACTCCATTATATGACGCATAAAAATTAATTTTACAGGACCTTCTTGAAAATCACTAAAGTGAAGGAGCATCCTGTTAAAATATCATTATAAATAAAAAAAAATAAAATAAAAATCATCGTCCTTCACCTCACTCTGTTCTCTGCTGTTTTCTATGCCTCATCCCATGCGATGTTTGCGTTCTTCAATTCTACAATGTGTGACCTCCTCCATCACTGGCGTCCCCACCTTTCTCCTTCTTCCTTCTAGGTTCCATTCCAAAGCCCTTTGTTTGCGCTCAGAACCATTTAAAAGGTTTTTAATTGCATTTTAGTAAAATAAGACATTTTTCTTTCATATATCAGGTCAGCTACTGGAGAGAATTGGCATGTGATCATGTTAGCATGTGCAAGTGGAGCAGATTGCGACGCAAAGGCCGGCAAACCAGAGGACGAAAAATGTGGAACTGATGTTACCTATATCTACTTTATTTCTTTCATCTTTTTCTGTTCTTTCTTGGTGAGTCTGATTATTAACTTTTGACGAGGATGATGGTGATGATGGTGATGATGATGGTGATGATGATACCGATGATACCGATGGTGGTGGTAATGGTGATGTTGGTGATATTGATGATGATGAATGATGGTGATGATGGTGATGATGAATGATACCGATGAGGGATGATACCGATGATGGTGGTAATAGTGATGATGATGATATTGAGGAGGAGGAGGATGACGATGGTGATGACTTTAATGATGATGGTGTTGGTGATGATGGTGATGGTGGTGATGACGATTATTTTGATGATCATGATGATATCATCATCATAATGGCGATAATGATGATGGATGATACCAATGATGATAATGGTAATGGAGTTGATGATGCTGAATATATTGATGGTGGTGGTAATGATTGGTGATGATGATGATGATGATGATGGTGATGATGATGGTGATGATGATAATGCTTATAATGATTGATAATGATGAAGATGATGATGGTGATGGTGATGTCCATGATGATGATGGTGATGATGGTGATCGAAATAATTCATGATGGTGATGATGGTGGTGCTAATAATGATTGATGATGATGATGGTGATGGTGATGTCCATGATGATGATGGTAATGATGGTGATCGAAATAATTCATGATGGTGATGATGGTGGTGCTAATAATGATTGATGATAATGATGATGATGGTGATGGTGATGTCCATGATGATGATGGTAATGATGGTGATCGAAATAATTCATGATGGTGATGATGGTGGTGCTAATAATGATTGATGATGATGATGGTGATGGTGATGTCCATGATGATGATGGTAATGATGGTGATCGAAATAATTCATGATGGTGATGATGGTGGTGCTAATAATGATTGATGATAATGATGATGATGGTGATGGTGATGTCCATGATGATGATGGTAATGATGGTGATCGAAATAATTCATGATGGTGATGATGGTGGTGCTAATAATGATTGATGATAATGATGATGATGGTGATGCTAATAATGATTGATGATAATGATGGTGATGTCCATGATGATGATGGTGATGATAGTGATCGAAATAATTCATGATGGTGATGATGGTGATGCTAATAATGATTGATGATAATGATGGTGATGTCCATGATGATGATGGTGATGATAGTGATCGAAATAATTCATGATGGTGATGATGGTGGTGCTAATAATGATTGATGATGATGATGGTGATGGTGATGTCCATGATGATGATGGTAATGATGGTGATCGAAATAATTCATGATGGTGATGATGGTGGTGCTAATAATGATTGATGATGATGATGGTGATGGTGATGTCCATGATGATGATGGTAATGATGGTGATCGAAATAATTCATGATGGTGATGATGGTGGTGCTAATAATGATTGATGATAATGATGATGATGGTGATGGTGATGTCCATGATGATGATGGTAATGATGGTGATCGAAATAATTCATGATGGTGATGATGGTGGTGCTAATAATGATTGATGATAATGATGATGATGGTGATGCTAATAATTCATGATGATAATGATGGTGATGTCCATGATGATGATGGTGATGATAGTGATCGAAATAATTCATGATGGTGATGATGGTGATGCTAATAATGATTGATGATAATGATGGTGATGTCCATGATGATGATGGTGATGATAGTGATCGAAATAATTCATGATGGTGATGATGGTGGTGCTAATAATGATTGATGATAATGATGATGATGGTGATGGTGATGTCAATGATGATGATGGTAATGATGGTAATGATGGTGATCGAAATAATTCATGATGGTGATGATGGTGGTGCTAATAATGATTGATGATAATGATGATGATGGTGATGGTGATGTCCATGATGATGATGGTAATGATGGTGATCGAAATAATTCATGATGGTGATGATGGTGGTGCTAATAATGATTGATGATAATGATGATGATGGTGATGTTAATAATGATTGATGATAATGATGGTGATGTCCATGATGATGATGGTGATGATAGTGATCGAAATAATTCATGATGGTGATGATGGTGGTGCTAATAATGATTGATGATGATGATGATGGTGATGGTGATGTCCATGATGATGATGGTGATGATGGTGATCGAAATAATTCATGATGGTGATGATGGTGGTGCTAATAATGATTGATGATAATGATGATGATGGTGATGGTGATGTCCATGATGATGATGGTAATGATGGTGATCGAAATAATTCATGATGGTGATGATGGTGGTGCTAATAATGATTGATGATAATGATGATGATGGTGATGCTAATAATGATTGATGATAATGATGGTGATGTCCATGATGATGATGGTGATGATAGTGATCGAAATAATTCATGATGGTGATGATGGTGGTGCTAATAATGATTGATGATAATGATGATGATGGTGATGCTAATAATGATTGATGATAATGATGGTGATGTCCATGATGATGATGGTGATGATAGTGATCGAAATAATTCATGATGGTGATGATGATAATAAATTGACAATGAAATTATATATCGTATTTCTTTTCATTTCAAATGCTGCTCACAGACCAACTGTAGACAGTTACCTAATCATTATATATTCTTGCAGCTGTTGAACTTGTTTGTAGCCGTCATCATGGACAACTTTGAATACCTGACCCGGGATGAATCAATCCTTGGCCCTCATCATCTTGACGAGTTCGTCAGGGTGTGGTCAGAATATGATCCAGGGGCAACGTAAGTACAATATTTTTGCTAACCAAATTTCTTCAATAGTAGCAATAGCAATATGATAATGATATTAATCTAGATCTCATTTGAAAAATTATTCCAAAGAAATTTTTAATTTTTTAATTTCTATTTTAAGAGTGCTCGTTCATGATTAGAACTGGTATCACGAGGATAGTTTGAGATCGTTGTTTAGTTAATGTTTTTCTTTGTGTGGTTGATTTCAGGGGTCGAATCAAACACACAGAAGTTTGTCAGCTGCTTAGGCAGATGTCACCTCCGGTGGGAATTGGCAAGAAATGCCCTAAGATCGTGGCATACAAGGCAAGTATCATATCTGTAATATCTTACTAGTAAACCCCAACCACAGCTCTTCACAATCTCCTCCAAAATCAAATAGCTGGGTTTCAATCAGCTGATAAAAGTCTTTGAATCTCATTATCTGCTCCAAATGGTGGTCAAACACTGACCACCATGTGCTGTTAACCAGAAAAAAATTCTATTGAAAACTTGTGATTCAGCTGAGGAACATTCGGCACGAGACAGGAAATGACGTCAAGTGAAACCCAGCTATATAGACCCCTTGCAGCACGTCGAAATGCAGCTTAATTTGGAAGACAAAACAATATTATTCTTTTGGTTTGTCCTCTAAATTTAGCTGCTTTGACGTCACATGCAAGGGGTATATAGGTTACCATTCTCATATGATTGAAATTATTTTATTTTGTCCTCCAAATTGAGCTCCTCTGACTTCACACTCATGGTCTACGAGTCAATAGCCCATGATGGCGAGAGGTCTAATTGTTCAATAGACCACGATTTTCAACATCTCTTGTTTATAACTACGTTTATTCTTGATGTTTTCAGCGTTTGATTAAGATGAACATGCCGTTACATCCTGATAACACAGTCAGTTTTACCGCGACTTTATTCGCACTCGTACGAACATCACTCAAGATTATGACCGAAAAAAGTAAGTGTGTAAATCATAGAAATAAAGAATTGCAGCCATGTTGGAGGATATAACAGTAGACGCTATCGAGAGATATTGTTTCGACAGTCCTCCAACATGGCGATGATCATCAGGTGATGGTGTAGACTGGATGGTGCGTCTGTCATATACCGCTCGTCGGATCACCTGTGCTGTGCTTGGATGGTAGTTCGTGTTCTGATTGGCTCTTTTGTTGAGAACTCTTTGGTTAACTGTCGGCGATGATGTTATCGTCCTTTTTTATTTAATTTTACGAGGCATGTTATATTTATCCTATTGTAAATATCAAGATAAGCTAATGAGACATTTTTATTGTAGATAACTTAAGAGAGAATGATAAAGAACTTCGTGCGATGTTAAAGCGAGTGTGGCCAAAACTAACCAAGAAAACGTTAGACAAAGTTGTTCCTAAACCACCCGGTATTATCAACAATGGTAAGTCAAAACAATAGGTATCTTCTCAAATCCAGGGGGGGTCAACCCAATATTCAGTATTATAATGATTATTTGACTATTGGCGCCAATTTGGTCACGTGACGTAATTCTAAGCCAATCAGCATTCAGACATAAACTATTGGTAAATATTTCTCAGCGAATGACGTCTTTCTAGTCATATCGTCACGTGACGCAATCCAAAGGCCAACGTCACATAATGCAATTCTAATCCAAATCAGCTCGCGTCAGCTCTAGACAACTTACAACACTTCGGAATGCAGCTCAATTTGGAGGACAAAACAATAGGTTCCAATTCTCAGGAGGTTGAAATTCTTTTGTTTTGTCCTCCAAATTGAGCTGCTTTGACTTCACTTGAACTGAGGGGTCTGTATTCAACTGTTTTGATATTTCTTTTCAGCCAATAAGGACAACAGCCAACAACAGATGACCGTCGGTAAAATCTACTGTGCAAAGCTAATTTATGAAAATTATAAATTCCTCAAGAAGAAGGGACAGCCACCAGGGGTAAGTTACGGGGGGAGGACAGGGGGGATTTTGTCGCGCTTTGCTGGCGTTTTCTTCCACAGTGGATTTACAACTGAACGATACGATCGACGATGGATACTTCACAGAAAAATTCCACTCAAACTTGAGAAAATGTTCTCTTTTTGTGTTCGTACTTTACTTGACGCTTTGACTTCTCTTTGTATGTTGTTTCTTCGTACTTTATTTATCTAAATTACAGCTTTAAATGAACTATAAAATCACAATCTAAACTGCATCCATTATACTAACAAACTAAACCTCAAATATTGATAATGATAACGATGGTACTCATACAAATAACTCACTGTTTATTTAAACACGCGAGATATTGGTTAAGACCGCCATTTCGATTAATGAAATAAATATATTTTCGACTTTAAACAAGTTTAAAAAAAGAGAGGGTAACTTGAAGTGGGAGAACACGAAAATTTCAATAAACTTTAAACAACAACATAAATGAAAAATCCTAATATTCTGATTTAACAACTTAAATTTTTTGAGTTTATGAGATTTTTAAACGGGTTTAACTTTAAACCATACCATAAGAACCTGATTAAACTAAGATTACCAAAACAGACTCTCTAAAACATTTAAAAATCATAATATTTGATGTTGAATGTGAGAAAACCACCTTTGTCAAAATTCGATCTCTGATCCTCTGGTCATTGATCACGTGACTGCTATCAGAATAAAAAGCCCGCGAAAATTTATTCTGAAACTCTTGAATGCGAGGCTACAAAGAATTTTTTTTATGTAAAAGAACTAACAATATTTTATAAGACAGGTGGTTTTTACGCATTTGACACAATTCATAATTATCTTAAAATCTACTAAACACAATACTCAGGATATCATATACTTGATTAGTTCAAATTCATAGTTATATATTAGTCGTAATATTGCGATATAATATTCATTATTAATACTAACTTATGGGTAATTTTTCCTCCATTGCGTGGCGATTTCAAGGATCTCGGACCGGTAAGAATTGTTTAATAGCTTTTAAATACTTTAAAAATATTAAATAGTATTCAAGTGAAGTATTCAACTGAGGGGCATGAGATGATTACATAATCTATATATAGGCCTTTGTTTTTCTCAAAGTTGCGCGCGCATCCGAACTTGGCTGAACACCAAATCACTCCCGACCCCCCGGTTTTTTCATTGCATGGTCGTATGTGTCACGTGACCTCTGCTCGGCCTCAGATCCCTGTCATGTTTAATGCGCATGCGTGACTAATTTCCAAGCTACATGGCTATTGACTAGACCCCTTTCACGTGACGTCAAAGCAGCTCAATTTGGAGGACAAAACAAAAGAATTTCTGTCGCCTGAGAATTGAAACCTATTGTTTTGTCCTCCAAATTGAGCTGCATTCCGACACGCTGCAAGGGGTTTATTGAAGAGTTTCTGGAATTTAGGCGAATGCGTTAATGACGTTGAGGCTCATTTAGTAAAGTGCGCATTCGCATGAAAGTCGAAAAATCCAAAAATTCTACAAATCATCAAAACGAACGAGAGTTTAGCGTGGAGTTGGTTTTGTTTTGCAGCAAGCACCTTTGCTAGGACGCGTTGTTGGAAGCCCAATGTTCCAACAAATGAGGAAACAACAGGATACTGAACAGGGAGAGGTAGATGATCATTAGTCACTTGGTTGCCATAATATACTTGTTAACAGATAGTAGCTCTTGTTATGACTTAAAGTCACGTTACCATAGTTACTAAATAGCAATCTACAGCATTCAGCTTATTACACTTGATACCACTACTACCAATCCTTTTCATAGTTCCTTTTGTTGCTCTAATTAACACCATTATCTTGCGACTCCCAGAGGAGTTCAAACATTTCAATCAGAAAAAGATTTCAAAGAGGATTCTGGTGGTAGTGGTATCAAGACGTAATAAGGGGAATAGTGAATTGACTAGTCACTGTTGTCGCATTTCAGACCACATGTCATTCCCTTGAGTATTATTCCAAATCTCTTAAAAGGATACATTAATATGGACGAGACTCAACTAATATTATTCTCTAGGGAATAACACGTGGTCTGAAAAGGAAAAACAGCAAAAACTAAAATAGTATGATAAAAATTCTTCTAAAAAATTGTTTCAATTTTAAATTGATAAAATAGTTTTAAAATATCTAAACAGATTTAAACTTAAAATTTGAACATAAAACCATCACTCACCATTACATCTGCTTTTTTACGCACTGCCATTTCATTGGCTCTCTTCGCGCATGCTCAGTATCTGAATCTATTGCACTCGTCTGTCACCGTTTCCTCAATCTCTCTCCTTGTTATTTGTCTTCTCTTGTGTCGTGTGTTCTCTGTTTTTCAATATCTTTTTCATCGTGATTGTCAACGTTAAGTCCACCAGGGTTCCACGAGTTCCACGAGGAAGCAGTCCACGATCTTCTTATAACTGAATACCGCTTTGGTGCCATCATTTTATGCAGTGAATCATGCAAAGATTGCAGCGCGCAAACTTGCAATGAGGTTTTGTCATCAGTTTAAAGCTGATATGCCACAAAGTGATAACGCTGATCAGCAAGAAGTCATACAATACGATTTGTACGCTGCTCGATTTACACGCACGCACTGTCGAACTTCAGATTGCGCTTTTTGTACGCCTTCAAGAAAACACGTCATGAAGTTTGTTGCGCAACACAGCCTCCCATTTGATCTGTGCGCCATCGTTTCTGCTTGCAAAAATATCGAGATTTGTCACGCAATACAGCTGCGCCACCGTCACCGTCACGCATTACCATCACCAGGGGACCATTTTTTCCCATTTTTTTAATGACCAGTATAAAAAAAGCGCACATCGCATAACTCGCCCGAAATTCGAGTCCATGGGAATAGAACAGGAGTCTCCTACCTTTAGCTAAGAAACGTACCTCCATCCCCAACCGGGCCCCAGGTGAGAAACCTCTCCTTTCCGGGACAAGGGAGCTCCCTTATTCCCTCTTGAATCTCCCCTCAGTCATTAGTGGTAGTACTGACGTCCATGCTGTCTGGTTTTTTTGCAGCCAATTTACATGCAGGACATTAGGACGTCTATACCAGATGGACCAACAATGTACCGTACACCATCAACACAGGGAGTCAACCAACAAGGAATGCCACAGGTAAATATCATCCACAACTAGAATGGTGTTATTGTCTTTTTGCGCATGCGGGCATTTCTGTGATGATGGCAGTCTCGTACCCAGAGCTCCTCGGTCTCGTCTGTCCGAGGAGCTCTGGGCACGGGACTGTAAGGGTGGGGAATGAATCTGGGGGGAGTGCGGTTATCAATAGCCATGCTTATTCTCCTATCCGACTTTCCAAGAAAGGCTGGCAGTGACTCGTGTTGCAAAGGATGATGGAAGTAATATTGGGAGGGCAACGTGGCGGCGAATAACGTCATATTTGATCAAAAGTCATGCGAAAGAGAAATATAACTTATAACTGTTCTTTAATTTCAGGAATATATGGGTCGCCCCCGATACAACGCGCAGCAAACACCACCAACTCGTCAGTCAACAACATCACTCAACGATGGCCGGGGTCCCGCGGTTACTACGGCTATCGTATCCCGTACACCGCAGAGGCGACAGTTGCCTCAGCCACCCATGCAGCCGGGACCGGGACAATATCGTACAGGCTCACAACTGTCTCTTACGGGAAAAGGACTAGGAATGCCGGATAACCGGGGAGATAGCGTATTGGAAAATGGTTATCAGCCGAATATGAATCAACATATAGCAATGGCGATTCGAAGTGGTCAAAGCCCGTATGCTATATATGGACTTGAGGATACAGGAGAGGACGACGATTGGTGCTAGGATAAACTATAATTGAAAATTGAAATTTTGGAGTTTTCCTCTTCTGGAAAAACCATGTTTTGTGTCTTGTCTTCACATCTAATGACTACGACTATTGAAATCTCACTGCGGTGCGTGAGAGATTCATTACAAGTATTAAAGGAGTGAAGTACAACTTGGCGACATGAAAAACAAGTGTCGTTGACTTGTTACCAATTCCAAGAACAAGTAAAAGACATTTTCTACTGGAAAAACTACCACATTGGTCGTGAAACCAATAAAATATTCAGTGATTTTGACGTTAAAAGCATAATGTAGCTTCAAGAGCTTATACGTCAATCAATATTGTAAACGTCATCATCAACATGGCAACGGTTTTGGAATGAGTTGTTTCCGGATTGGGACTTGGAACTCAAAAGGAGAGATTTATGGCTTGTGTGATCAAGGGTTTGCCAACGTTTTATTTTATAGTGAATAGGTAATTGAAATGCTAACTACGCTTATTTGGAGATGATTGATTTGATTGGTCGCTGCTTGAACCGAGAATTGATTACATCATCAACTTATGGCGGGAAAAATGTAATGAACTTTGGAGGTTATTCTCAAAGAAGATTGTATCAAATTCATTGGAGGCATATACAAAGCAGGATTGGATGCGACCACGGATCGTCCTCCGATTGACTGTGTTTTTTAATCAAATATTGCACAAAAACAAGTAGATTTTTAGAATTCGCTCTCGAGAATTTTGGAGATATTTCCACAAACATCCATTGAATGAGTTTCGCATGACATTCAATGGAAAATAAGTTACATGAGAAATGTGATAAAATAATATTGCTTTTTTATTATCCCATTATTATTAGATTTTAAAGAAATTATTAACGAGATTAATTATTAAACATTCAGTTCTTCTGCACAAAAAAAAACTACATTGCAGTTTTGAAAAACATTCATTGAAGTATGTTGGTAGTATTGTCTGCTAACACTATACAAGGCAGCTCACTCCTTAGATAAAACCAAAAAGGCAGACTCACTACTATTATCTATATCAAGCACCAAGCATATTAGTATTGACTAGGTTAACTAACTAACTTACTAACTTACTTACTATATTATTATTTCCAAAGTACATGCTCTTGAGGATTCTGCTTTCTAAATACAGTACCCAGAGTCCTTTTCGCGTTGCATTCCTCCCGTTGCATCATGAGAAAGGCCTGGAAACTACCTTTTGTTAATATACTATTAGATAGGATGGTGTTTTAATAAGCACAGAAAAAACAATAATAATTCGAAAATTCATTAAGACAAATACATTTATTCGACCAATTTTGTTGTTACATAGTTTTGCAAAAATATTTATAAGATTATCATAATATAATATTTGCTTGAAAATTATCAGTGAATCACTTTTCACGAAACCATTTTTATTCAAGATAACTTCTTTTGAGGCAGGCCGAAGTTGCTTTCCTTCAATCTCTAATATATTCAAGAAAGCTGCTGGTCATAATTTCATTCATTTTTCATTTTCTCAATTTCTGCTGTTGTTTCGTTTGAGAAAATTCACGATTCAGGAACATTTGATTCTTGAGCGACTCGCAAAATTTTTTTTATTTGGTTTCAACATTATATTTTTATTATTAAGCAAAAGCCTGAGTTTTGATTGCGCCCGCAAAGCATCCATGGAATTTTGAAGAATAAAATTTTCAAACAATCCATAGATGCTTTGCGGTCGAAATTCGAACCCAGACTCCCTAATGTCTAATATTTATTCCCTGAATTCTAGCCAAAAAGGCCTCGGTTTTGCAATTCCTCTGAACCGTGAACTCAAATGCGATAACAGATGTTTTAGTTGTATAGTTTCAAGATTCAAATCCTGTTGCTTTCATCTGATTCACTGATAATGCCTGATATTTTCTATAGAATTCGTATACAGTAACAATTTATTTAAAGTACTCTAGATAATTATTTCATTCCATTCAGTACCAAGTACGTCTATTTATATCGCACTAATTCAAGAACAGCGCCGCTCGCTCGCTCGCTCGCTTTCTCTTCATCCTTCAATGTACATATGTTTCAGACTGATTATGCCTTACAAACTAAGATTAATTATTATTGACTTACTCTTTGATTTTGAGTTCGTTTTCACACAAAAGAATAAAATTGCTAATTCGAAAGAAGTATAACATGTTTCCGTTCATTTTTATGGTCGTTGTTTGTGTTTGATGTTATTGTTGTTGAAGGTGGTGGTAGTGGGGGTGGAACTAGTACTAGGGGTAGAGCTGGTTGAAATAAGCGGAAAGGACCTGGATAGCCCATTTCCGAGATGCCGTGACCAAGTGCATCATAACGAGGCTACGATGATAAGTTTTGCGGCGCAAAACATAAAAATGTTTTGTCTTCAAAAATTCCCTGTCAAAGACAAAACCTCTCTTGCACTTTCGTTTGCGTTTGAACCGGAGAAAACGCAAATACAAACGCAAACGCAAACAAACTTACGCGTGAATACAGTAGCGCAAACACAAGACCAAGAAACTCAAACGCAAGACCCCGGCCCTTACGTACCCTTCCTGGTCTCCGTTTAGTTCCAGAAGGCGGCGGTTGGGATTTCTGTGTCACAGCCGAAGGATCTGGGGTGGGGGCAGTAGGGCCAAAAACTGTATGAAAAGCGAAAGCAAGAAGATAAAGTTATAGGTAAAGTTAAAGTAAAATAAAATGATAAAGAAAGACGTACTGTCAAATCCCGGCGGACGTACTGTCATGATTATCTTACAAGTACAACTGATTAATTCTTTTTTGATAGACACAAGTGATATTTAAATGTGACTGTTATAGTCCTTCGTGTGTCCTGACACGTCTTATTCTGAATATGGCCAGTAAAATAGATAATAATCACGTACATTCTTTCTTGAACAGCATGCTTTCTCGAACACAAACGGTTCCAAACATAAAATATATTAGAATTTTAAAAGGAAAAATGCAAAGGAAAAATATTGTACTAAAATTTGAAAAAAATCAGCATGATAAGCACGAGTAAAAGTGAAAATATTAAATCAGTTTTTGAGCTTTCGCAATTTCGAAAGCCCTGTTGTCAAAGCACAGGAACCCCAAATTTGTATTTCATTCGAAGCATAAAATTTGCTTCTAGCAAATCTTCAGGCGCTCTTGGCTTTCTCGGAATACACAAACTGGGTTTTCTGTCATGTGAGCACATTTGTTTACGACAACATGCTTGAATGGAGCAGTGTTCACGTGGGGTAGAAAGTGCCCTTTGTGATCAGTCCCGGAATTTCCTGTATCGATATCTGCGTGTAGTTTGTTGACCTTTTTCCTTTTCGGTTTCCGACATCACACACGAGACATTTTACATTTGCTTTTAACTTTTAACTTAATAAATTTTGATTAAAAATATCTGAAAAAGTGATTTTAGCTTTTGAAATGATGATAGTTTGGCTGACTTTTACTTCCACATTTGTCTTTGCAAAAACTAATATTTTTCGGCTAAATTAAATATGATTCTAGAAAAACCGCAGAACCAAAAGGTTATCTTAAATTTCAAATTTTCTGCGGTTTTTGAAGATTTTTTTGAGAAATTACATTAAAATAACAACATTTCATGTTTTTCGCTAAAAACAAATAAAAATCGTGCTGAATTTTGCAGAATTTCATATTCGGCGTCCTTCGGAAGAAATTCGGAGCATTACGTTGGACTTCGGAGTCATCCGAAAGGAAGCGTATGCCATATATGGAAGTCGTCGGCGTGTATTTTTGATGCGTCAGGTTTTTGGCGCGCTGACGGTAGGCACGTGATCAAGGTAGTGACGTGTCGGGCCTCGTTGTTTGCTGGGGGTCCAACTAAAGCTCAAAAGGGCGGCTGTTTGTTCGTTCGCTGGACGAACAAGAGCCAAGAAAAGACTGTCAAAATTTATGTTGAATCTCTCGTCGTGGATGGACACGCTAGACCATCCGACGTCGGAAAATTTCCAGAATTCCATCACACGCATTTACAAAGGGTATGGTATGCTTCTTTTTCGTCTGAAGTTACTATATCTTGGATAATTTGTGCGTGATAGGTTGGAAGATGCAACCGCCAAAATGGCGTTGGCTGTGTTAAGATGTCGTTGAGCAAACGCCGTCGTTTTTCTCGCAATCGCGCAAGAGATACTTGGAAATTTTTGTCACAACAGATAAATAAAGTGATTTTCCGTGTTTTGGTAGTAGTTTGGTGAATTGGAATGTTGTTATAAAGTGGAAATTTATCAAAATGTGTTGCATCATCGCAGGCCTGGTGAGGCAGTACAGCAGTCTGGTCTTCACAGTGAATATGGAGTCGCCGATTCAGTGAATGGAATAAGGCCCTTGTCAAGCCCCGAGGGGTACGAAAAACGCCCAAGAAGACTCTCTCACAAATACGACGATTTTGAGCAGCCTACACTGGTAAATAATGTTGGTTTGGTCGATTTGAATCTGTCAGAATAGTTGAACTTCACTTCGCTTCTCTGAAGTGCTTTGCCTTTACGATTATTGAATTAGTAATCGCTTCAGTTTTCAGTCTTTGCAGCGAGTGCTGAATCTGATTTCGTTTTTGTTTGGTTTATTTAGCGAGGTATGGCTCAACCAACCTCATCTACACCACAACAGCCAGCACTAAAGAGCCAAAGAACGACAAACCAACTTCAATATTTACAGAAAACGGTCATGAAGGGAATATGGAGACATCAATACGCTTGGCCTTTCCGCGAACCTGTAGATGCTGTAAAGCTCAATTTACCGGTTAGTGCACAGAAATTTCCAGCTAGATCGTTCAATTTTTATTCTAGCAAGCTTCTGTTTGTTTAGTATAGTTGTCAAGGGACTTATAGATTTGTTATGATCTTGATTAGGACTACTACAGCATCATAAAGAAGCCCATGGATCTTGGAACCATCAAAAAGAAGCTTGAAAATTTTGATTATAATGGTTCCAAAGAGTGTATTGAGGATTTCAATCTGATGTTTGAAAACTGCTATCGATATAACAAACCAGGAGATGTGAGTATTACTCTTCTTGGTAGAGTGAAATTTTGTTTGTGTTCACGTGTAGTGGTAGACTCTGAGCTTGATGTTACTCAAGCTGTATATGAAGAGAATCATATTCTCTCGGAATATCAGATCACTAGCTGTTGCACGTGTACAAAAACGATTTTTACCAAATAATCTAGATCTAGTGTATTGCAATCTGCAGACAAACTGCTAAACCAGAAATACAACGATTATGAAAGTCTTAAAGTGGATTTTCTTTTGGTAACACGAGTGAGGAAGCGAATGTCGCTGAAATAGAATTTAGAAGAAAAATGTATTTTCTACTTCCGTTTTAGAATACAACAATGGCTTATGAATAAATCCTTAAAAATGATTTTTAATAAAATCTTATTAGATTGCCTTAAAAATCTTATTAATTTGCTGTATTTTTATTGATATGACAGACAATCTTCATGTCGAAAGCATGTGTTGTGAATGAATTGAATGTCTTTGCATTTATACACATTATTTATTAAATTGATTTCAAATTGTCTCTAACGTCTTTACAAATGTTGGAAAAATTAATAGGAAAACTTGAGGCTTTATGAGACATTTAAAATCAATCTTATAGAAATAATTGTATTTACTATAAAACGTCAAAATATTTTTTCCAAAGTTAAAACATGACTATTCATGAAGATTTATTTTGGGTTGCCCTTGAATAGGGTCAAACTAGGAAAAAAATACAAGGAAGTTGAAATAATTGCTCATTGTCTTGTTTTGTCGTTGATAGACTTTTGAATGAAACATACAGTAAAGTATATATTCTTATATAATAAACATTGTTACACATACAACATATTTTGATATCAACCTGTCATTTCCACGAGCCGTTTGGCACTAATGAATGTTCAGTTATTGGTCCCAGGAGAAGTGTGCCAGGATGCACACCTCTAAAGAATTCTGTTTACATTTTGATTATGTAATGAAACAGGCATCTTTTTCTAAATCTTGTATCCTATTTTTCATGATGGTATCATGCCCACATATTAACGCTTTTTTATTGTGTAATTCCCAGGATATAACATTAATGTGTCAGACAATGGAAAAAGTATTTAAACAAAAATTAGGGGCAATGCCTCCTGAGGTAGGTGAATTTATTACATACATCAGGTTATGTTTAAAAATTATCTCCAAAATATAACTCTCAACTGCAAGAAGGCTTTTTCCAATAAACAGTGTGTTTGTGATGTTTATATGACAATTGATATTATAGCACATTTTGCATCCTATTATACTCTGATTATAAATGATAGTCTTGAAACAAACTTTAAGTTAAAAATAACCCCAGGAATACAGAATAAAACAACTGTTGATTTCTCCTCCAGATACTTAAAATAAGTTTCTAGTTTTTAGAATTTTTGAAACCACTAATTTTTCATATTAAAAACTACAGTATCACAAGTTTGTAATTTTTTGTGTTTGCTCCAATTGTTTTGTTCCTCTAGGCTGAACTTGACTTATAGATTCATTGGTTTGTGAAATTAAGGAGATAATATTCAGGAAAGAAATTCAGGGAACTAATTTTTGATATTTTTTGAATAGGAAAAAGAAATATTATTCGGACCAAAAAGAAAAGGAGATGGAATAGGAGGACCTGGAGGAAAGAAAGGCAGAAAACCAGGGCCAAAACCTGAATTGCTTGTGCCAACGACAGGTGAAAGTCAAGTTGGAAATAGAACTAAAAATACCTAGAGTATTCTTGACCCTAAAATTTACATTTGATTTTTTCAGTTGTGCCTGACAGTACTCCAATGACCATTGTTCCTCAACCAGCAACAATTACCACCCTCCCTCCCATGGTAACAGCTACTACTGCACTGCCTACTCCAGTAGAAGCAACAACAACGGCACTCCCTACACCATCAGTCACACCGGCACCGGTAATGCCTGGACCACCGTCTATTGCTACGTCCAAGGTATTATAGCATGCAAAAATTCAATTGACTCCTTAAGTACCATTGATTTCATCTAAGGGAATAAATTTGAAAGAAAAACTGCTGCTTATTGGGGGTGGATTTTCAATGTTTGATGTCCAAAACTTTGACATTTGGTATATGAAATTTGGAAAGGGATTTTGGGATAAAGTTTAAGATTTTCCTGGATTTTTCACGAAAATAACAGTTCAGAGGTTGGATTTTATCATTAAAATATTAAATCATTTTTACTTATTGTACTTGAATAGCAATAATTTATTGTTGATAATATCTATGTAATATTCTTCACACATCTCCAGATCAAGAAAGGGGTAAAACGCAAGGCAGATACTACAACACCAACCACACCAATAGGGGATATTGAATCTGTGTTGTCAACCCCTAAAGCAGCAAAAGTGCCAGCTCGACGGGAATCCACAAGAACGGTCAAGAAACCCAACAGAGATCTCCCTGAAGCACCTAGCCAGGTTAGAGAAGAGCATCATAAATTAACTGCAAAACCAAGCCAGTGCATAAAAGTATGCAAGTACATTTAATGTGGTCATACTTTTGCATGTCGTGCTGTAATTGTAAGTCCAGGGCTCAAAATAACAGCCAGTCATACACCAGTCAAGATGTCCATTCAAAATTGTATTTGACCGGTCAAGTACCAAATTTGGCCTGACATTGACTGCTGACAGGCCGTTTTTATGAGCCCTGATGATAATCTTGTTGAATGGTGTTGAGAAGTAAGGAAGGAAAAAAAGGGCATGTCAAGAAAAACTTTCAAATAATTATACAATACACTATTAAAAAACATTTATCAGAGCAGCATTTTAATTTGTATTTATTCATTGTATTTTTCAGTCAAGGGGAAAAAAGAAAGCACTTTCAGAGCAGCTAAAGTATTGTAACTCCATTCTAAAAGACATGTTTTCCAAAAAGCATTACGTAAGTACCGTAATATAAACTAATTATAATAACTTTTAGAAATTCCTAGAAATGTTGCCATTATCACATAGTTACTAGTTACTACTTTTGTCCCTATAATGCGATTCTACTCCACAATTTATCTTTTTAAAATTGAAATCTATATAATATAGGGATGCTTTGTTTTATCCTTGGGTGGTAATATTAACAGGGTTCAAATGTAATAGACCTTTTTTCAAAAATGGTGGCCGCAAATTTAAATAAGTTAAATTGAACTGAGTTAAAAATCTATACCAGCACTAGAAAGAGCACCTTCTCTTTAGTAACCCTACAAAGTTTCATTATGTCGGGTTATGTTATATCGGCCTAGAAAACTTAGGTTAAAAATTGGTAAATTTACAGACCATGTCATGTGTAGTTTTGTAAGTTGGTATCTTGATCACTATTAACTAGATGTTTCTTCAACTATAAAATAATTGATTTACAGACATTTGTATGGCTGGGGGTATAGTGAGCAGAGTTTTTGTTTGCCATTTTCCATTAAGGTGGTAGCTATATATAGTACAAAGTCATTTATCAGTGATCATTTATGGACTTATTTTTTTCTATGATATCTAGGCATATGCTTGGCCCTTTTATAAGCCTGTTGATGCAGATGCCCTTGGTCTGCATGACTATCATGATATCATTAAGCAGCCGGTTTCTATGGGAGAACTGAAGGTAACAACATCACAGTCCTATTGAGATTTGAGAAGAAGGAGAGTTGGTTTTAGTATAAATACTTCTTGCTAAAGTCAAAGTGCTATGCTTGTTGATAGGAATAAATGTAATGCAAAGGTTAGCTTTTCTAAATTATGGATCTTTGTGAAATTCCAGGAAAAAATGGACAACAGAGAATTTAAAACGCCATCAGAATTTGCTGCTTCTGTTCGCTTAATGTTTAGTAATTGTTATCGATACAACCCTCCCGATCATGATGTGGTCAAGATGGCAAGACAGCTCCAGGTATGTCTTACTGTATTGTACATATATGTTCATTTTGCTGTAATATTCCCAGCATTAAACTTGACTGATGGATAATATGACTGTTGAAAACATCTGCTACTATTGCACATCCAGATATTTTAACAATCTGTGTAGTGAATGCTACTATTAACCCTTCTGCATGAATTAAAATCTGTCTGTCCTTCTTTACTTTGTTTTAAATTTTTCCCCTGACTGTACTACTGTACTTCAATCCCAAGCTATTTTCTGACCAATATTGACATGATATTTCAGGATGTTTTTGAAATGAAGTATGCAAAGATGCCAGAGGAACCAGAACAACCCATTCCAAGTCCTCCTTCTGAAACAGCTCCAGCAGAAGAACCTGAACAACCAGAATCTTCTGAAGAAACATCATCCGAGTCTAATGATAGTGAGGCTGAGAGGGAGGATAAACTAACACAATTACAACAACAGGTATTGATCTTGGACTATTCATGGTTCTCACTCCCCTTAGTTACTGTTGCTATGTTCCATAAGCTCAACAAATTAGCTGGAATATCTCAGAATTAAAAAATTTTATAAATTGTTTCAATAGGCCTTTTGCAACAACAGGTCACGTGACCCTACCCCCCTTAAATCGAGCAGCTGTGTCAAAATGAACATCAGAAATGAAATGAGCACCTCGATATTAGTAAGAAGGCAAATTTTTAGCTCATAATGTTGATTATAGGAGAAATGGCATCAAATATAAAATTCAATATTTTATAGTGATTTGTATGGAAAATATGCTCTGGCAGGCAAAGCTTGCCCGCCAGAGCATATTTTCCATACAATTCCTTATAAAATATTGAATTTTATATTTGATGCCATTTCCCTTGTGTCACATCTTATGAGCTGAGATTTCGCCTTCTTACTAATATCGAGGTGCTCATTTCATTTCTGATGTTCATTTTGACACAGCTGCTCGATTTAAGGTGGGTAGGGTCACCAGACCTGTTGTTGCAAAAGGCCTATTGTTTACTGGCATTTCTATCACATTTTGCTTATTTTGTTATTTTTTCTTCCAGCTTATATCTGTACATGAACAGCTTAGCAAGCTAACAGGAGAAAAAGTTATCCTCCCAAAGAAAAAGAAAGAACCAGTAAAGAAACCGAAAAAGGAGCATGCCAAGCCCAAACCAGCACACAAGCCAAAGAAGCCAGAAAAACCGGCGACGACGACTACAGTAAAAGCTGAAAAATCTACCAAGAAACAATCAGCTTCAAAACGATCAGCAAAGAGCAAGTAAGTATTTTGTAATAAGAAGATTTATACTGGATGGATTCTCCCCTTGTTTCCTGGGAATCCGTGAAATTTTTGGGATTTTGTATCTAGATTATTGCCCCTTGCCCTAATGTCTGGGCTCACCCACAGTAATTAGCTGTGCTGTTGTGGTCACCCTGCCTCATTTTTGTTAAACTTCTTCTGTTATTGTGACGTTTATTTTTTTGGCAAAGTTAATAAAATAAAATGAGATATTCTACTGTTCTGTTTGGGTAGTTGGATGGAAATTTTTTGTTAGCATTTTCTTAGATATTGGAAAATAATTTTTTTTTTAAAGATTGGCTGCCAAGAAAAAGACATATGAAGCTGACAGTGATGAAGAAGACAACTCTAAAGCTATGGATTATGATGAGAAGAGAGAACTTAGTCTGAACATCAATAAACTACCAGGTAAGAAACTAAACTTTCTGACATCATGTTTTATCTATTATCAAGGTTTAACAGACACTGTGGGTGACTTAATGTTCTATTGTTTATCACCTGCCCTTGGCAAATTGATTAAATAAAAAATAAAAAAATGAAAAAGTCCATTAAAATAACGAGTCCTTGAAAAGTCCTTAAATTTCAAAATTCAAGGTTTTCTCTTTGGAAAGTCCTTAAATTTCTGCCAAACTTCCTTGATTATATGTTTAACCTCCTTGAATATTTTTAGCTACCAAATCCCCTTATTTCAAGTATCAATATTGTGTAAGGAACTCCTTGAAAAGTCAAAAAATGTCCTTAAAAAGTTTTGAACTTTTTTTAGTAAAACCTGTGCGATTGTTTTTTTATTGTATAGTCTTGCTTAATTTCATTCTTACCTATTAAATTATTTTATTTCAGGGGGCAAGCTCGGCAAAGTAGTACACATTATACAGTCAAGAGAACCAGGTTTGGGTGACACAAACCCAGATGAAATAGAAATAGACTTTGAAACATTAAAACCGGCAACATTACGAGAACTGGAACGGTATGTCCAGTCCTGCTTGCGAGAGAAAAACAAAGCGCCTTCTAAAAAACCCAAGAACGCGGAGGAAAGAGAACAAGAACAAGCACGGAAAAAAGAAGAATTAGAAAAAAGGCTACAGGTATCTTATTATTATTATTTAAGTAAATTTGATGTATGTTTTATGAGATGTATTGCAATCCATACTGACCACAACTGCACTACAGAATTGATGGTGAGATTTGCATGCTTTTCTTTCAAGGATGTCAGTGGAAAAATTGGAGCACCAGCGCAGAAGAAACAACAAAAGAAAGGTGCGTTATTAATGTACATTATTTCATTATACTAATATTAAATCCTGGTTCACACTAGCGATGCAAGCATAAGCGTAACGACATATGCAAGGGCAGATAGTACTTTAAGGATGACTGAATGTTTTGTTCTGTCAGAATATAAAGAGGTTATCTTACCATAAGAGACTATCTGCACTTGCATATGTTGTCATGCTTATGCTTGCATCACTAGCGTGAACGGGGCTCAAGTTAACAGCTAACACTTATATGAGTAGTAATGACCAAACTTGATCAATAATGTTAAGCAAAAAACAAATTAACCAAAATCTTTATTATGGTGGTGATCATAGAATATTTTCTTGGTGTATCTTTAGGGGATGTCAATGTTTTCTTGGGGTCAATTGATGCTAAACTTGCAGCAGTCTTGGGGCTGCTTGCAATGACAATGACAATGATTTATTTAGTACTATTTTTGTACAAAGTAATTAACATTAATTAATTAAAGAACTTAATTTAGTACATGCTAACTGAAATAACCATAAGGCTAAACAGGTCAGTTAGCTAGTAAACCAGTCAGTTAGCTTGCTCTGTAAAGTAAAAGCACTCTCCCCACCCATCCCATTAAAGAAAGTTTCTTACCCATATGTGCAGAAGGGACATTTATTGGACATTCACTTGAAATAGTCCAGTAGCTATCGAGTTCAAGGTATTTAATTATTGGCTCGATTGTTTTTCAGATTCCCATCACTCAGAACAGAGAATAATAGATGTTGTGGGAAGCGAACCAAGGCCGTCTCGCTTGAGTGAGAGCAGCAGCAGTGGATCTGGGTCAAGCAGTAGTTCTGGCTCATCCTCGAGCTCTGGCTCTTCAAGCTCGGAAAGCAGTTCTGATTCTGAATCAGGTAGTGAACTATGACCAGAAGATATGTGTGCACCAGCACAATTAGAAAACTATCTCTTTCTCTCTCATGCTGTTAGAAATCCCTGAGTAAAAATGCAGGCCATTTTTGACTCTGATTGTTATTTCCGTTAAAAACTGAGCTGACTCACTTCATTCAAAAATGCCGCTCATGTTTTGGTAATAAAAATACTCTACAAAGATATTGTCTGTATTTCTTCAACAAGTACAAATTTCTCTGACCAGTTCTCCACTCATAAGGGCACTGCTGTTGACCCAAAAAATAAAAAATACTCATAATTATCGATATAGTGTATATGATAAACTTCAAAGATGTTATCTAGTCATTTGTGCTGGAGATATATTCAGGATGGATGGATGTTAGGACAAATTAAGCTAGTATTAGGGATTTCAGAACTTTTTTGCGTCATGAAATATATCAAACCAGACCTAATTATTGAATAGTTGATGTGTCCATTTCAACAAAATATTGAATTACATTCGGCTGTTCATCATTATACATGTTCAATCTTTATCCTGAAATCAGATTACTCGTGTTTGGCTTCAGACGAAAGCACTTCTTTTTTCATGCTCCCTTGCCACCCCTCCCCCTTGCAAATTTTGCCCTCTGTTCAGCACGCTGGTGCTACAATAAAGATAAAAGCCTGTATAAAGCATCTTAAGGCTATTGGCCAAGTTTTTAATTAGGATAATAATATTGCTAGTTATATTCTTAGGTGTATGGTATATATATATATTATTGTAGTCGTAAAATGCCGTTCATTTAGCAGCTGGTTGATTATAATTTTAATAGTTCATGGTAGTGTAAATTTTAACAAAAGTAAAAAAAATGTTGAGTTGTGATTTAAACATTTGCTGTTCCGTAATGTCACAACTTGTAATACCAGCTTGTTCCTTGGAGGCTACAGAATGACTGATTGATCAATAGATGAACTGATAACTCATTTGATAGTGTATAAACTTTCCATTGTTGTAAAGTTCTAAATTATTAAAAAATAAACATTGTAAAGATGTTTTTTGTCTCATAAGATTTTTTTTATTTTTTTACGTCTGTCATTCTTGATCGGGTAACAGTTTCCCAGTAGATCCCCACCTGTTAGTATAGCTAGCTTGTTCTCCCAGTTATTCCTCCTAGGTGTGAGTGACCCACTATGTTGGAGGGTTTCGTCTAATGTGGTTTCCTTGTGTTTGGCAGAGTCTGGTGGTAAAAGCCACAAGACTGCCCCCAGTACAAAGGTACTTATTACTATTTCATTTTTAACATTTATTTGAATATGTTAAGGAATCTGTGGAAACAACCAAGTTTCCTTACCCCCATGAAAAAAGCTGGTCATTCAAACACCTTTAACACTCAATTATTTTGAATGACATTTCATACCCTGAAGCAAACAGATTCAGCTTTTTTCAACTTTTGTTTTTTACTTTAAAATCACTCCTCTATTGCAAACAGTAAAAGTTCAAGTAGCTAAAAAATAAATTGTCAGTTCCATTAATTATGATGGCACTGGCTTTGTCATATCGTGAATCTCATCAGTAATTGTTCTTCCTAAGCTTCTTTAAAAACTTATATCAAAAATAGCTTTGTTACCATAGCAATGACCTAGGTGCAATTGTAACGGAGCTGCCTCTAACTTTTACTGTTTGCTACATTGCATGTTCCCCATTTCATAACCCCCCTTCTACCAATTTCATTAACGTATTTCTCTGTCTCGTACTGTTTTCTCACACACTTTGTTTGTAACCCCCTTAGACTAAGGCTGGTGTTGGACACTCCACTAAAGCTTTGGCAAAATCAAACAAAACTGATGCCCAGAATGGTATGTTTGTCTTTATTCATTTACATAGTGTGCAGAAGTAGAAATTAGTCTGTTGCTAAGGCTTAGCTAGGGGAGTTTTAACAACAGTCATTAATTTCTGTGATTGTTACAAAATTCTCTAAATGTGTTGTTCAAATTCCCTTCAGCTAATCTTTTAATTAATTATCATAGTTCTGTGGTCACTCTACCAATGTAGATGCATTCTCTGGTTGTTACGGTTCCAAGCCAGTGTCCAAATATTTGGTCATTCCATTAACTATTTATAGACCCCTTGCACGTGACCTCAAAACAGCTCAATTTGGAGGCCAAAACAAAAGATTTCAATCTCCTGAGAATTGGAAACTATTGTTTTGTCCTCCAAATTAAGCTGCATCCTGACGTGTTGCAAGGAGTCTATAGACTATTTTATTATCCAGGTTGAGGTGTCCAATAGACCTCCTCAGCTGCTTGGGTGTTTGTTTTGCACATCATTTCAGACCACGAGCCATTCCTTTGAGAATAGGATTCTTTGTTTTTTATGCTCAAACAAAAAAATGATACTCAAGGGAATGACATGGTCTGTAATGGGCAAAACATTACACCCAAGCTAAAGAGGTCTATTCTTTTACCTTGTCAATTTTGACTCCAAGGTTTTCCATTTCATGCAGGTTGATTCTGGAGGCTACAACCTCAACCCTTCCAGAGTTTTTCTGACCTCGTAATTTTCAATCACATTAAAAATGTATTGACGATATGTAGTGGTATGCTTCGAAAGTAACAGGGTTATATAAAGTAGTATACCACTACGATTTATGTAATGAACATTATGCTATCTTGGTATCAGTAGCACCAGTAAAGCCAGAAAGAACAGTTACCATTATCCCACCGACCCTACCCCCAAGTCAACAAGTAGCTCAACCCAAGAACCAAAAAGCAACTTCATCTCATCCAAATACTCGAAAATCAAATGCTGCAGGGAAAACAAAAGCTCCACCCAAATCTCAAATGGACGTAACAAAGGTACAAGCCACGCCCACCCCTCCAGTTAGTACCCCAAAACAGGCTCCTCATACTACGACAAAACCTGTGGTTAAAACAGAAGTACCGGTTAAAGCAGCGTCAGTGCCGAAGACACCCCAGGTACCCAAAGTACCCCAAGTACCCAAAGCAGTGGTTACTCCTAAACCAGTATCTGCTCCAAAGCCAACTGTACCTACACTGAGAGTTACGCCGATGCCAAAGACAACCATTCCAACGTTTACAGCTGTTAAAAATGTAACAACTACAGCAGCGACTCTACCCAAACCAGTAGCTTCAGCTGTGTCAACTCCAGTTAACAAACCCCCAGCTCCAGTTGTGACCCCAGTAAGCAGTACAATAGTACCAGGTGCTGTTAAAGATAAAGACCCAATAAAACCAAGTAATACAAAAGTAATTACTCCTGGCGCATCTAAATCAGGTACTGGTCTTCACGATATAAAATCTGTAAAATAGAGGGTTTCACAGCAGCTATGTGATCATGACGCACAACAAGCAATCAATAGTTTATTTGCACCAGAGTTAAAATTGAATTAATTTACAACATAAGAAAGAAAGAAACGTTTGATGGTGCTGGGGTGCCTGAAATGGCCTTTGGAAAATGGAATCTCTTGGCATGTTAAAATATTGCATTTTTTGTGCCTTACAACATGACTGCAGTGAAACCTCTCTTTATTTTTATGTTACTACAAGGTTTTCGGAGAGTTTTTCCAATTTGACCGGACTCAAATTTCCTTGCCGGTGTTTGATTTTGCTGTGGAATATGTATCATCCTTTTTACAGGCACCCACAGGCAGTGCGGAGGCAGTATAGAGGGATAGGGAAGGGGATAGTAATGATAGTCTGGGGCATTAGTAATATTAATGAAATATTATTAAATGAATTTTAATAACTGCCTTCAGGTGGAACTGGACTGACATTTTCAATTGGGGATCTTCCAGGATCGTTAGCGACTATAGGTTTGTCTTTATTTTGTTCTGTTTATTTTGTAACTAGATATATTTTTAGGAAACATTATGTTTGGTGCTCTTACATCTTCTTTCCTAATCTTTTATCTTTCTTTTTCACCTTTTTTCCTCCCATTTTTCTTTCTTTTTTATCTCCCTCTCTTTCTTTACTCTCTCTCTCCCTCCTTTCTTTCCTTCCTTTCTAATATCTTAGAAAAGTCACAAGGAACTATAAGGAACTCTCGAAAAACCTATACCCATATTTCTAATATCAGAGCTAAAAAATAACCGGTCAGTCACTGGTCATGACAACTGGCCAAATTAGTTTTAGATCTTCCTTGTTTCTGGCTCAACATTACTAATACTGATCAAAATGACTGACAAGCTTCAATTCTGGCTGGACATTGTGCGATGACCGGCCCTTATTTTTATTTTTTTTATAATATCTAAATATATATTGCGATTTCCTTCTGTAGGGCAAAAGCCACAAGACACTGGAAACAAAAAGGTAGGGCATTGATAAATGCTGTAATCAAAATTATGAAATATGTGCAGTAAAATGGTAGATTTTGAATTATAGGGTTAAGGAAGAGATTGGTGAAACTGTCAACAATATTTTCCTGTGGATATCGTAATATTTATCCTAGACTTTTTTCGTCATATTTTTGTAGGAAAGTGTTAGTAAACCTATTCGCCATGTCCCATCCTGGTCTAGTCTGTCATCCACAACTTCACCAGCTTTAACAACAAGAACGGCCTCATCAAGCAGCAGCTTTGAAAAGTTTAAACAACAAGCCAAAGATAAGACTGAGAGGGTAAGCTGAACCGACATTTTGTGATTGATGCATTTGTTTGAACTTTTGTGACAGGGAGACACTCGTACAAAAATCGCTCAAAATTTAATGTGGCTGAAACTTTCTTGGAATAATAAGGGTCTAATAAACACTGGTTAAAGTTTTTTCTTGATATTCCGATGGGAAGTATTATATTTTTACGAATTTTTAAGGGAGTCTCTGATGTCATTTACTCAACACCAAACATCGCTCCATAGTTTTCTTTGTAAATAACTTATTGATTTATTTGATTTCTTTGAAGCCCAAAGGTTGGCTGACAGCCTTTACTTACATTACTTATGTTAAGAATTGATTTTTAAGTCTTTTTTTTTCAGTATTGAGTAACTATAAATCTAGAGGAATTTAATTTTGATCACAAAATACAGGGAAATGTTTGATGTTGAGTAAATTAATGTCCCATTTTTCAAAAGGAAAAAGCATTAAAAGTACAAGAAGAACAGCGGCAGCAAAGAAGAGAACAAGTTGAGGCAGAACGAGCACGACAAGCAGAAGAACGGAAAAGGTATGGAAAAAATAATTATGAAAAAAGTATTAGGACTTCTCATGGCTAAAAAAAATTTGAAAGTTATTTAAAATTTTTTGTGAACATTACTAGGGAGAGGGAAGAAGAGGAAGCTTTAGAAAGAGCAAGACAACAGCACCAAGAAGATCAAGCGAAACAAGAAGAAAGAAGGAAGATGGACCGTAATCGTGCCCGAGAAGCTGAAAGAAGGAGAAGAGAAGCTGTAAGTTACTAAATCTGTTTTCTAATTGAAGTTGGTCCATTGAAGTCTAAAGGCCGATTTACACGGTACAACTTTTGCTTACAACTGTTGCATGTAATCTGCTTACACCACGCTTACAACACAAATTGCTTCGTGTAAATCAACTCTACACATGCAACTTTTTTCTTGTCGCAGACAGCAGTTGTGAGCAAGTTGTAGACTTGATTTAGATGATGCAATTCCTATTGTAAGCATTGTGTAAGCAGATTGCATGCGACAGTTGCAAGCAAAAGTTGTACCATGTAAATCGGCCTTAATATCTACATATATACCATGCAGTGGTTTTACTTATTTTCTTGACTGATATGCTGCCAATGGCTGTACGCTGTTGGGGTGGCCGGTAATAATTATCATTATTATACATTTTACTCACTATCTCGCTTCTGATTGGCCGAGAGCCCTCAGCGAAAGCAGAATTATTTTTTTATTCTTAGTTTACAAAATATATAATAAAACAATTATTGAATTTGGTTTTCGCATGATATCGTAAAATATCAAGACCTTGGCCGTTTTATCCGCCTCAGCCTACGGCTTCGGCAGATAACACGTCCTTGGTCTTGATAATTTACGATATCATGCTCAACCTCATCCAATAATTGCTTATGATCTTTCAAAATATAACTTGCTTTGCTTGGCAAGGGAAATCAACATCATCAAAATTAATATAGTGATATTTTTTCTTCTTCTGTATTTCAGCAAGCTGGCACGATTAACATGAACGAACAAAGTGATATAATGGCTTCATTTGAAGCAGACTTTCATACATTGAAATGAGTGTCTCTCTCTTCCAAGAGTGTCATCTGGATCAATTCATACATAAGCCGAAATAATGGCAATATTGAAACTGTATGCCAAAACAGCAGAAAGCACAAGAATATTGAATTGTTTATATTTTTTTATACTTATCAGAGATCAATATTGATTTTCTGCACATTTTTTTTCTTTATGTTGTCATTAGCATCATTAGCTAAACTACCTTTAATTGGACTCATTTTATATTGTGAGTTTATCAAATAACAAGGTGTTGGCTGGCAATTACACAATAATGCATAGATATGCATATGATATATACTTCATATTATGCTATTCATGAATAATGATTTTTTTACCACACAGAATTCATGGCTGTCAAAATTTCACTTAATTTCAAAAAAAAAAAGTTGGAAAAAAAGTTGTCAGTCAGACCTATTGTAGAATATTAGTTTGATTCTCAAGAATAGTTTTTTCAAAAATTAGGGATTGAACATAGATATCCGTATATTGATAATCTAAATTCTATTGGCTTAATTATTGTTAAAATATGATAGAATTGCTTCATTCTTATGATTCAAAAATCCAACGAATATGGCTTGGAATATGACTTCAGCAGTCTTGAATGTTTTAGAATTATTCACATGATACATTGATGTATCCATATAGAAAAAGAAATGAAAAAAAAGGAAAAAGAAGCAAAAACAAAATAATAAAAAGACTACATACCCGACAAAAACTATCAAAACAAAAACGGTTACATTAATAAATATCAGTTGAAAGAAGTACTTGGTTTGTGAGTGGACTTTAATTTATTACTTTGATTCAATAATCTCTAATATTATTAGTGATAGAATTGTGTTTCTAAGCTTTAATGATTTTCTTCCCTATTCAATTATTTAATCCTAGGAAGTTTCTTGTTAGATTCAAGTATCCTAGACTAACTAATTTACCTTGATTTGTCATTACTTTGACGTAAGACTCTATGTCTGCAGATACTGAATGTTAATGTACCAACTATAATGTTAATACACGAAATGTATTGATGTTAATTATTAACGGTTGAAAACTGTATTCATTTACAGAACTAAACCAAATAAAAATTGGAATAAAACCTCTGCATGTTGAAGATCTTAAATCTATGAATTAATTTCAAATAGATATTATACTAAGAATATTTTTCTGTTTGTTGGTTGAAATGATTGGCCGCATCACTGGGGATTTAAAAGTACCATTTCTTTTTCTAGAGGAATTGATTTCAATGATGATTATAATAGTGTTACAGAAGTGGGCACTCGAACCCTGAACAAGTTTTTTTTACCTTTTTTTATTGTCCAATCAGAAGCCAGATTCACAACAAGGTTCTTACATTATGTTTATGTTAGCTAACTAAACATAATGTTAGAGTCTAGCATAGTTAATATTATTTTATAGTTATATTATAGTTATAGTTAATATTAACTATGAGTCTAGTTATGAATCTGGATGATGGAAAGTGTCAAAAAAAACTTGTGTGTGCTAACGGTTGGAGTGCCCGCGCTGTAAAACTAGTTTGGACCTCATCATCATTGAGTCAAAAAGACATTTGGCTAAAGTCGGTCTCAAATGTCAGAGTTGATTTTACAGTGGTGGTTTCTTATTCGCCTGAATTATACATGTATAACAATGACAATTGCTTGAAAAAAGTGCTGCATCCTTAAAATATCTGTTAAAGGCTTAAGTGGCCATCTAAAGAATGACTTGGTTAAGTAAGAGTCTGGGTGAAATGACTTACTTCAGGCGAATCCATATTGTGGCCAAAATGACTTGCAGGCGAAACAACCACTATTCGTCTCGATATTGACCACAGACAGCTCCAAGCTTAACATCAAAGTTGTGCCTGCCAAACCTCACTTGAATCAAGTTAATTTTACATTTGGAGCAAAAACATAAGATACAGTTACTTACTTTCCCTCTGAATTTTTCAATAAATTTTATTGAAAATGACAACAGTTCATTGCAACCAGAGGATTACATTAATTATTATAATTATTTTCATAATATTTACAATTTCTTATTTACAATCCCTAATGAGCAAACAAGTGGGCATCCTCGGGGGAACCCAGGGGTAAATTTTGTCGCTCGTTTCTTCTGGTAGCGAGGAATGAGCAACAAAATTTTACCCCTGAGTTCCTGAGGATGACAAGTGAGAAGGACCCGAAGGAAACATACATTAGTGCAATATTGTTTAGTGGGGGTAACAAGTTTTCAGGGAGTGGTAGGAAATGGTGCAAATCTAGTATTAATAATTTTTAGTCAGAAGTGGTGTTTGTGTAACCTAACTCCAATAAATTACATGAAAATAGGCTTTGTACGATCACGTGATGGCAGCCATGACAAGAGGTACAGCAATAGTCCTTTTCCCCTGGGAAACTGAATTCTTTCTCTTGTAAACCAGGTTAGACCAGATTCAATTGTTCCTGCCTCCTGTCATGGCTGCCATCATGTGATGGTGCATCTATTGCGGATTAAAAAAATATGAAATTCAAATTTACAACGTAATACCTAATAACGATAACGAAAGAAGACAATGCGAATTCAAGGTATTTTTCCTAGGAATAATGGATATTAATACATTGATCCCTATGTCAAGGTTCATGTTTTGTTAATTTAAGCTTAATTGAAAGCAAGCATTTTATATACAATGTCAATATTAACATTTAATGGCATTCTTGCTACCAGAGAAAGTGTTTCATTTGGTCTCTGGAGAAATAAGGAATTCCAAGCAATTTTGCTTAGAGGCCTTGTTTCTTGTTGGAGATCAAAAGAAAGCACAAGCTCTGAAGGGTACAAGAATACTTTATGAAGGGAATGATTATGACTGTTCTATCAGCTGAAAGAATTTCTTATAATTATTAATATATAATTAATATATACAGTTGATATATGCATGCATATTGTTGGTTCATATCCAATAAGGATACAATAATGATTCATCTTGCCTCTAAGTATAGTCTTAATCACCAATTTCTTCTATTCCTTCACTCTCCGTAACCAGAGCCCTTTCCAAGATGACTCGACCCTCCTTTATAAAATACAAAGATAAAGAGTCTCAATTTTTCTGCCAACATGTAGTTTTGAGTCGCATCGGGATAGGGCTATGGTTCAATGCCATATGTGTAAAAGCATTCCTTATAGACAACCTGGAAATGGGCTACTCGAATGGTTGGTACAGTGACATTCAATAGATTCAATAAAGGGGTTGGGGGGTTTGACTGATCATGACTGGGTGGATGGTACCTTTTGGTCTGCCCACACACATACCCCTCCTAATTTGATAGGTGCATACAGAGAACTAAACCAATACCATCTCTAGGGGGAGGGGAGATATACTTATCACTGTCATGATGGTAGTATTTTATTTACCTTGTATCTCTGATTTTCTTCTGTGGCAAATTCCTATCAAAATTTTATAAATGTGTTAGAATTAGGATAACGGCATGTGACAGTACCCTGGCGCTATTGATAGTAAAGCTGTGGTCTCTTGGACGCACAGAGAATGATACTCACATACATCCAACCTAGCTTAGTGTCACAGTTCTTGCAAGAAACATCTCTAACCATGTGTCGTCCAGTAAGCTAAAAAAACAAAAAAATACATAAAAATCAACTTAAATTGCTTACTTACGAGCAAAATTTTCTTAAAATTATGGGAAAAAAATTTTTTTAAGCCACACACACCCTCCTGGGACACCCCTTCTATTGGGAATTAGTAGTAAAGGCATGCAATGGTATATATTATTGGCTGACCTATGCTGACCTTCCTCAATCTGCTGTTCTTATGTTTTATATCTTACCATTACTCTGTCCTGGACTTCACTTAGAGTTAGGTTGACCCTGATAACACAAAAGATTTCATCCATTAATAATAATTTAATAAAATTTTCACTTTATTTCGCACAAAAAAAGTTGTTTTAATGGTGTGATATTCATATCCACCCTAATAAAGAGAAGCAAATAATTTTCAGAAGAAGGTGACAAGGTCACAAGTTTAGAGTTAGGCTGACACTGATGACACAAAATGTTTCATCCATCAAAGATAATTTTCAGCAGAAGGTGAGTGGGTAAGGAACGACGCCCAAGGGGAGGGGCTGAAAGGACTTTATCTCAATAATTCCATTGTCTAGAAAAAGATATATATCTATATAGGCTGCAAAAAATTATAAACATTCTAAAGACAATTCTCTTATATACTTACACTTTGTGAAATAAAAATGCTCTTCCTGTGGAACCTGTGAATCTCTGTTGTCACAGAACAAGAAAATAATTAGTTAAAAACCCTGGCAAGTGATATACTTCAGCTGCATTATGACAGAACAGATATATAATGCCTGACGTCAAAGCTGTCACTAGTAGTCTGACAACACTGTTGAATTTTTGGCACAAGTCAGACTAACAGTAAAAAATCAACATGAATGATTGTTCCTTATTTGCTTTTAAAAAAAAATAAAATTAGATCTAAAATTATCACCCATTACAAAATTCATCTCAGAAGATCTCATCTGTAAGAGTATTTAAACCAATTATTTCTGTTATATATGATTAAAAATTCCATTCTCTTTATCATTGGGCATCAAGGTGTTTACAACAGCTACATGTACTGTATGTAAGTATGCCATTAAAATATTCTATTGGCCTGTCTAAACAAGATATTTTGAACAATCCACTTCCAGTATTCAGGAAAAATTACACCACAGGTCGTGGCAATCAAACAGAAGCCTTAATGGTTTAAGAGATTGACATTTATAAATATTCAAAGCTTTCTTTTAAATAAAATCTGTAAATAAGTTGCACAGGTACTCAAACCACAGAAGTGCTTGATATTAAAATAGTATATTAGTGATAAAGTATTAGTAAAAATACAAATATTAATGTGAAATTTGTCGAAAGCGAAATGATTTATTATCGTGTTAAGCTTCTGACGTGTTTCTATTGTGTTGGGAGTGAATTTTTTCTCATTAGCATTTTGATAAAAACAAATATCTTGACCTTCAGTTCTGAACAAAAATGGTAAAAAAAAAATTCAAGGAAAAAATATTTTATGCGTGCTTGAGTGGTAATTGTTTTTACACTACGAGATTTAAGTTTTATGATAATAAGATGGGTGAAAGAAGCCTAAAGTGATAAAGATTTGGAAGATTTTTGAGCGTAACTACGAAAAGATTCGCTGATAATGAATGCAGAAATAATAATAGATTCAAGGATCTTCTCTTGGTAAACTTCGATATTAAAGGACGAAAATATTTCTAAAAATATCAAAATTTATACATAACAACAACTCGAAACAACATATAACGGCAGGAACTGTCAATACTAAACCTATAACTACTTAGAAGTTTAATCTTCTGGATACAGAACGGACATATAAACACTGTTAAAAAGTCATATCACAATAATTTTTTTCGTCCTACCATAGAGATGAGCTCCGAGCGATTCGTCAAGACTGTATCACAATTAGCGCAAGAATAGAGCCTAGTTCCTCCAGGATGATCAAGAAAGATCCTACCCATCGTCTGACGTGGTCGTATGGATGAAAATTAAGGTAAAAGGTAGTGTTTTTGAGCAAGAATTACGAGGTAGTTGAGGTTATCTTGTGTGAAGAAAAGTGCGACCTCGGTGTGTTCTTCTTTGTTTTGATCGAGTAAAGTCACGTGACTTAGCGGGAAAATAACATACTACACGCTGATTGGTGGAAACTATTTTACCTATTACGTCAATCATTCTTTACTATTACGTAATGGGTACAAAATTCAACACTAGGGAGGGGAGACAGAGGTGTAAAAGTAAAAAAATTCAAAAATATTGACAAATATTTATTTAATAATGTTTAATGTGGATTCTGAATTTAAATTATAAAGTTCTTTTGGGGTACTTTTCCCCCCTAAAGATTGAAAGTGAAAATGAATAAATAAAATAAGTAGAATAAGAAAATATAGGAGCATGTAGAAGAAAGCTTTTTCAATTTATTTTCTTTAATTGAATGACTATATATACAGGAAATAATTTTTCATACTCCTTAAAAGCAAACTATATAACAATTATAGAATACCAAAGTGGGTAATGGCACAACCAGACCAGACTCCTAATGGCATTATTTTTTTTTAGCAGCTTTTGTTCAGCCTCGGGCAATGCTGAGGCGGTGGTAGCAATTACCTTATATGTCTTATATGTATGGATATAATTACGATGGCATGTGCAGCTTTACAGCATTAGGGAAATACAGGAATTGCATACGAGTCTTTTATATTTTCTAATTTTAGCCCCCGACACTTTTTTCCCTTTAATTTGCATATTAGCCCCCCTCCCCCACACACACACCGTTAATGAGGACGTAGTATTTCAAGCCAAAAAAAGCAAACAAAAAATAAAGGGATCTTTTCAGCCTTGGAGAATGATAGAAAAAATATCGACAATAATATAAATGTTATGAAAAACAAAACGTATGATTTTAATCGCAAAATTTATAGAACGCTTTCAGCAAAGTTCAAACAATAACTAATGGATGAAAAATGGATCATTTTCGAAAAAAAAAAAAAAAACAGCTTCAATTTTTCATTTTTTCTACTCTTTTGCATGTAATGAAAGTTTTTTTTATTGATCAGTCCATCGTGATAGGGAGCTGCCTTTCAGCGGGTTCAGGTAGTGCTTTCCTTGGAGCTTCGATGCAAAGTCGTCCATCTTTGTCCAACTTTGACACGACAGAATCCATGTCAACATCTCTGGGGAGAACAAAATGCCGCTTGAAACTCCTTGATGAATAATGGTCTTGAGATGCAGTCTCATGGCTTGCACTGATCATCAGCTCGTTGTTTAGGACTTTGACAGAAATGTCCTCTGGGGCAAATTTGCTCACATCCAGCTTGACACTAAACTTCTTCTCATCCAAATCGCCCGCCATCTCGCTTTCGTCCTTGGGTGGAGTTTTGTAGCCTTCAATGTAGAGAACGCCACCAGGGGATACTCGGGAAGAGACGGTTGAGGGATCAACTCCTTCTGGTAAATCAAATTTCCTGCGGAATTCCCTCGAATCGTAGCCAAATTCTCCCTCAGAATGATGTTTCCCGTGGACTTTTATCTTGCCATCTTGGACTCTGAGAGAGATTTCGTGTGGGTTGTAGTTCTTGACATCCAGCTTCGCGATGAGAATCTTGTCTTCTTCCAACTCGTCTAGGTAGTTGGTCCAGCTTTGAAAAGGTCCACTGGAACCAAGAGCATGCAGGTTTGCTATGAGGATTTTGTCAACGTCGTCCATCTTGAACAACAGAACGGTTCTCACGGCAGCGCTCCCCTCAAACTGACTACAGACCACGTGTTCGCTTCGGCGTATTTCGTACGAAGCCTATTCTTAGCATCTTACGTAATGGTGTTTTCTTTCGAGAATTTTCTCGCATTTTCTCGCATTTTCTATGGAATTCTAAAATAAAACCATTATATCCAAAATAATTTTCCTACACTCAAGATTTTGCCTGGAACTGGAATATTTTCGATAGGATTAGAAGAAAGGGTTCGGTAATAACATCACTGTAATAGCTGTAAGTTAGGAGGCGCCAAATATGTCCTTCGATTTCTCTGATATTTCCTCCACAGATAAGTCATGTGCATTTACACTCTGTTTGACAACGGAAAGCAATTTGAGAATTGCAGGAGAAATGGCGAACTTTTCATACATTACACTCCATGCACAGTTGCACTCTCAGTGTATACTCACCTAAGATAGACCCCTTGCATGTGACGTCAAAGCAGCTCAATCTGGAGGATTGAAAACAAAAGAATTTCAATATTTCCTGGGAATTAGAAATCTATTGTTTTATCCTCCAAATTGAACTGTATTCCAAAGCTGGCTCAGTCGATACCCCTTATATACAAAATCTCCGGCTTACGATTGGTCATCACCTTACTGAAAGAAATCCCCCAACAAAGCTTTAACACCTTACCACCATCAATTTATTTAAAAATAGTGTTGAATCTCTTAGAGATTACAAATGCTTTCGATCCAAGTGATCGATAGGGTGGGTGGTTTACAAAGGATCTCATAGTGATCGTGTTGCATTTAAAAAATAAATAATAAAAATCCTTTTGATCCAAAACGTATGTTAAATTCTCTATTCAAAATCTATAAATTGTTAAGTTCAACAAACAACTGGAACTATAATATTGTAATATTCTAACTGCTTGGATCAAACTTTTCTATCTAAACTTGTTTCATTTACGAGTAAATAAAATAAATCTTGCAATTGAGCAGTTATATGGGAAAATTGCTTTCGAGTAAATAACTTCATAAATAAACTTAAAGTGGCTTATTATCAGCATTTCCTATAACCTTAAATTAAATCAAGCTACCATTGTTCCAGATACGTTGGCTGTCAATCAAATTCTAAGATCAAAACCGGTACCCCAACCCATAGATATGAAGGGTGGGGTGAGTGAGTTTGATCATTCTCCTCGCTGAATGACCCTTCATGAGAGTATAACTCCAAGTGTCTGGATTTTGATAGCAATTAATATAACATTTAAAATAGTCAATAAATAATTAAAATGAGTGCCTCAATTAAAGCATACCGTCAAATCGCGTGCTTCTCTTAATAATAATAATAATTAATATAATAAACTGTTAGTTCAGTGCAGTCTGAGGGAGTAAACTAACAAGTCACATGACTATTCATTCTCTATATCATATCTTGATACTACTACTACCAGAATCCTTTTCGACTTTGTTTACTTTAATCATTCAAATACTTGAGAGCTCATCAAAGGATAGCGTAATTATTTAACCTAAAAAACGAACTATGAAAGGATTCTGGTAGAGAATCAGAGAACAAGAGAGAGCTTTTTTGACCAAATGCCTCTTACTCCATTGCATTTATTGTCTTGATTCGTGTCATTTAGATGGTTTTGTTCTTGACCGTACAAGGCGCTGTTCATTCATTCTGCCGGACCTAGTCCCAGTGCCAGAGGGCTCTGTTGGTAGCCTTGTTCCTTTCGTGAAGATGGTCGTGCCATTAATTTACATTTTTGTATCATTGATTTCTTCGCTCTCTTCGAAACTGATGAGGTTCTGAGGAATCTAATAGGTTCAAAATTAATGATAATGATGAAGATGATGCCGATGATGATGTTGAAGATGATGATGATGATGATGATGATGTTGATGATGATGTTGATGATGATGTTGATGATGATGATGATGATGTTGATGATGTTGATGATGCCGATGATGATGATGATAATGTTGATGATGCCGATGATGTTGAAGATGCCGATGATGATGATGATGATGATGATGATGATGATGATGATGATGATGATGATGATGATGATGATGATGATGATGATGATGATAATGATGTCGATGATGATGAAGATGATGATGATGATGATGTATTCAAAGTATGATGTTTGACAATCATCATTCCATGAGTATATATGATTAGATAACGATAATAATGACGTAGATCTGAATATCTTACCTTACTTCTACTTTTAGTGGCCTGAGACAAATACGTGTACCACATCAAGGCACTAGACTGTGAGCCTGTCCTGAACTTGTACGAGTTCCCTGTGCAACAGCATTAACAAATATTACTTCGATTTTCAACATTACGCGGTCTCAGTAGTTGGTTTTTCACTGCCGCCATATCAAAAAATAAATATAAAAATAAAAAAAATAATAAAAGGTATTGACTAATTATTTTTGATTAACGGCAGCTAAATCGTCGTTTGCATGTTGACATGAAATTCATTAATTCAGTGTCCGCGTAATTACGACAATCGCAGTGATAATGAACTATAAAACGCAAAAATTCTAACAAACAAATATTGTTTAAACCACATTTTTTACTAATGATACGAAGAGACTATAGTAGCCTTTTTTTCTTTAGCAATTCGCTTGGCCTTTTAAGGTGTGAGAGGTGGGTAAAAGAGGGAGATTCACGGCTTAAGCTGGCTTGCATAGTAGAAGAGTTGGTATGCTGTCCACTTTCTTACCATTAAAAGAATCTGTCAACTGGAAGCAGTCTGTGTGATGTGAATCTGACTGGATGTGCACACTCCAGCTCTCTATATCTACCACCTTTTGGGCATTACTCTTAAACTACAAGATAAATATATATTAATATATAAATATTTGAATGTCAAGAATTAAGGTACTTGCAAGGGTCCTTGATATTGGGAAAAATTATGCCTAAAATATAAGGGCCTAATACTCACACCAATAGACCTCATCGGCTTGGGTGTAATGTTGTCCCATTTCAGACCACGTGTCATTCCCCAGAGTATCATTTCATTGTTTAACGGTTGCGCATGAGAAGATACATGAATATGGATACAACTCAAACAAATAATCTTATTCTCAAGAGAATGGTCTGAAATGGGACAACATTACGCCCAAGCCGATGAGGTCTATTGAATTGAATAAAATTTCTTTTTAAAAATGAAATGAAATGGGAGTTTATAGGTTATAGACCCCTTTAACGTGACATCAATTTTTTTTAAACGAAATTATTTTGTCCTCCAAATTGAGCAGCATTCTGATGTGCTGCAAGAGGGGTATAATAAAAAAATTGAGGACTGAGATCGAGCACAAACAAATCTTTTGAAATCCCAATCTTTACTTACAGAAGTTCTCTCTTGTTTTCCTACAGATCTGTGTTTTGGTAAATAGTAGTATAAGAAAGTTCCATTTAGACCAACCCAGAACTTCTGCCAGGAAGACACCTGGAATAATGGTGCAATGAACAATTTTAAATCTTAATACATTATAATTACATAGTGACAAATCTTACAGTGACACAGGGTTTAAAATTATACAACACAACAAATACTTACAGCTAGTTTCTTATTATTTCTCAGACATTTCTTTCTTCTCAAAAATCCTGTAGGGACAAAAAATAAAATAAAATACTTTAGGCCCAATTTTTTTTCAAAGACGATTTTCTCCTGTTTTCTGAGAGTTTCAAATTGCTTTCATAACACAACTTTGCCTCTTTGTCAACTAACCTTCAACAAGGAACTCTGACTGATGATGAAATAGCTCAGAATCCTCACTTTCATATACTCCACTAGAAAAAAGAAAAACAATTTTTTTACCAAATATTATTAAAAAGGCACATATAAAATGTATGACATCATTTTGGGGTGGGTGGGGGGCAGGGATGGTATGGAGGACTAGAAGCTCTTCCCAATGGCATACTGAGGGGGATGGCCTCCTCATTCCCCCAAAGGAAGTACAATTGAAAAGTGAGGCCTTCCTACCTTGCTCGTTCTAGAGAAAGTGCTGAATTTCTTCCATTCACTGAATCAAGATGAAAATACATTTTTTAAGAAGTGACAAATAATTTTGTTTATATTGATCAAGAATAGTTAACTTTAAATCTTGATCACAGGTAGTACAGCTCTATATTTACCAAGTATTTCAGATCCTTGATTTTCTAAGGGTACAATACTGTCATCTATTAGATGTCTTGAGCTTGTACTACTAGCAATACTGCAGCAGAAACAAAGTTAAAACATATCCATTAGAATCTGGGAATGTTGAACTCTTTCAGTCTATCAGGGTGGCACTAAAAAAAAGAAGGTTCTAGAGTTCTATGATACACAAATGGGGATAAAAATTTATTTTATCAAACCCTTAAATAATCTCAGAGGCTGATCAAAGTCAGGACATTCACATGTTCAAGCCTGAAACCTCTGGGCTGATCTAAGTCAGGGCACAGCTAACTCACAGATCCAACCCTGAAACCGCCTCTGAGCTGATCTAAGTCAGGGCGTGGCATGCATAGAATTAAGGAGGCTATGCACCACCCATAATTCAATGCCGATTTTATGTACAAGATTTGTCACTTGACAGGCAGGGTCCTTGCATCAGATATGAAGGTCCCAACAGCTGTAATGAATTTCTTTAGTATGTCGCATAGTACTTATGAAAGTAATAATTCTAAAAATAGAAAATATTTCGTGATATTATTATTATTACCTAAGTGAGTCAAAAGATGTTGCCAAGGTTGTCCGGAGTAGGCTAGAAAATAATGACAAGTAATAATATAATATTATTATTGATAATAAATAAATGTCTTCAAAAATGATTTTCATTTAGGTTGTACATTATAGGGGAAAAAATCAACATCTGCTTAGCATATTTACTCTGATGAAAGACGCAGAGACAACCGAAAATAATTTCAGTCTAACGTTTTACAAATTTTATTAGGTCATTAGCCCACTTTCGATATTCTGGCTGAGTGATCATGCACAATGCAATTCCAGATGAGCCTCGGGGAAATAAAAGAATATATTAATTAGGATTACTCCATTGTTTCTCTGGAGCCTCATCTTGATCAATTAATTTGTGGGTGATCACTCAACCAGAATATCGAAAGTGGGCTATTTCAAAACCTTTTTATTTAAACATCTCCGATCCACTGATCACCCTAATAGCTTATAGGGAAAACTTACTTTGTATCAAGACTTTGAGTTTTTCTGTGTCCAGGGACAAACTTCTTACTCACTGGGAGGTTGGCAAGGTTACAAGGCAAAGCTGATGAAATAAGATTAATTATTTATTATTGTAATGTGGGATAAAGCCTTCAATGGCTGATGCAGGGTAAAAAATCAAACTCTTGATTTAGAATCAATCATGCAGAGAGTAACTGCTCAGTCTCCCAAGCCAGATCTGTCCAGGTCAGATTTGAAGTTAATTTGTGTGGAAAAAAGAAAACTGAAGTACCAAGAGATTTAATCCCTTGGAGCACAGCAGAGAATACTACGCGGGTGATAGAGGTTTTGGTATAGATATAGTGTTGTTAGCTAGGTGGTTGGCGCAGTATACAGCACCCCCGTTGTTCATCCTGCATCCTTACCATCTAGAC